>JARQOC010000003.1:261503889-261606164 GCA_033576535.1 Allobates femoralis
CCGGATCCTGCCCTTACTATAGATGGCAGCCCCGACTTCTTGCTAGAGGCTCTACAAGACCTCCGGGTGCGGTTACTAGAGACAGTGGAATGGACGATCCGTAGCTGGAGCGCGACCCTAGGCAGACGACTACACCATGCGATGCAGCAGAGCCGACCGGGTACAGCTTCTCCAAGCCCAGACGACGTCACCAGCTTCTCGACCGCCTCACCCTCGCCTACCACCTGTCCTGCTCCGTCACCTGAGCCAATAGACTGTGTCATTCCGGTGGAGGCCGCAACTCGACCCGTTCCAGCGACCAACATCGCAACCGACCCCGTTCTTGAGCCGGAGCTCATAACACGCTCCATGGAAGAACTCGATCTCTACCAGGTTCCCACTGAGGAACCCGCGACATGTTTCACCACTACAGAGACAGTCGCCTGTTTTATCCCCGTACCGGAGGCTTCCCTTGCCATTGCCGAGGCCTACCTGGTAACCGGGATTGAAACACCTCTACCTGCGGAAACAGATGAAGAGGCAGGCAGCCTGGAAGCCCTGCAGGACGTCCCTACGGAAGGATCCGCAGCACCACCGCTCTGTTGTACAACGGAACAAGCTTTAACGTCTTTCATCATCGAGCAGCCTGATGTGGTCATCGAGGAAGAGGTCGGAGAGGATGACGACGAGACCCACAGCACCGCTGAGGATTTCGACACCGGGTTCGCTTGGGGAGACAACAAGGAACTTCCTTCCGGGCACACAGCTCGGGTACACTGGTCGGGTGCACTGCCGACACCTTCCCCTGTGCCGTTCCACCGGGTGCCGATACAGACAGCCCGCCAAGTTCAAGCTTCCCGCCAAACCACCAGCTCCGTTACTCATCTCTACACCCCGAGCCGTAACGACGGAGATGTACGCCAGAGACGACGAGAGGAGTGGCAAGCCCGAGAACGCGCCAACATGGAGGCCCGTGCCGAGGCTCGCCGCCAGCCGCCGCTGCCTGATGAACTCCGCCGTGAAGGTAGAATTTCCACCTTTAACTTAAATACCGGGTGGGGGTTCGCTTGGGAGGTGGGTTTGAATGAGGAGGTGTTTGTGGGGGCCGGGACGTTGAGTCAAACTTGCCAAGAGGACATCCCGATCGCGACCTATACCGGGGCGATATTATCACCTACGAGCGCTATGCTTGTGCAGATGGGTGGTTTGCTATCCGGGTGCGCCATCGTTCTCAGAGCCAGTGACTTTAAAACTTGAACTTCATCAATGACTCTGTTCCCGTTAATCACTGACCGTGTGATCTTGCGGCTACAGCCTGGACTCTAGTTAAAGTACAGCCGACCGCCCGCCGGGTCCGCACAAAGTGATTACCTTTTTCTTTGCTTATATCACCAAAGCATACCTTTACCTGTTTTTCTATTTTAATAAAAGTGTGTCATATATGTATAAAAATGTAAAAACCTCTGTAATGTGAGTAGTTTGACGCTTGGGGACAAGCTGATTTAACCAAGGGGGAGTGTGGCGCCCCGCAACGAGTGCGTCACAAGGGAGTATTGCAGCCGCAATATTCTCTGACAAAGCAGTGCAATAGTTAACTCTGAGATCCAACCCAACATACAACACCTAGAACAGGGGACCAATCATAGGTCCTGGTGGGTGGAGTGTTAGGGTAGTGAAGTAGAACACACAATAGTCTAGAGCAGTTATAGTCTGGAATCTAGAGCAGAACCTAGAACACAGAACTTGGAGAGGAGCGGGGCTCCGCACCCTGTGCGGGCCCCTGGGCCGTCACCGGTCGGGTGTCAGCACCTGAGGCCTTAACTACCGGGATTGGGCATATCTACACGGGTTCCCAAAAGACTCCCGTGCCCACAACTCACAGCCGGTTCACTGGTACCAAAGCTGGCAGCAGTTCACCTCTGCCACGCGAACCAGCCCCGTGGAGGATCAGCTTTACAGGAGCACCCCACCACCAGCCAGTTTCCAGTCGTCTAACCAGCGGTGTACCCACTGAGGGACCCAAGGCTCCCCAAAGCATCCAGAACGTACATCATGGATAGGGCATTGAAGCAGCCTCCCCGTACCCGACCTGGTATTCCTGGGCGACGCTGGCAAGAGAAGCTAAGGAGGTAGAAAGGAGGTACACTGCGGATCTCTGAGGAGCACTATCACTGCTGAGTCCACCCGGTCTTCTACTCAACCACTGTAAGCCATGTACTGCCTGCTGGTTACAGTAAACAACCGTTGCAGAGACTATCTGTGTCCGTGTCTCCTTATGAACTATCCGTCCGCACACTAAGGTAACCGCAGCTGCCGCACAACATCTTGAGCAGCTCCAGCCCCCGGGGATCACCGCTCAGCCTGTGGGGAGCGTAACATCTTGCTGCTGTCCATCACCCCGGGAGGTTCCGCAGCGTCGGTAGCCCTTACCGAATCTACTCATAGGTGGCGTCACGAAGAAAACAAATTAAAACCCCTTTAATCTGTTCCCGTAAGACGTCTTCACTTTTGATCTGCACTACACCGGGCCCCACTACCGGCAGGCGCGGTCCACCCGTGACAAGGAAGGAGAAGAATCGCCTGTATCAACCGGAGTCCGCCGGCCTCGGTGAGTCACTAATAAATGGTGTGTGCCATAGGGCAAAACATGAACATGTGCAGTGTAGAGGTAGCACATCATACATACATGTACTGTATGTGCTTTCCTTAACTAATTGTAACATTCATTTTCAGATGGCGGAAGATTATGAGTATCTCCGGGAATTCATTGCGATGTACAGGGAGCACGAATGCCTCTGGTGGACAAAGTCACCTGCATATAAGAACAAGCAGGTGAAGGGAGTGGTGTATGGCAATCTCATCACACTGGCTCAGCGATACCATCCAGCTGAGCAGTGTGACGAGAAGTTTGTGAAGAGACAGATACAGTCCCTGCGGACTGTGTTCAAACGGAGAGGAATAAGGTCCGGGATTCGATGGCTTCTGGCAGGGGAACTGAGGAGGTGTGTAGGCCCACCCTGTGGTACAACGACCTCCTCATTTTCCTACTCGACCAGGAGCCACCTCGTCCCGACACATCCAGCAGGGACTATTTACAAATGTCATCCGCCACTCCTGAACCGAGTGCTTCGCAAGAGGATGTAAGTACCGTAGTAATGTTGTTATCAATAAGCATTGTTGGTTGGAGTAATTTGGGCTATTTAAAGGGACATGTAGAGACTGACACCCAGATTCCAGCAATTTGTCTGTTACTTGGCTTGTCAGTGTAGTTTTCATAGAATCACTGCTCAATCAGGTCGAGATTAACATTGTAGGACTAAGAAAATAGTCCAGCATAGTCATTTACTGATACATGTTAAGCAGACAAAACAATAATTTTATCAAAGTGACAGCAAGCAGCTCCCTTACACATTACTGGAATCAGGGTCTCTAGCTCTATATTATGCGGCTGTCAGATGGGATGGCAAAAGCCTGCTGAAAGTGTCCCTTTAATGGTGGTGTCACATAGTACCATTTGGGGGAACAAATTACACCTTGTGTTAAGGGGATGGGTGACATAGTCAAGTCAGCTTTGGCTATTGCAAAGTGGCAACATCCAGAAGCCTCACCATGCTTCACATTGTGTTAACTTGTGTCAACAGTGGAACCTAACATATGTCCCCATCCAAACACAAGTAAACATGGTAGATGTGCTTGAACACCAATTGCGCACAAAATAACTGCAAATATATGTGTTGGTGAATTGATTGTTGACCATGTCAATTGTTTGAACAATGTGTTTGCTTCTTTGTAGGCCCCTGTACAGAGCTCAAGCCAGGCCTCGGCATCCGTCGCTAAGCCTCCCCCATCAACATCACAGGAGGAGGTGGCAAGTCAGCCCAGCGTGGAGGAGCAGCATCCTGGCATAAGATCCACATTGAGGAGGCGAAGCCACCACACGACACCACCCACACAACTTGGAGATTGGGTCAGAAGGGTGCTGCTCAATGTGGAACAGCGTCCCCACACAGGGATTGGGCTGCTTGTTAGCGAACTGGTGTTGCTGATGGAGCCCCAGATGGGTCGGTGCATTGAGCGTATAATCTACCTGGCGCTCGACGCGTCCGACAATGGGACATGACCATCCTTTCGGAATGACCGAAGCTGGCGCCAGTGTCTTAGGGCTTCAGGGCTCCTATGCCTGGCCCCGGAGATACTCATGATATGTGGAGGGTACCCAGACCACCCAACCCTCCGCATAGGCTGGACCCTTATGCCTATAAGAATATGGGTCCGGAAGCCTCATCAGCTCCTGCAGCTGAATATGACCCCCAAACGACACACTACTCAATTTTTCACAAATATTTGTGATTTGGCTTGTTTTCTTTTTTGTGGTACTTTGCTTATAAAGAGATCATGTGATTTTTTTTGTTTGGTAGTATGAGTTAATACATTTTACACTAAATAGTGTGTTGTCTTCATGAATTAAAATTACAAATGTGCCATGTAGTGTGCGAAGGTGCTTAAAGGCCCTTTTTTCAGGTGAACAACACCAGGAGGGCAGTGTTCTAATAACACATGGTGAAGGGTACATAACATTTTAATGTTAAACTTGGTTCTCCACTGTTTTGGGTTTCTATGTGTCCCAATCCTGCCTACATGTATAGGCAAGGTATCACCCAGCCCTTTGAAAATCCAGGTCTTCACGCCTACACACATTGCTAGTTTTGTTACGTTAACATACCATTTGACACTTTGGTTTCCAAACAGCAACTGAGAAAAGGAATAGTGTTTACTGAAACATGCACGGTGTGTGGACCTTTAGCCCTGGAGTTTAACCTCCCTGTTAAAAACACATCTCCCTGTACTCACAAAAGGGCCACACAATGGGCCGGTTCCCCAGTTAATTATTGTAAATGTAATGTTTTTGGAAACACTTGTATCCCCTCTTAATTATCAAAAAAGAATAGTGAGGCATATATGTAGTTTTCCAATTTTTACAGATTGTTGTTTTTTTTTTTAAAGGACAACAGGTCCCACCCATTTACTTTTTGTTTTTAAAACATATATATTTTTTAATTCTTTTAAAATGTTTTTTTCACATTTTTTGGGTTGTGACCATTTTTATGTTTTCCTTTTTCCATATGTTATGTCCATCCTTTTTGGACACATCTGGTTTTTGTCATGATATTGATCTCTGAGAATGATTTTTTTTATATACCTTTAAAAGGTATTTAAATTCACAAACACATAATAACAGCAAAAATATTGTGTACATACAATAAAAAATTACAAAACAAAACCCCAAAAAACCAACAACAAATAATGCCCAGGAGGCTTTGCTAAAGTCTAGGGCCATCACCATTGTGCCCTTCAGCCAACTGGTGTAGCAGGTCCCCATGCCACTGCACCTGCTGGAGTATTCGGTTCTGCGAGGCTATGAGTTGAGCCAAGGATGGTAAACCTATAGTGTGTACATAAAAAAAAAGTCAGTATGATGCTGATGGCTGGGTGTAATTGCTACCAAAATGGAGATGTACACTTACGGTCAGCCACCTCAGGAACAGGCTCTCTTTCAGGGGATGGGGAAATGTTTGCCTGCAAGCCTTGGCTAGGGCTACTCTGCCTAGTAAAACACATAAAGAATACTTAGTAAATACCTTAGCACATTACTTCATGTGTTGACTATACATTTACAGAAATAACTCATTCATTCCTTTGGTTTCACTTACAGAAGCTGAGCCTCCACCCTGCACCATGGGGCCTTTGGGGACCAGTCACCCACAGCTGAGGCCCCTGAGGACTTTATGTTTGTTGTAGGGGTGTGTGGAGGGGTGGGGTCCCCTCTTCCAGGTGTGAGTCTGCTGGTCTTGGCCCTGGTGACAGATGCGGGGAGGTGGGTGGTAAGGCCAGTGGTTAAGCGTCTGGTGATCCAGGTGCTGAGGCTGCTGCCAATGCGGATGGCGAGGCAGCTGGGGATGCTGGCTGCTCCGGACTGTCTGCAGCAACTGTTGGGTAACACATGACAGCATTGGTCACAACATAACACATACAGTATGTGACACAATAGCAAGACCATGGACAAGCAGCGGTAATTACACACATTATGTTGTTTTTGAAAGTTTAAGCACGAGGGAGGAGTAAAGTCATGTGATTGGTGGGCTGCAAATCAGAACAATATGTGGTTGACATTTATATTTTGTCCCCAGCAAGGATACATATGTTTGTATTAATGGCCATATCATTTGAAAATGCAGAATTGTGATGTGGCCCATCTTATACAATCACACTACCTACGTACACCAGGTACAAGCTCTCCTTTGCCAAAATCATTATTAATGGATATATGTAAACCTTTACATCACTGCAAAGACATTGGTACCATACTGGCCCTTCATTAGCCATGCTTCAACTACATATTGAGCACATAACCAGACAGTGAGTGGGTGTTTTGTCAGGCATGTAGCAGAATACAGTGTCGTTATTGGTCAACCAAACATGTGGCCTAGGTAAAGCAGGGTATGGGCTCAGATCTCCAAGCAAGGAGGACCATATTGACAGTGTGTCTGTTGTGTGGCCCTAAATAACATACAATGTGCCCATGGTGCCTTCATACTTACTACACAGCTCTATTTGGTGTTGGTCTGCTTACACTACAATGTAGGGGGTATTAAAGGCAATACACATGAGTGTAGACTGGCCCTTCATGCCCCTCTCTGCGCCCCCTACACATGAACACTGATCAAGCATCATCAGCATCACTTCAGTGTCACTATCACACAGGATACACTTTGGTTGTCGTGGACCATGGCTGTATGTGGGTTTGTAATTACTCACCACGCATTCTCTGGATCTGGGCACGTAGGGTGGCAATGCGGTCCCTGGACTTATATTTGAGGTCCGCTATCTTCTTTGTGATTTGCTTGTGTGGTGCCCTGCTCACACAGGTAGCCACAGACTTCTCTAATGCACAGCTGGGTTTCCACATCAGGTACCTACTACATGCAACATCTACCACCCTGGCACAGTAGGGGGAACTCCACTTGCTGACCTTAGGCAAGATCCTCTATAAATACTGCTGCTGGGGGAAGAGTTAGTCAGAGTGTGCAGACGCTAGGAGAGCTGCGAAGATGTTCTGGTGGTCGGTGCCTTGGTTAGGCCCAAATCAGTGACCCGGAGTGGCCCTTCTGACGTCCCGCAAGCCTAAATGGGGACAGAAAGCAAGGAGCAGATAGCCCAAAGGGAGTGAGGGACTTGAGGGAGTTCATCCCAAGATGTACCGGACATTGGGGATCCGCATCTGTGCGATACTACAGGACCACAGAGAACCCCGTCACACCTTGGAGGCTTCAGCCACCCGGTCCCCCATTGGGTCAAGAGAGGGAGCCAGACACAGCAGTGATCAGAGAGGGTAACCTGGAGACTGCACAGGAGTAGAGAAAGACATCAGAGTCAGGAAGAGAGAGGAGGCAAGTCAGGCTGCATGCAGGCTGGGCTTCAGCGACAACAGAGATACAGAGGAGGCCTTATATCCACTTGCTGTGAGGACCCATTGTGCAACCTGGTCACTTGTCAGTGCCCTGGTCATCTTTACCTGCCGTAACATCAGTAAAAGGTAAAAGAGACTTCTGTATCATTCTCCTCCATTCCCGATGCCCCTCATAGACTGCTCCAACACTCCCCATCCCATCTACAGCTCTACTACACACTGCCCTTTTACACTACGCTGCCCCATAGGTCCAGCCCTACCTATAGAGGACTTTGCTAACTTGCCGCACTATCATCTACCTCCAGCGAACTGTGGCAGCGCTGGTGACTCCTCACCAGAAACTACAGGTGGCGTCACAACAAACTGTATATAAATCCCCTGTAAATAATCCCCCTTTTTGAAGATATACCCAGGACATGGGATCAGGCGTGCCACCACTCCCTGTGACAACAGGAGCATTAACCCCTTGCAGCCTGATACCCGAGTACCCCAAAGCCTGGGCTCGACATATCTTTTTCTGGCATTCACGAACAGGATCCCGTGCCCGGTATTACCGGGTACTGTGTGCTGTGTTATTGACTTTATTGAGTGACTGTTAAAACTACGCCGCCATTACTGCGGGAAAAAAGGGGGCGTGCTGGCCTGCACAGCGCGAAACTGAAGCCCGCCCCTCGCTCAGCCGAGCATTCCTGAGCACCGCAGCCTAGTCCAGAAACTACTGAACTGTTTAACTCTTTAAGAACTGGCTGTAATTCACTAGGGGTGCCTCCAACATGTCGGCCTCCTTCAGCGATGACAATGGTGCGTTCGCTGACCCTAGGAATTACTCTGAAGGACCTATGGCTGCCTCAGATAGCACTGCCAGTGTCACCGGCGCACCTGGTGCACTCGCCCCAATAATGCCAATGTCATTCCCATACATCCCGGGGGCCAAGTGGTTGCCCCAGTATGACGGACGCCCTGATATGCTGGATGAGTTCAAGCGAAAAATCAAAAGCGTCCTAGATATGTATGCGATGACCGGCCAACAACGCGCTGCTGTGGTTCTCGGACAGTTAACTGGCACAGCAGAGAAAGAAAGTGCATCCTGGTCTGCCGCTGAACGCAGATCAACATCAGCAATATTTAATAAACGTGAGAGCTACCATCGAGGAGTGCAATGAGGCTGATATACGCATGCGCTTCCATCACTGCTACCAGAGCCCGGGAGATGACATAAGAGCTTATGCTTGGCGTCTGGAAGGAGCATTGCGTACCCTTAAACATGTCAGCCCCACCAGTATACCCGACGAAAACAAGCTCCTGATTGAACAATTCACTCGGGACTGCTATCCCCCGAGGACAGTAAGACTGTATGTTGGTGGTCATTGAGCAATCCTGAAGCTGACTTTAACACTCTGAAGGAGATGGCCATCAAAGGGTTACGGCCGGTAGACACTCATGAAGCTGCTATTAAAAGGTGGTGCAGTGGTGAGGTGCAGGCTACCCCAAAACCATTACCCGTGTCTACAGCCACGCACAATGTTCAATCTGCTCAGCCTGACAAGTATGATTCCCTGCGAGCTGAGATGCGTGCTGAGATGCGCCAAATGAACAAAAACATCACTAAACTAATGGACGCTCTGCAGTTGCAGCAAAGCAAACAGCCAGCGCCAAGACTCCAGCCCCAACCTCAACCGTTGATTCAACTTGCCGACAGTCCGGAGGATGTACCCTGGATACGAGGGAAGAAATCCACAGCATACCGAGGGAGAACCACCAACCGCTACTGCTCCACTGGGGAGCCCATCTGCTGCCGCTGTAACCGCACCGGTCACCTTGCCCAGGAGCTGTCCTCTAAGCGGGCAATTCCTGGGGGCTGGGGCCAAACTAAGGATTAGATCAACAGGGCCCAGCCACCTGGTACAAGACCTTCATCGGATGGAGGCCGTTTCTGTCCATTGTACTAGATGGAATCCCGACACTTGCTCTGCTGGACACCGGGTCATAGGTGACCACCATCCCCTATATCCTTTATAAGAAGTATTGGGCTGATGCAGAACTGAAACAGCCTGATATAGACTTTACCCTTAATGCATCTAACGGTGAACCAATCACCGTAATGGGGGTTAGGGAAGTACCAATAAAGGTGGGGAGGGCAGAGTTGCAGAACCAGGGGTTCTAGTAGTAGCAGAAGCCAGTAATGCTAATGATCCATATATCATACTAGGCACACCATCGAGGAGGGGCAGAATGGAGCCTGGGCCCACCTTTTCAGTCCCCAGCCTCAGGAACTTCTGTAAGTTATAAGTTATTTTTCTGCTGTTTTATAGGGCGCATTTAGCTCAGAGAGGGATAGGTAGGGAGTAGGTAGGAAGGTGCAGGGACGGGTAGTGATAGTGTAGGGGCTGAGATCCAGGTGACAGGTTCCCTTTAATGTCCCTCATCCTGCTATATATGGTCGTCCTCCTGGAATATGCCCTTATCCTGGTATATATGGTCCTCCATTATAGTATAACGCAGCTTCATAGGCCTCCAGATAATATAATGCAGCCTCATAACCCGTCATATAATATAATGCAGACTCGTAGCCCTCCAGATAATATAATGCCGCCTCATAGCCCTCCATATAATATCATGCAGCCTCATAGCTCTCCAGATAATATAATGCAGTGTCACAGCCCTCCAGATAATATAATGCCGCATCACAGCCTTCCAGATAATATAATGCAGCATCGAAGCCCTCCAAATAATATAATGCAGTGTCACAGCCCTTCATATAATATATTGCAGCATCACAGCCCTCCATATAATATAATGCAGTGTCACAGCCCTCAATATAATATAATTCAGCGTCACAGCCCTCCAGAGAATATAATGCAGCGTCACAGCCCTTCATTTAATATAATGCAGCGTCACAACCCTTCATATAATATAATGCAGTGTCACAGCCCTCAATATAATATAATTCAGCGTCACAGCCCTCCAGATAATATAATGCAGCATCACAGCCCTTCATATCATAAAATGCAGCGTCACAGCCCTTCATATAGTATTACACAATAATGCAGCCTAATGGCCCTCCATATAGCATACATCCTCCCCACACAGACACAATGCCCCCTGTACAACCTGCCCCACTCACCCAGTCACACTGCCCTCTTTACAGCCCTCCCCCAACACACAGACACACTGCCCACTGTACAGCCCCTCCACACACGCACACTGCCCCCTGTACAGCCCCCCACACCCAGTCACATGGCCTCCTGTACAGCCTACACAAACACAGTCACACCACAGACCAAACACACACAGTCAAACACACACCACAGTCAAACACACACAGTCACACTATCGGGCTGTTGTTTCCTGTGTGGCTCAGTGGTCATCTGATCAGCCCAGGTTGACACACATGCCTCAGGGGGGTGACACGATATAGTGTGGCTGAGGTAAGGTGGTGACATGGTATAGTGTGGCTGTGGTAAGGTGCTGGCACGCTCGGGCTTTTGTTCTGTGTGGCTTAGTGACCCTCTGATCAGCCCAGGTTGGCACACATGCCCCTGGGTGGTGGCACGGGTATAGTGTGTCTGTGGTAATGTGCTGGCACACTAGGGCTGTTGTTCTGTGTGGCTCAGTGGCCCTCTAATCAGCCCAGGTTGGCACCCATGCCCCAGGGTGGTGGCACTGTATAGTGTGGCTGTGGTAAGGTGCCACACATACATACACACAATCACACGCACAGTCACACACACACAGTGACACACTCAATCACACACTCACTGAAACTCCCTTCCCCTCTCCAAGAGCTGCAGCTCTTCTGCCTCACCGCTCTTGCCGGCAGCGCCATCCTGTCTGTGATGAGGTCACGAGACCTTATCATGGTGCAGCACGCAGCGGCCGCGGGAGATTTAAAGTGGCAGTGCCTGCCAGTCCTCCGGTGGCTGTAATCAGCTGCCTGTGGACCAGCCGGGAAGAGTGCTGCGCAATGACATGGATGTGTGTCCTCAGGGATGCACATCCATGTAAAACAGGCGCAGGGGTCACAGGTGTCGGCGGGCCTTCGGGCCCGGTCGCACTTCGGACCCCTGCAACCGCAGTTGGTATCTCCAGGTAGGTGTAGATGTGACATCATCAGCTCATGTTATCTCCCAATGCAACAACAAGCGGTATTGGAGAAGCATTTTAAGTTAAGTCAAAAGATTCACTTAACCCCTTGGGCTGTCTTCACACCACATTTTTTGCCATCCTGTTCTGTCCGTTTTGAAAGGGACAGAGCAGGATCCGTTTTTGCCTCCCATGTATTCTATGGTGCCAGATTGGTCATAAAAGGCCATCTGGTTTTGTGTACTCAGTGCAGGATTTATTTGTGTCCTGTTTTTTCCCGCCCCAAAATCGGAGACAGCAACGTTTTTGGGGTCCGGTGAAAGAACAGGGCACAAACAGACAGTCCCGGATCCAGAGCTGTCCGGTTTTCATAACATGGTGGTCTATGGAGCCGGATCCTCTAAAAAAACGGATTCGGGAAACGGTTCCTGTTTAATGGACTCAGCATTGTCATAAGAAAATTTTAACTTTCTGACACCTGACTGCTCCCTCACTCCCAGCCCAGTACCATCCTATTCCAGCCTGTGCCTTCCCCCTTCTATCTGCCAGCCACCAGAGAACAGCACAGACAACCTCTAAATATATCATCCCCCTCCTGCTACTCTGCTGCTTTTAACCCATTCAGTCTCCCTATCTCTGTATTAACCTTGTGTTACCCCATCTATGTGTTAACCCTTTGGCATTGCTGTCTGTGTTAACCTTTTGTTGTTCAGGCTCTCTGTCTCTCCTCTCCCCCCTCTCCCCTCCACCCTACATTGCCAGATAAGGAATAACAGCTTCTCTCTTAAGGTACCGTCAGACGTCGCGATATTGCAAACAATATCGCAGATACGACCTGTTTTTTGAGGCGTGGCTACGATGTCCAAACGATATCGTAGCGTGTGACTCCTACATACGACGACAATAATGCGTCGTATCGCTCATCGCAGATTTCTGAACATGTTGAGGAATTTGCAGATTTCCGACTGTACGATCTGCTGCATCGTGCTATGTGACACCTGTGTAACGATCTTATTGACGATTTCACCTATTCCTGACAATGGCTGCTCTTGATCGCAGAGTTCTGCCAACGATCACTGGCGCGTTTCCAAATTGAAGATCGTAAACGACATCTTTGCTTGTGACACCGCACAAGGATTATCGCAGAACTGTTCATGCGATCTCTATCACGTGACTTCTCAGACAATATCGTGATCGAGATTGAAGCCTGTGACGGTACCATTAGCCCTCCTCACAAAAAACAAATCCGGCAAAAAATAGGATCTGGTGTCATAGTTGTCATTCTGTTCAGCAAATACGTTCCAGTCCATTCCTGTCCGTGTGGTCCTGCAAAAAACAGGATCCCCACAGACAGGAACAAACTATGGTGGGAAACTGGCCTTAGTGACCACACTACTCCGCCCCAGGCAGATAAACTCCATAAATGCTGTGATCAATAGTGATTGCATCATTTAGGCGACTGGGACACGTGATCACGGGTACCCGATCGCTGCTATGGTAACCCAGGCTCATTATCATGATGACCCCTGGGTCACCTGACTAGGGAAAGCTTCACACACCAGATGCATGGTGTGCAAAGTGACCTGTCAGAGCTGCATGTGTTGCTCTGACATACTGTATAATCCATTGCAATGCTGGGGATTATATCAGCAATCAGAACAATAAAAGATGCTAAAAGATGATTACCCATAAAGGGACTAAGTAAAAAAAAATTACATGCTAAAATATAGAAAAATAAAAAGCAAAAAAAATCTGATACCAATAAGTATGTATATTTATGTAAAAAAATGAATAACAAAAATACACACACTTGTTTATCAGCCGCAGCACTCTGCCAGTGGAGTGGTCTGCCTGCTTCCCCACCACAAGGAAGAGGACCCCCGGTACTACCTACACGGAGCTACTGGGTATATGCACATCCTAGACGGGGAGGAACGGACACGGGTTAGTTAATGAAGGTACACCAAGTGTTCCACCATACCACCTGGGATCCACTTGCAGTCACCCGTTAAGCTACCTGTTCTTGTAACATCTAAATGCTGAACTGTGAACTGTAACTGATGCTGCTACGAGTTGACAGTAAAGTACCCGGGAGAAAGTGACTTTGCTTCAGCGAGTATTTTCCTACCTCAACCTGCTCCCTTGCAGGAACGCTGCCCCGGAGGAACAGCCCTGCCTGTAGGGGGCTTAGTCATCCTAGCCTCATTACCAGCTACCTCCGGCGGACCCATCACCAGAAACTACAGGTGGCGTCACGTGAACTGTATATAGAATCCCCTGTACATATAACTCCTTTTTGAAGTGTCACCCAGGACACAGGATCAGGCATGGCCACCACTCCCCGTGACACAGCAACGCTACCCCTGGAGCCTGATACCCGAGTACCCCAAAGCCTGGGGTCTCGACACATTTATGTGGTGCCCCACTGGTCAGGGCACCACAGAAGGGGTACTGCACCCAGATCAGTGTGTGTGGTATTCCAGTGACCAGAGGATGTGATGTTAATATGAGGCCCTCATCCCTGCATTCACACACGTAGAATATGGGGACTAAAGGTTAACCTGTTTGCCAGGGAGACCCAGCCTTGGTGGGAGAAGTTTAGGTGTAGGGGAAAGAGCTGGAAGAAGTGAGTCAGGGAGAACGGCCATGGAATGGAGGAAGGAGAGGAAAGCCTGGGGAGCAGAGGAGCATTGTGCTTGCCTCAGAGGAAAGCGCAGAGAATGGACACCGGGTTCGAGGCTGTGCAGTGTCACACATCCCGGCAGTCAATAATGGAAGGTGGGAATTCCAGGTTTCCCAGCCACACAGTGTCAGGAGGCACAGTAGCATACTAGAGCCCAGGGTCTTCAGCAAGGAGTGACCCCTGAAACAGGACTTGAGCTGCCTGTCATACAGCACACACAGGAGAGAGAGGGCCAGCAGCTTAGCTCAAGCAGCAGCAGGAGCCTACAAGTAAAAGCACAGGTAGAGAAACAGGTAGTGAGGACAGAGGTCAGAACCTGAAGGAACATCGTAGAGGGCCTCAAAGAGACTTTGCATCCTCTGGTGACTACCCAGTCAGCTACCCGTGACTGTGTGACTGTGTACCGATGAGAACTGCCTTGACAAGTTGCCAGTAAACACCCATGCAGAGCAAGAAGGTCTCCTGTGTCTCATTTTCATTAAGCTGGTAAACTGCATTCCAGTCTCAATAGCAGAGTCTGCAGCAAGCTTCCACCTGCAGAGCCACCTTCCAGTGAGAAATCCATTCATTCATCCCTGACCCTGGGATCCTGCTCCACCTATGGGGAGCAACATCATCTGGCTGCAGTATCATCATCCTCAGTGGTCTGAAGGCAGCGCTGGTAACATTACCAGGTACCATAGGTTGCGTCACAAACACTTTATTTTATTATTTTTACTTTGTACACATTTTTCAACGACCACCAGGGCCACAACCCAGGACACCAGCCACCAGTGACAGCACCGTTAATCAACTCCCGGGATCCGAGTCCCCACGGCCCTGGGGTGAGTAATTTACATTGGCGATTACTTGTAAATCTCTAAAAAACATGATTCAGACAAAATTCCCAATGGAAAATTCACTGTAATGAGCCACAGGGGTTGCTTTGAACTCCCATCTGACCTGTGATCTGGTGGTGTCCATCTGTTTGCTCGTATTTTTAAGCATGCACAAAAGTGTGTTCAACCACATTTTTGTGCAACTTTGAAAAGAAGGACATGGCCCAACAGAGGTCATATGAAGTGCAGAGTTACTCAGTTACTTCATTGGGATGATCCGTTGGGTTCACCTGAATCATGTATTTCGGAGATATAGCTGGATAAACAAATGTAAGTGTTCAGCATAGAGAACAGGATAAATGTGGACTAATGCAAAATATTCTGTACCCAATTTGCCATCAATGGCATTTAACTCAACTCACAACAAGTCCGTTATCTGATAGCAAAATATAGGGGCCTTCCACATTACTGTTAGTACAAAGGCTTTGAGAAAGTGTTATGGCTCCTTGCCCCCCAGAGAGAAAACCAGCAAAACCTGCACTCAAAAATCCAAATGCCCCCTCCCCTCCCCTCTGAGCCCTACAATATCTAGACTATAGTTAACGTCCACATATTTGGCATTGCTATAGTGAGGAAGCCTGCTTAATATACAGGGTGTGTTTTTCCAGAAACACAATCTGGACACAATGTACGAGCACCACAAACTACTGGTGCACTACAAAGGCTTATTTATCATTTAAAATTCTGCAACATTCATTACGTTTGAACTATGGGTGTTTTCCAGAGATTAAATCGTCACTGCACCCATAGATGAATTCCCAGAGGGGTTTAATTTTAAAATGTGGTCACTCAAGAGAGTTTCAGTTGTACAGGCACTAAGAGGATCTGCAAATGGAGTCCACAAACAATTTTCGGAAAATCAGTTCTCCAATAACAAATGGCACTCTTTCCCTCATGAGCCCTTGTGTGTGGCCAAACAGTACTATAAATATGTTGATTCCAGCTCACTGTGTTAACTCTTTACTCTTATCCTCCTGGAGCATGGAAATCGGCCCTACCTCAACCCGAAAAAAACTGTAGAACAAATTGTGAGACAGTGCGGGGGATCATATGCTATGTCTCCCCCAGAATGCGCACTGTCATATATTGAACCCGGTATAGGGTGTAGGAAAGAGGGTCCCTCTGCTCCGGGCCTTGCAGGTTTCCCCGGAAGGAGACACGGGGTTAAAAGCCTGGTTAGGAGACAGGGCGCAGTTCCCTGTGGACAGTTTTGGCCTGAAGCTGAAGCAGCAGCATCTATCGACTGGACAGGTCAAGAGCTCGTTGGGCCATGTGCGGTAATAACACGGCCTAGCCCAGGAGGGCTGGGAGCTCGGTGCGACCTTAGCCGGAGAGCTCATAACCGGAAGGGACCGGGTTACTATCTGTGAACTGTGTCCATTGTACCCGGCTGTGACCCGGATTCCGGCATCTTGTGCCACCGCTGTGTTTTCAGCAATAAATCCGGGTACTGTATGAAGTACTACCGGGCTCAATGTTTTTTCTGTCTTGCAATCCCAGCGCTGCCCCACAAAATACTCACTACATAGAGAATTTTTTCTTTTTTCAATAAAGTTTAAACAAAAGAAAAACTATATGTCAGTGTGACCTAGGTCAGGCAGACCATGTCATTTTAGCTTTTCTCCTGTTTGCTCTGCATTGAAAAAATTGAAAAAGAAAAAATCCTCTATGTACAGACCCGGATTCTACTTAATTTGTTCTACAAAAAGTACTATACATATACACATATTGGGTATTGCCACATTCAGGAAAAACTGTTATAAACATTGGAAATCTTGGGTTAAAACTAGTGATGAGGGAGTGTAATCATTACTATTCGGACAAATAGTACGGTATGTGTGGTACTCGTTACTCGGCGAGTAACGCTGGTACTCATGAGTGATGGCCGATTGTTATCGATCTGACACATATTGCCTCCTTCCTTCACTACATAAAGTGAGCTGGCACCTCGGTGAGGACAGATTGAACATTAGGGTCTTTCTGAGGGGCACAGCAAGGTGTTGCATACAACAGAAATGGGAAAAATCCCACCCTGCCCCAGAAAGACTCGTTTTATAGCTGGATGTATGTGGGCGGAGCCTATCACTCATTGACTTACATTGTACTCGCTATTCAGACGAGTATGCGAGTATTAAAAAGTACTCATTATGAGTATAACGAGCGCGAATATTACGCCACTCGCTCATCACTAGTGAAAACAACATTTTAGTGATAAAAATGCAATTATTTTTACCTCACCGCCCAAAATGATAACATTTTGTGATACACCTATGGTGCCAATATGCTCAATGCAACCCTAGATGAATTCATTGAGTGGTGCAGTTTTTTAAAATGAGGTCACTTGTGGGGAATATCTGCTATTCTAGCACCTCAGAGGCTGTGCCAATGTGACGTAGAACCCCCAAACCATTCCAGCTAAATCTGAAATCAAATATGGTACACTTTTCCTTTTGAGCTTTGCACTGTATCTCGAATAAGATATGAGTGAACTTTGCTTAAACAACGAGGCGACATCATGGTTTAAGTCACCTGAGTTCATATAGAGTGATACGACTCAGCTCTGAACTCTGGTGAACTTTCTCGCTTCACAGCGAGAAACTAGTGAGGCAGGAAAGTTCACTGAATGACAGAACAGTATACATTATGTCTGCATACTGTTCCCATGCAGTTTGAGCACTTTCCCATATAATTCTGCTATTTTAAAGCCCTCCCAGACCTCATCGTCGAGTCCAGCAGAAAATTACTGGTGTTTCCCATGGACTTGCATTGTACTCGCTATTTGGAATGAATACACGATTATTACAAACTACTCATTACTAGTGATGAGCGAGAATAATGGTTACTATTTGCAAGTTGCGCAGATGGTACTGTATTCGGGATACTCTGTACTCTGCAAGTATTTTGGGTTTTAATTGTGATATTCGAGTGAGCTAACTAAAATGTTTGCTGAATGATTTTCAGCCAATAAACATGCTGGGATTGCTTGCATAGTAATGCATAGTAATATGCATAGTTATGCCATATTCATCTTTGATAATGGCATTACCGTGATTGGAAGGCGCAGTATAACCAAAGAGAATAAAGACGCTCTAACCGAATAGCGATGACGTCTGAGGGGGATGTAAAAAGGCAGAGATGGATGAGAATGTGCTCAAACTGCAAATAGGAACAGTATGCAAATATAATGTACTAGCTGTGAGCCCGATGCAAATGCATCGGGATTCTAGAACGTGCATTAATTTGATTATAGTAGTTATAGCTGTTAGCCTGATGCAAATGCATCGGGTATCTAAAATATGTTTATTGTATTTTTAAAGATTTTTAAATAATAATCGCATCATCAATAGCAATAATATAAGCCATAGCATTATTATTAGCAGTAATAGCAGTATTAATAGCATTATTAGCAGTATTATGAGCATTAATAACAGTATTAATAGCATTAATAGCATTATTATTAGCATTAATAGCATTATTAATAGCATTATTAGCATTAATAATAGCATTAATAACATTATTAATAGCATTAATAGCATTATTATTAGCATTAATAGCATTAATAATAGCATTATTAGCATTAATAATGGCATTAATAACATTATTAATAGCATTATTATTAGCATTAATAGCATTAATAATAACATTATTAGCATTAATAATAGCATTAATAACATTATTAATAGCATTAATAGTATTATTATTAGCATTAATAGCATTAATAATAGCATTATTAGCATTAATAATAGGATTAATAACATTATTAATAGCATTAATAGCATTATTATTAGCATTAATAGCATTAATAATAGCATTATTAGCATTAATAATAGCATTAATAACATTATTAATAGCATTAATAGCATTATTATTAGCATTAATAGCAATATTAATAGCATTAATAGCAATATTAATAGCATTAATAGGATAAATATTAGCATTAATAGCATTAATAGCATAATTAATAGCATTAATAGCATTATTAATAGCATTAATAGCATTATTATTAGCATTAATAGCATTAATAATAGCATTAATAACATTATTAATAGCATTAATAGCATTATTATTAGCATTAATAGCATTAATAGCATTATTATTAGCATTAATAGCATTAATAATGCCATTAATAGGATAAATATTAGCATTGATAGCATTAATAGCATAATTAATAGCATTAATAGCATTATTAATAGCATTAATAGCATTAATAGGATAACTATTAGCATTAATAGCATTAATAGCATTATTATTGGCATTAATAGCATTAATAATAGCATTATTAGCATTAATAATAGCATTAATAACATTATTAATAGCATTAATAGCATTATTATTAGCATTAATAGCATTAATAATAGCATTATTAGCATTAATAATAGCATTAATAACATTATTAATAGCATTAATAGCATTATTATGAGCATTAATAGCATTAATAGTATTATTAATAGCATGAATAGCATTATTAATAGCATTAATAGGATTAATAGCATTATTAATAGCATTATTAATAGCATTAATAGCATAAATAATAGAATTAATAGCATAAAAAATAGCATTAATAGCATTAGTATTAGCATAAAGAGCATTAATAGCAATATTATTAGCATGAATAGCATTATTAATAGCATTAATAGCATTAATAGGATAAATATTAGCATTAATAGCATTAATAGCATTAATAATAGCATTAATAGCATTATTATTAGCATTAATAGCATTAATAATAGCATTATTAGCATTAATAATAGCATTAATAACATTATTAATAGCATTAATAGCATTATTATTAGCATTAATAGCATTAATAGCATTATTATTAGCATTAATAGCATTAATAATACCATTAATAGGATAAATATTAGCATTAATAGCATTAATAGCATAAATAATAGCATTAATAGCATTATTAATAGCATTAATAGCATTATTATTACATAATAGCATAATAGATTATAGCATTATTATAGCATTAATATACATATATTAGCATTAATAGCATTTATTACTTAAATCATTATTATTAGCATATTATTATTATTAGCATTTTTTTATTATTATTTTATTATTATTTTATTTTTATATTTTTTTATTATTTTTTAATTATTTTTTAATTATTTTTTTTATTATTAAATTTATTATTTAGGCTGAGACCCAGTTCTCTTTCAGGTCCGCTGAAAGGGCTGATATTATTAGCATATATTTAATTTTTTTATTATTATTTTTATTTAATTATTTATTATTTTTTATTTATTTTTTTATTATTTTTTAATTATTTTTTAATTATTTTTTTTATTATTAAATTTATTATTTAGGCTGAGACCCAGTTCTCTTTCAGGTCCGCTGAAAGGGCTGATATAATTAGCATATATTTAATTTTTTTATTACTATTTTTATTGAATTATTTATTATTTTTTATTTATTTTTTTATTATTTTTTAAATATTTTTTAATTATTTTTTTTATTATTAAATTTATTTGTTCCCATTGAAATACATTAGCGGTATGTCGGCGATTTTATGGCCGCCGACCTGGTTCTATTTGTCGGCCCTAAAATCGCCGACACACCGCTAATGCATGTCTATGGGCAGTGAGCTCGAATTCTGATTGGTCTGCGTCCAATCCGAAATCGGGCGGACTGGCCATAGACATGCATTAGCGGTGTGTCGGTGATTTTAGGGCCGACAAATAGAACCAGGTGGCCGGCCATAAAATCGCCGAGACACCGGTAATGTATGTCAATGGGAAATGAGGGGCTCTTCTGATTGGCTGAGGGAAGTAGAGAGCGACCAATCAGAAGAGCCCCTCACATCTCATTGACATAGAATGGTGGATTTGTCGTCCATTCTATGTTAATGATAAGTGAAGAGGACGTCGGAGCTGGAAGTTGGCGGAAAGAAGACAGAAGATCCCCGGGGCCGGACGAAGAGGCGGAGATGGCGGAAAGAAGAGAGAAGACCCCCGGGGCCGGAGGAAGAGGACGCCTGGCCGGACGGAGGACTTGTGGATCGGACGGACGATCAGATGACTAAGAAGGCATGTAAGTGATCGACGGGGACGTTAGGGTAGGGGACGGCGGGGGCTTCGGGTGTAGGGCTTTAGGTGTTAGCGACAGCGGCGGGGGAAAGCGGGGGGAGCTTAGGAGGCGGCAGGGCTTAGGGGGTAGGGGCTTAGGTGCGGCAGGGCTTAGAGGGTAGGGGGTTAGGTGCGGCGGGGCTTAGGGGGTAGGGGCATAGGTGCGGCGGGTCGGGGCTTAGGGTGTAGGGGTGCGGCGGACTTAGGGGTAGGGGCTTAGGTGGGCGGGTCGGGGCTTAGGGTGTAGGGGTGCGGCGGACTTAGGGGGTAGGGGGTTAGGTGCGGCGGGGCTTAGGGGGTAGGGGCATAGGTGCGGCGGGTCGGGGCTTAGGGTGTAGGGGTGCGGCGGACTTAGGGGTAGGGGCTTTGGTGCGGCGGGTCGGGCTTAGGGTGTAGGGGTGCGGCGGACTTAGGGGGTAGGGGTTTAGGTGCGGCGGGTGGGGGCTTGGCGGCGGACGGTAGGGGCTTAGGTGCGGCGGGTGTTAGGGGGTAAGGGCTTAGGTGCGGCAGGGCTTAGAGGGTAGGGGGTTAGGTGCGGCGGGGCTTAGGGGTAGGGGCATAGGTGGGCGGGTCTGGGCTTAGGGTGTAGGGGTGCAGCGGACTTAGGGGGTAGGGGCTTAGGTGCGGCGGGTGGGGGCTTTTAGGTGCGGCGGGGCTTAGGGGGTAGGGGCTTAGGTGCGGCGGGGCTTAGGGGGTAGGGGGTTAGGTGTGGCGGGGCTTATGGGGTAGGGGCTTAGGTGTCGCGGGCTTTTAGTTGCGGCGGGGCTTAGGGGGTAGGGGATTAGGTGCGGCGGGGCTTAGGGTGTAGGGGCTTAGGTGCGGCGGTGCTTAGGGGTAGGGGCTTAGGTGGGGCGGGTCGGGGCTTAGGATGCGGCGGAGCTTAGAGGGTAGGGACTTAGGGGCGGCGGAGTTAGGGGGTAGGAGCTTAGGTGCGGGGTGGCTGTGCGGACATTGCGGGGTGGGTGTGCGGACATGGGGTGGCTGTGCGGACATGGGGGGGCTGTGTGTACGACATGGGGGTGGCTGTGCGGAGATGGGGGGGGCTGTGTGGAAATGGGGGGGGCTGTGTGGACATGGGGGGGCTGTGCGGACATGGGAGGGGCTGTGCAGACATGGGGAGGGGCTGTGCGGACATGGGGGGGGTCTGTGCGGACATGGGGGGGGTCTGTGCGGACATGGGGGGGCTGTGCGGACATGGGGGGGGGGCGAATTGTGGGTAGCGGGAGCGGAGGCGGCTGTGCCGCCTCCGCTCCATGGTCCCCGGGGAGCGAGTTGCGGCTCAGGCAGCGACTCGCAATGGCCTCGCGGCCATTGCTCGCGCTACCTGAGCGGTAAATCGGTAAGGTTGTGGCCGAGCCTGTGGATGGATTTTCGGGCAGCGACTCGCAATGGCCGCTTCGCGGCCATTGCTCGCCCTGAGCCAGCGACTCGCAATGGCCTCGCGGCCATTGCTCGCGCAGCATTGGGCGCTTCGCACCCAATGTTAAATTCTTATCCACATGACGACACCGGAAGTAGCGCGCGGAGGGGCGCTTTTCCGATTCGCGATTATATAATAGATGCTATGTCTGCATACTGTCCTTCAGTCCGCGCTGCTGAGTCCACAAAATCACCTGGGATGCAAGATATTGTAGCAATATACTTCTTTATTCCTTCCTACGCGTTTCGGCACCCTTCCTGGCACCTTCCTCAGGGATATCCCTGAGGAAGGTGCCAGGAAGGGTGCCGAAACGCGTAGGAAGGAATAAAGAAGTATATTGCAACAACATCTTGCATCCCAGGTGATTTTGTGGACTCAGCAGCGCGGACTGTGGCACACCTTGCTTCCCATATTTTCTGGCAGTTTTTCCACGTTGGAGTGGTCGGTGGAGGTCCTGCAGCAGCTGATACTGTGTTATGCTTTTAAACCAGTTGTGGGTCACACAACTGGAAGAGGTGAGAGGAACTGTTTGATACCACTCACATCTGAGTGTCACTAGTGATAGGGCACTATTGCGCCTCTTGTTCCCCCACCTTTTTTGTATTGATGCATACTGTCCTGCCATTCAGCTGCAGAGAAAAAAAAGAGATGGTCAGCTTCCAGTATGATATGAAGTTAAATTTATTGAATTTTTCAGCAAACTTCCATTAACTGCAGAATCACAGGACAATCAACATGTAGATGGTATGCCAGGAGGCAGTAGCGCCAGGCAACGCATTTCAGACAGAAGTCTTTTGTCAATCAAAGCTTGACAAGCAAAGCGTTGCTTAGCGCTACTGCTTCCTGCCATGCCATCTACATGTTGATTTTCCTGCGACTGTGCTTTTAATGGAAGTTTGCTGAAAAATTCAATAAATTTAACTGCATTTCATACTGGAAGCTGGACCATCTCTGTTTTTCCTCTGCTGCTTGCCAAGGCGAATCCAGGACGCCGGTCCAGAACTACGTGTTAAGCTGATAACTCTCCACTGTCTGCCGTAGAGCAGTCTGTTCTGAGTGACAGGACTCAGTGAACTTAGATATATGGTAGAATATTATTATAAGAAAAAAGAGCAGCACTACAAAAGAAGGATGCAGATCAAACGAAAAATCTTCAATACTCCTTATACATACAAAAAGCAAAAAATGGCTGCAGCACTCCTGGTTAGATGACAGATTTCAAGCCTTTATTTTGGCCTTGGGTACAGAATGACTACGTTTCGGGCACACACGCCATTTGTCCAGCCAAAGGGCATGTGTGCCCAAAACGTAGCCATTCTGTACCCAAGGCCAAAATAAAGGCTTGAAATCTGTCATCTAACCGGCAGTGCTAAAGCCATTTTTCTTTAGATGGTAGAATAGGTAGATCGGGCTTACCAAACTCCCACTGCTGCTTCCGGGTTCACCCATTAAGCTTCCTGCATATTCACTGCCCTGACCAGCAAGCAGCCAATCACAGACACTCACACTCTGTTAGAACCTCTTGGATAGGCTGTTGCAGTCAGAGTGCATTTCCACAATCTGGTCGGTCATTGTGCTTGGTTGTCATACACATTAGTGTATGGCATCCAACCTGCCATCACAAGGTGCTAAATAAATAAATAGTTAAACTGCATGTGGCTTCACAGTTTTTTTAAGTTTACCCCAGTGAAAGCAGAAAGCTGCAAGCAACCACCTTCCGCTGCCTAATTTTACCTAGACTGGCAAACAAAAATGTGTGGGTTCCGCCCTATTTTTAATTGCCAGCCAAGGCAAAACTAGGCAGCTAAGGGCTGGTATTCTCAGCGGGGTGAGGACCCATTGTTTTAGGGCTCCCCACACTAAAGAATAGCAGTCCACAACCTCCCTGGAAAATGGCACATTCATCATAACATCATGTCCAGGTGCATTACCAGGCCCTTGCAGCGGCCCTGGTGGTGGCACACAGAATAATAAGGAGTTAACACTAGCTTTGTATTGCCAGCTGGTATCAAGCCCTGAGACTCTTAATGTCAGGCAAGGTTAGACCTGGTCATTAAGAATCTCAAATAAATGGTAAAAAAGACACAGCAGAGAAAAATTATTTTATTAAAAAAAAAAACACAGAAGTTTAGTGACTCCATCTTTATTTCCCCCTCCCCACCCTCGTAACACTCCACGATCCTTGTCTCATTTCTTCCTGGACAGACTCAGTTCTGCTACATGAGACCATGGGGAGGAAAAGCACATCCGCTTCCCGTGGTCTCTGAACACTTAATGACAGCACTGAGACCTGCGGTATAGTAAGCAGTGAGATCACCCTTGCCATAGCAACAGCGGTTAATATGGCAACAGTGACATCATCACTTACTACATTACAGCGCTGAGACCTGTGCTATAGTACAGTGGTAAAGCGCAGGTCATAGCACTGTCATATATCTGTCATATAACAACCAAAAATATACAATTCAAATTCTCACATGCTGTAGCTTATCACAGGCCCCAGAAATCCTGTGGCTGGTGAGCACCGTTACTTCCTCACTTTTGGTGCCAGTGCACACTGCAAGCATCTAGATGGGCAACAGCAGGTATTCTTTCTTTTATTTTCTATTATCCCTAAGTTTTTGTTTTTTCTCTCTGGTTATTTATTTTAACTTTTATTACACTATGGGTGACAATTACTGCCAAATGTGCTGTGTTACTGTGTGTGATTGAAGTTAAAGTCCAGAATAAATCATACCAGTGAACACTCCTGTGTTGCTGACTAAGGGCTTATTCTGACATCCAATTTTCATGTACAAGTCCTTTCTGTGTTCTTTGCACATAGCGTGGCGCCCCTGCGGTCTAGTCGCCACAGAGGTACTGCACCTAATCCTTAGGTGTGGTATCCCACTCCCAAGTAAGATGGGAACAAAATGACGAGACCCACACTCTTGCACCTAACATCATTCGTAACTCCAGGTCAGGAGATTGAGGGGGCGGAAGTGAGCCCATACGGGGAGCCCCATTTGCTGGCTGGAGGAGGGAATAGGTAGATGGGGTGGGAGGAGACAGTTAAGACACAAGAGCAGAGCAGTAGAGGACGAGTAAAGAACAGTTGGAGAGAGAGTCTGCAGGAGACAGTCGAGAGAGGAGGATGGGGTCCTAGGGGCTCCATTGCTGGGGGAGGCCTAACGGGACCAGTGAAAAGGTCGGCCGAGGTTAGCCCCAGACGGATACCCCAAACCCACCACCGGCTGTCCAGCTGTGGTGAGAGGACTGGTTGCACGAGGGGACCAGCTTTGATCTGATAGCAACACTGAAGGCTTGCACCAGTAAACCGGCCACCATTGGATTCCAAATACAGTGGTCCACCCCGTGGACAATCTCAGGCAAAGTGGCCAGATCTAGTGTCTGTAAAAGGCTCGTGGCCACCTGTCATGGGTACTCCAGTTATGTACTGCACCTCCCCCCTTGCCACCTTTCACTTTATAACTACCACCACCATCATTCCATTAAGACTTTTTCATCTGACCCTGGGGCTCTGCTTCACCTGTGGGGAGCGATATAATACCAGCTGCCATTCCATCCACCCCCGAGGTCCACAACAGCAGCATTGGTCACCTATGACCAGGTTCCACAGGTGGCGTCACAAGAATCCCCTGTAAATATAGCCCCCCATTTTTGCTCATCCAGGGCCATGGAGCTGGGCCACAGCCACCATGACCTACCAAAGAATCCGCTGCCCCGGCTAACGAGTAACCCCCGGTGCTTGTAGCCGACGCAATAGCATTCGGGCTATTGGGCTATTTCTAGTCACATGAAAATTGCGGAGACATGTCTGATTTTGATCAGAGGGTCAGAGCAGAATTCACAATGCAAGTCAATAGGACTGTATAACAGAATATTGGACTGCATGTTCTAATTTTCATGGACTGTCAATAAGGAAAAGGTGGAGAAACATTTTTATTTCTCCATGTGCAAGGAAAACCGAAGACACTCAGACCAAACTCTTATCACACTGTGATCAAAGTCTAATAAAAACAATTGAACCGTTTTTGGAAAAATAGGATGTGTGAATGAGGTGTAAGGGTGAGCTTCTCCTGGGTGCCAACATAGCATGTGTAATGTGCCCTGACAAGAGCTGCTGTGAAACATCAGGACTCGTGTGTCACTTTCAGGCTGTGTATGTTGTTACAAAACCATGATGGTGCAAAACTGCACAAACCAATGCAATATATACGCATCAAAAAAATTAATTGAACAATAAAGAAACTCAGGAAAAATGGGGACACACTGCGACCAAAAGACATTGTTAATTATGCTATACAATATATGTTGCAATAAATAACATACGGTATACAGGGATAGTTCTTATGAAAAATATATCAGTAGTTTCCTATCAAAATAGTAAAATATTATTTATAATAGTGTTCAAATATGCAAAAATTTTAAATAGCATTGTGTGAAAACTATGGGTATCTAAGGGGTAAGTTTTCTCATGGCCACTTTACACACACCAACTTATCTGTCCAACTTCTGACCAACTTACTGGTTGCAGTGAAATCATGGACACATTGTTCCATTTGTACACCGCCACAAAATGGAGCAATGTGTCCATGATTTCACTGCAACCAGTAAGTTGTTCAGAAGTTGGACAGATAAGTTGGCCCTCAGAGTGTGTAAAGTGGCCCTCAGAGAGAGAGAGAGAGATGTCACGTTGGCATGCCAGTATGACAAGACTTAAATACCGGCAATGCTTCTCAGGGAAATTAAATATGACTTTTGGGATTGCTAAATCCAATAAGTGGTGCTAGAGTTCAAATGATATACCTCTCTTAATTGGCAAATTGCATATAAAACTATATGTACAGACTGTATATGTTATATCTTGAAATTGAACAGTAGTCGTCAGGACATCATATCAGTTGATATACGGTAGGTCATTGGCTCCAAGACAACAGAAATGATAGAGCAAAGGTGAACAGTGCTGCTGTCCTAACCTTTGCTACCACAATGGAGACAAAATATCTGGATGTGCTTATCTCTCTGGCTCTTAGCCTACTGAGAGTTACACTGATATCTGTAGCTCCATCACATACACAGGTAAGTCTGGCATCACACCACGTATTTTGGGATCCTGTTCTGTCTGTTTTGAAAAGGACAGAACAAGGATCCTTTCTTGCCTCCCATGTAGGGAATTCATACCAGGCAAGTGACTGTACACAACACCTTCTGCCTCCAGGCCAGAATGGGGAGACCTTAACCCAGTTTCAGGGTGAGCTCCCCTATAAATTCTGGTCTGAGGCGGAGCTAGTCAGTTCAGTTCCCGAGAGGACTGTGAAGAGTACCTTGAGGATCGAGCAGTGCTAAGCTCATGCCAGGTACAGCAGTTCAGTTCCTAGGAGGACTGAAAAAGACATCCTGGTGGAATGGTAGCTGCCTTAAGCTCGTCACAGGATTGCTAACTCAGTGGGAGACCTAAGGCAAGAGTCTGTGGAAGTGGAGAGAGAGAGAAGCCTGGGGAGTGGAAGCAACCCCGTGCTCACCCCAGAGGAACCGTGCAGAGAACGGACACCGGAGTCCGAGGCTGTGCAGGGCCTAATGTCCTGGCAGCCAATACAGGAAAGTGGGGGATTCCAAGATCCCCAAACACACTCTGCCCGGAGGCAAAGCAACATAGCTCCCTTAATCATCACCCTTTCCCCTACCAAGCCAGAAATGTCCCCTTTTCAACTGAACCCAAGGGCACGGAAGCCAGGTCTCGACCCATATGACTCCTCAGTGACAGTATAGCAGAGGTTCCGAGTATGCCACAGTCCTGGGGGTGCGTCAGTGTCTGGCACCACAAACAGGATCCCGTAAGCCCGGTACCACCGAGTGCTGTGTGCTGTGAACTGTGTAAATACATGTTTTTGACTGATGCCATTACTAAAACGTGAGGCGCACAGGAAGCTGAGGGGGAACGTCATCATGGGCGGTACCCTCCCAAGGGCATGAAGCGAGGCCTAATCTGTGCTCTGACGACATCCAGTGTCCCATCGGCGGATCTAGTTATACATCCCCACGAAAGTGAAAGACCGGAAGGGATGAGATTCACTAAGGGGGAGGAAAATGTTGGAGCCGGGAAGAAGAGAGCCCGCGCAAGGGGCAGGCGCAGCCGGTCCCACAATATTAAATGCAGCCCCAGGAGCAGATGGAGCACCCGCCGCCACGGGAGCGCAAGCCATGTCACCGATTCTGCCTTTCCAAATGCCGTACACGATTGGAGCGACGTGGCTGCCGCAATATTCAGGGGAACCTAATACCCTTACTGACTTCAGGGAGAGACTGAACAGTTACTATAGAGTGTACCCCCTGACGGAAGGCCAGTGAGTCAGCATATTAATGGGACAATTAACTGGTACCGCACAGCGGGAGGTGAAGTCTTGGCCGGACACTGATAAGGACACTGTTGAGCATGTAATTGCCAGGCTGAAAGCTACTTTTGATACCAGTACCGCTGTGCAGGTGAAGATGAGATTCTTTGGGTGCAGGGAGAAGCTACACGAGAGCGCACGGGACTTTGCATTAAATCTACAGGAAGCGCTTGTGGCATTGAAACAGACAGACCCTACTCTGGTACAGGAAAATAACAAATTGCTTATTGATCAATTTATTGATGGACTCTTGATCCCTGCTTATAGGGCGCAATTGCGAATGTTGGATATACAAAACCCTGATCTGGACTTTGTGCAAGTTTAACCTCACTTTCAGTACCTGCATAATGCCTACCAACAGCCGGGGTTATAGGATTTGCAGGCTACAGCAGGGGCTAATACACAGACTGAGGGGCCTATGACCAATTAAGCTCTAAACTCAAAAATCAAAGCCCTGACTAAAAGTGTAGCTGAAAAGGCCAATGCGATGCAACAGCTGCATTGATCCAAACTGGTGGAGAAGATCGAATTTGCTTCCAGCAGAGATGATGCCCCGTGAATGCGACCAAGAAGATACCCAGCGACCAGAGGACGATCCAGCGATTGCTATAACCCTGACTGACAGCCCATCTGCTGCCGCTGTGAAAAGCCAGGTGTCACGCTGGGAGCGGGAGAGGCACCCAGCGTAGGACCACGACGGGGGGGGGGGAATAAGGAGTCCCTAAAGCTATGGGCACAAGAGGGAGAGGGTGACCCCTAGTCTTACTAGGGCTGACCCTGTCTGCCCTAACGTCCCTATACAGTTTCCTCAACTGTCGCCGACCACGAACCTCGTCCCTCTCTGATCCTAGCACTACCTTATCTAAGGATCAGATGGAGAGGTTCACTAGACCCCTCCACTAACAACTAAAGACAACACAAGGAAAAACAGACAATGGGGAAAGAAAACACTTATCTTGCAGCAGAGCACAGCAACCTCCACAACCTCAGCTTCTGCTTGGAGCAAGGATAATGAGTCCACAAGGAAATATCACCTGCACCGAGGGAGGGCAATGAAACTCCTTATAAAGGAGGGAAGAACCTGCTGGGTCCTAGAGACCCAGAATACTGGTGTAGAAACCAGACCGAGCACAAGACCTTCCCAGCCGTCTCCCCATGATAGGGAGATCTTATCATACCTTCTCTTTATCTACACAGAAGGTAAATGCCCCTGAAAGACGGACCGTCCTCAAACCTTATGGCTGATTGGCCAAACGCTGGGACCGTCTGCGCGTGGCCTCTACCCTGTCATCCGTGCCACCCGTGACACCAGGTCACTTTGCCAGGGAATGTACTTTGATGAGAATCCCCTGGGGAGGCGGACTGCCCCTCAGGAATAAGAACACCAGGCCCACAAAACTGACGTGACAGGTATGTGGGAGGATGCCTGGTCCTGCCTGTCGTGCTGGATGGCATCCCCATGAACGCATTGCTGGACACCGGTTCCCAGGTGACAACAATACCGTATATCTTTTATAAAAGATACTGGGCAGACTCAGACATTTCACGTGGCCCTGATGATGACTTTAATATATTGGCTAGTAACGGCAAACCTGTGCCGCAGATTGGGTTCAAAGAAGTGACCATCAAGGTGGGGCGGGTGGAATTAAAGGATAAACGGTTGGTTATTGTTGATGTTGACCAGTATGAACGTAATCCAATGATTATTTTGGGCACTAATGTAATAGACAATTGTCTTGTCGAAATTATTGTTGTGTTACAGGAGATTGCCGAGACTGCCAACAGCGGACAGTAGCGAGTCCTGCGGAAAGAAATAAAAGCACTGGTGCTGAGACAGCAGGTAGAGTTGCCCAAAGGTGAAATTGGCAGCACAAGAGTAAGTGACCCGGTACCAATTGTGATAACCCCAAAAAGTGAAATGTTGGTCTGGTGTAGGGCAGCAATAGGCCTTAGAGGGCGAGATTACCAAGCCCTGGTAGAACCTGTGTACTCAGACAGTCGGCCCACTGTCCTAACAGCCAGAAGGATATTGGAAGTACACAGAGAAAGGGCACTGGTATGCATTTTAAATTGTGGGGAGGAAGAAGTCACCCTGCCAAAGTATGCTACCATTGCTAAATTGTATACTGTCGAAAACAACTCCATCAAGACAGTAGAACCTTTGAACCCGTCTGAACCGGCGGAAGGCAATGGCTCTGAGGGAAAGCTGGAGGATTGGTGCTAGAAGTTACATATAAGTACCAATTCTACACCCTCCCATCAAAAACATGGAGTATACCGGGTAGTGAAAAAATATGAACAAGTCTTCAGCAAACACCTGTTATACTTTGGGCAGATAAAAGGGGTAGAACATCACATACCCACAGATGATCATCCACCCATAAAAGAAAGATATAGGCCTGTACCGCCAGTTCACTATCAATGTGCCAAGGATATGTTAAGGGAAATAAAGGAGGCTGGGGTGATAAGAGATAGTTGTAGTCCCTGGGCAGCTCCTCCAGTCCTGGTTAGAAAGAAAGATGGTACAATGAGGATGTGTGTAGACTACAGGAAGATCAACCACATTGCACACAAGGATGCATTCCCGCTACCTAGAATTGAAGAATCACTAGCTGCATTAAGATCTGCTTGCTACTTTTCCACCTTAGATCTTACTAGTGGGTATTGGCAATTACTGTGTATTCATGTGGCAGAGGCGGATCGAGAGAAGACAGCGTTCACCACACCGATGGGCCTCTGCGAGTTCAACTGTATGCCATTCAGACTCTGTAACAACCTGGAACATTCCATAGGATGATGGAGTGCTGCCTGGGGCACAAGAACTTTGAAACTGTCTTATTATACCTGGATGATGTCATAGTCAACTCTAAGGGCCACGTCACACGCATCGATTTCTTGAACGAGATCGCTTAATCTATCTGCTTTTTTGATCGCTTAAGCGATATCGTTTGTGCGTCGCTGTGTGTAATCAAGCAATTTCACAATGTAAAATCGCTTGATTGTTTGATCGTAAATTTGTGAGCAGGAGCTCAAATCAAGTGATAGTCGCTTGATCAATCTGCATCATCGTGGTGTGTGACACCATGATGAACGATCTCCCAGCGGCAGAGCCTATGCTGGGAGATGGTAACTATAGTAATCTTCGGGTTACTAAGCGCCGCGCGGCGCCTAGGAACCCGATGTGTACCATGGTTACCAGCGATCTCGCTGGTCCACATCGCTGGTGAGTCTGCCTGTGTGACAGCTCACCAGCGATGTGAACGATATTGTTAGCGATCGCGCATGCATGTGATCGCTAACAATATCGTGCATAAAATTGAAGCGTCTGACGGCACCCTAAGACATGTGAAGAGCATCTGGAGCACTTGGCAGAAGTGTTTGAAGGCTTGTCCAACTATGGCACAAAAGTGAAGCCATCCAAGTGTCACCTGCTGAAACCAAAGGTACAGTACCTCTGTCATGTTATGAGCTCTGAACGTGTAGCACCAGATCTTGAGAAGGTAACGGTCATTAGGGACTGGCCAAGACCCACCAGTGTCAAAGAGGTGAGGCGGTTCCTGGGGCTGGTAGGATACTACAGAAGATTCATCAAGGGGTTCATGAAGATGGCAGCGCCTTTACAAGATCTCCTGGTAGGGCTATCCAAGAAGACCTAGAGCCCGAGTCCTCCATTTGAGTGGACTTTGACGGGGGAAGAGATCTTAGCATACCCTGATTACAGCCAGCCATTCATCTTGTATACTGATGCCAGTAATGTGGGATTAGGAGCCAAATTGTCTCAAGTACAAGGAGGTAAAGAAAACGTGATAGCCTTTGCAAGTAGGAAGCTCCGTCCTACAGAGAGAAACCCAAAAAACTATATCTCATTCAAGTTAGAATTCCTGGCCGTAGTCTGGGCCGTCACAGATCGCTTTAAATACTACCTGGCTGCCGCGTCGTTTACCATCTTTATGGATAACAACCCACTTACTCACTTGGACTTCGCAAAACTAGGTGCACTGGAGCAGTGCTGGATGGCCCGGCTGTCCAACTACAACTTTACCATCAAGTGCAGGGCAGGCCGCAAGAATGCCAACGCTGACGCCTTGTCCAGGATGCCACACTTGCAAGATGTGGAAGAGGGAGCGGAGGAGTTAGAAGAGAGTAGAGCTACTGGCCTTCCATCGCCCTAATGTGACCTAATACAAGAGCTGTGTGTACAACAAATGGTCAGAAGCAACCTTAAACCCATTACCTCACCATGGATGTGCTAAAACGCAGAACAGTTATCCAGCAGTAAAGTAAGGCCAGGGCCACATATGCGTATGCAATCCAGTTACTGGATCCAGTTTTTGACATGTTGAAATCCTGAAAACCGGATCTGGTAATGCACCCATAGACTCCGATGCAAAAACCGGATAGCAACAGTGCAATCCGTTTACCGGATTGGGTTTTTGAGAAATCCATTTTAAATAGGGTCTACAATGTTTTTTGGTGCATTTTCAAAAACACATGCGTTTTTTAACATGGGGGTCTATGGGAAATGTATGGATTAACACATGGTACATATAGGTACCATGCGATAACGGATCTGGTACCGGATCTAGTACAAATGCCTCAAAAATGGCAAGAGAAAAAACTGGATGCAGTAATGCATCCAGTAAATGGATGCATGCTCCCAAGTGTGGCCCTAGCCTTAGTCAAGGAGCTACTGACGCAGGAGGGTTAGTACCCTGGTCCAGAAGCCCCATCTGAAGCTCAACAGCTGTGGAAAGAGCGGAGTAAGGCTAGGTCACACATCTGTTTTTTTTCTTAAAACCTGATCCGGTTTTGAGCTTTTAAAAAGCTCAAATCTGGATAAGGAAATGATGATATGATAAAAACCGGATTGCTTCATAATCAACCCAGTCTCCGCCTCCAGCTCTACAGCCTGCGTGAAAAATCATGCAGGCTGCAGTTGTTGGAGCGGTTGTAACATCCGCAATGCGGGAACTGGATTGCTCAGGATGTGTAATCCTGAGCAATGCAGTTACCGCATTTACTTTGCTTATCCCGGCTGCTGCCGGGATAGGCAAAGTGTTCACTGTCTTTTACAACTTTTACTTTTTTTACTAAATGTTGCTATAATGTCTCTAGGGGGTGCCCACTACCCCTAGAGACCTTCCACCCACTCAGGTGGGCATATAATGCTTGAATCACTTATGTACATCAGCCGACTCCTGTCAGCTGCTGTACAGTTTTATCAATGAAGGCGCCGTGCTCCTCAGAGAGCAGCGCTCAGTTGATTTTAGTAAACCATGCATTAAGATATCTACGGAAGAACACACAGACACGATGCTCCTCTGCACGGGTCTTTACTGTAATTCTGGTACGGTACACGGTAATACAGTTCTTTAGGTAACGGACCGGGTGGTCCCAGTGGAGAACAGTCTCTGTCCAAAGCTCCACAGTGTTCCTTCCCTACTAACTGTCCTGATGTTGTTGCCGCTGCTCGCCTTGTTGTACCAGGTTAGGATACTGGGGTTTCTCTATTGGATTGCCTGTTCCATGTTATTCAACCGGCTACAAAGGGTCCTAATCTCCGTGGCGGGTATCCCCCTGGTAAGACTGCAGAAGTTGTGGCTTCAATGAGGAGCTCCTATAAAGCTATTCCATCACTCCGGTTTTGCAGAACAGCGGTGAACGACTGCCTACCTTGGAACCGGTGTCCGGTAGGACTGGGCATGGGTGTCTTTGTACCTGTTGCTTGATTGCTTGCCTACTCTCTTGTCTGGGTCACCGTTGGTTGGTGCCCTCCCAGTTAGACTTGTCTGGACCTCTGTCCTTGACCCTGTTTCTCCCACGTTCTGATTTTCTTTTTCCTCTCCTTCCCCACACTGCACCTCACACTCCTCCCACCAGGACCTGATTGGTCCTCTGCCTCTGGATGCTGCATGTGGTACATGGAGCTTTGGATTTAACTTGTTCACCCCTGAGACAGACGATATTGCATCTTCAGTCAGGGATGCAATACCTTCCTGTGGCGCACTCGTTGCGGGGAGCCACACTCCCCCTTGGAAAATTACACTTGTCCCCAAGTGTCATGGAACCCAAACTGTACAGAGAAATTCTTTTTATAGATTTGCAACATAAAGAAAAATAAACATTTTTATTAATAACATTCACGCTTTCTAATTTTTCTTCCCGTCCGGGAGGCATATTATCTTAAAACGTTTCAAAACTTTTATGATAACAGAACTGGTTAAGGCTAGGGTCACACATAAGCCCTTGGTCCGTTTAATGGCTTCATTTTTGTAATTTTTTTTTCTAAGTCCAAAAACTGACAGAAAAACGGATTGGATGTAATAAACACCCTGTCCGTTTTTTTCTGGACCTCAAAACATTGCTCTGTCCGTTTTTGAGCCAAAAACGTTGCTAGCAACGTTTTTGGCGTCAGTTAAAAAACGCATGCGTTTTTTTAACATGGGCCCTATGGGAAACGCATGCGTTAACGCATGGCACATATAGGCACTTGCGTTAACGCATGCATTAACGCAAATGCGTTTTTAATGAAAAAATAACTAAGTCCAAAAACGTTCAGGGGTGCAGGAGGCTCAAAAAGCACCCTATAAAAAACGGATTGGTGATGAAAATCACTTCCAAAAACGGACTTCTATGTGTGACCCCAGCCTAACTCTTGCGGACCCGGCGGGCAGTGTCACTGTCTTTTAGCAATGTCCAGTTTTACCGCCGGGCCGCTTTACTGGCACACAATTTAACTTTAAATGTTCTTTCCCAAATATGCAAAAGCAAGGTTATACAAAAAGTTATTTTTCTGAAAGGGGTTCACATTTGCGGACCCAGAGGGCAAACCACCCCCGGGGCCGGCATGACGCTTGTAAGAGATTGTCTCTCCCCGGTAGAGGTCTCGGTCGGGGTGACCCTTTGGAAGGTGGGACTCAACATCCCGACGGGATATGAATATCTTCTCGCACACTCCCCCCTCCTGGGCAAAACCCCACCCGTTGTCCAGATTGAAAGTGGTGAGAGTACCTCGCTTACGCAGTTCATTCGCCATCAGTGGCTGGCGGCGGGCCTCAGCTCGGACCCGTAGATTTTCTTGTTCTTGGACCCACCATTCGGCTCTGTGTCGCTGGAGTTCGGCATCATCGGACCGGCGGGTTGTTTGAAGATAGTCCCTCCGAATCGCGGCGCCGTTTGAAATTTGGGTTTGGCGGCATCTTTGCAGCGGTGTACGGACGTTGTTATTGGAGGCAGACACTGCGGCGGCACCACACCACTCAACCCGAGCGGCTTGTAGCTGCTTGGGGGGAACTTCCGACTCGCCCTCCTCCTCGGAACTGGTATGCTCTGAGTCTTCTAGTTCACTGGGACTCGAGTCGTCCTCTCCCTCCACTGCTTCGATGACGACATCCGGCTCCTTGGCAGGTTGGGGCTCTCCCTCTAGGTCGGGGCCATTCGGTTGGTCGGGTGTTGCAACCGCTAGGCTCTCCTCTTTTTCCTCAGTCTCGTCCCGCGGGGCTTCTGGGCTGCCCACTTCTTCTCTTTCTGCCTCCCCCACACCCGTTAGTGATGGTGCGTCCCCTCCGGTAACCAGGTAGGCCGCGGCTTGTTCTGGCCTGATCTCCGGTTCTGGAGTGGGGCGGGTGGTCATTCTGGTTTGCACCGCTCGGTGCAGCTGGTTGGCCAAGCTTGCGCTCCAGCTTCTTATGGTCCACTCTATGGCCTCCATCAACCGCACCCGCAGGTCTTGGAGTGCAGTCTCGCAGAACGCAGGATCCCTGTCAATGGTAAGAACGGGACCCGGTCTGGGGTGACCAAGGGCAGCTCGAGCTTCTTCCTCCACCTCCCTCATCAGCTCGCAGAGTCTTAAGGTAGCCATTGCTCTATTTGTAGGAACCACACCCGTCGTGGCCGGTACAGGTTCCCGAAGTGAGGCTTGTTGCAAAGACCCTGCCACACCTACTTCCTTTTTGTTTTGCAGTCCATGGGTGGGCTGGAGTCTTCAGCCCGCCCCCTTGATTGTTTCCAGCAATCGGGGCGGGTAAGGATTTTGGCGACTCTGCCATGGTCCTCCTACGACGAGGGGCGGAGGCACACCCCTGGGCCAGCACATAGTCTTTCACTTGGCGGGACCCGCCATTTTGGTCCAGTAGAAAGGGTGGGAAAAGTTCTTTTTGGCTGATAAAAGTCTTGTAAGGCACACAATACCCGTTGTACACGGGCCTGTTCGTATCCTGTTCGTAGACGCCAGATTTGACTCACCGTTGCCGGGTTCTCAGGTCTCAGGCGCTGCTTCACTTGTCACGGTTCCGTGCCTGACTCTGTGGGGCCCGGTGGTCAAATGGATGGGCTGGGGAATTGGGATAAAGTCTTATTTGTCTCGTGATGCCACCTGTGGGTGTCCGGTAATGGCACCGGCGCTGCTTGGGCCTCTGGGGGATGTGCGGCAACTAGATGGGATGCTCCCCACAGGATGAGCAGTAGTCCCCGGGGCCAGGAGCTGCACTGAGTGGAATACAGCAGCTCAGTTGATTTTAGTAAACCATGGATTAAGATATCTACGGAAGAACACACAGACACGATGCTCTTCTGCACGGGTATTTACTGTAATTCTGGTACGGTACACGGCAATACAGTTGTTTAGGTAACGGACCGGGTGGTCCCAGTGGTGAACAGTCTCTGTCCAAAGCTCCACAGTGTTCCTTCCTTACTATCTGGCCTGATGTTGTTGCAGTTGCTCGCCTTGTTGTACCAGGTTAGGATACTGGGGTTTCTCTATTGGATTGCCTGTTCCATGTTATTCAACCGGCTACAAAGGGCCCTAAACTCCGTGGCGGGTATCCCCCTGGTAAGACTGCATAAGTTGTAGCTTTAGTGAGAAGCTCCTATAAAGCTATTCCATCACTCCGGTTTTGCAGAACAGCGGTGAACGACTGCCTACCTCGGAACCGGTGTCCGGTAGGACTGGGCATAGGTGTCTTTGTACCCGTTGCTTGATTGCTTGCCCACTCTCTTGTCTAGGTCATCGTTGGTTGGTTCCCACCCAGTTAGACTTGTCTGGACCTCTGTCCTTGACCCTGTTTCTCCCACGTTCTGATTTTCTTTTTCCTCTCCTTCCCCACACTACACCTCACACTCCTCCCACCAGGACCTGATTGGTCCTCTGCCTCTGGATGGTGCATGTGGTTCATGGAGCTTTGGATTTAACTTGTTCACCCCTTTAGACGGACGATATTGCATCTTCAGTCAGGGATGCAATACCTTCCTGTGACGCACTCATTGCGGGGCGCCACAGATAGTCCCCCCACTCCAGCCCATTGTAACCCGACAACCACTAGAACTTGTAGCCTTGGATCACTTCAAGTTAACCCCAAGTAGATCAGGCTATGTCATTGCCCTTACCATAGTGGATCACTATTCACGTTTCTTAGTAGTAGTACCTGTGAAAGATCTAACAGCCAGAACAGCGGCTAAAACCTTCAAAGCCTATTTCTGCAGACCGCATGGATATCCGGAACAGGTCCTCACAGATCAAGGTCCAGCATTTGAAGCGGAGGTGTTTCAGGAATTTTGTCATCTCTACGGTTGCAAGAAAATTAGAACGACTCCATGCCATCCGCAAACAAATGACTTGTGCGAGAAAATGAATCATATTGTGATGGATTTATTGAAGACCTTAACAGTGGAAGAAAGGAACATGTGGCTGGAGAAGCTACCAGACTAAGTGGACTTATATAATCATGTCCCGGTGAGTTCTACAAACTGTACTCCCACCTACTTAATGAGAGCAAGACCTGGTCAGCTACCAATTGATCTGGATATGGGAATTCTGAAGCCAGATGTTGAAGCACCAGAAACCAATTGGGATAACGCTCGTCAACAAAAGTATCGCCAAGTACAAACGCGTAGAAAGGAGCCTCTTACAAGCAAGAGAAACACAAGAAAGAGCTTATAATCAACATGCTCCTGCAACTCATTTAAAACCAGGTGAACAAGTACTTATGAGAAAATGATGAACCAACAAATTAGATGACCAGTGGGAAGCAGTACCATATACCATGTTACCATCTAACTTTGATAATGCTAAAGTATGCTTAGAAAGTAAGGATGAAGGGAAAACAACGTCAGCTGTATCAAGAGATCATCTAAAGTTATGTCCTGAAACCATGAAAATTTCAGAAAATGAACCAGAGATCCCAGTTCCTGTAACAACCCAATCTACAGAGGAAGATGTATTCCATATGGTTCTAGGAGACTTTCCAAAAACCTGAACTCAGTATCATGGAGCAGTAATCATGCCTATGCTAGCTTTTAACCAAATGCAGATACCTGAACCAGTGAAACAAGAAATACCACAAGTAGAAATACTGGAAGTGGCACCTGTATAAGAAGAACAGAAAGAACAGATTCCTGCTCACAGTAAACTTGCCAGTCCTGTGGTAAGACCAATACCTTATTTAGATTCAGACACCAGCAAGGTATACAACTACACATAGCATAGTGCTTAGTACACCTGCAACAGATACCCCTGAGTTAAGGAGGTCACAGCGTAGTACATAAGGTCAGATTCCAGCCCGTTATAGGGAGTAAAGTGTAGTACGGAGTAAAATGTAAATAAACTGTATTTTGTTGTTGTATATAAAATGTAAATACGTAAGCTTGCAACCACCAAACGTATGAACCTACAGAGACTTTACTGTATGAACTTTTTGAACTCTTGAATATTCTTAAACTTTTACCTTTCACTATGGACCATTCGCCATTGGACTGGTAGTGGCAAAAGATGTCTTGTAAAACTTTATATATTGTCAGCCAAAAGTGAAAGGACTAATCACTGCTTTTGGAATTTTTTAATTTTCTTGGTTTTTGTCATTTTTCAATATTTATTTTCATTTAGTCATGCATTCTTTACCAAAAGGTTATCACGGTCCCAGACTACTGTATTTCACTAAGAAGGAATGTGGCACCCCAGGGTCCAAGTGTCACAGTGTCATTATCGCCCCCAGGTGGTAATGTCATGCTTGAGAGCAACAGAAGGGTATTTATGCCAGGCAAGTAACTGCACACAACACCTTCTGCATCCAAGCCAGAAGGGGGGAGACCTAAACCCGGCTTCAGGGTGAGCTCCCATATAAATTCTGGTCTGGGGTGGAGCTAGTCAGTTCAGTTCCTGAGAAGACTGTGAAGAGTACTTTGAGGATCGAGCAGTGCTAAACTCATCCCAGGTACAGCAGTTCAGTTCCTAGGAGGACTGAGGAAGACATCCTGGTGGACTGGTAGCTGCCTTAAGCTCATCACAGGATTGGTAACTCAGCGGGAGACCTAAGGCAAGGGTCTGAGGAAGAGGAGAGAGAGAAGCCTGTGTAGTGGAAGCAACCCCGTGCTCAGCCCAGAGGAACTGCGCAGAGAACAAACACCGGAGTCCCGAGGCTGTGCAGGGCCTAACCATCCTGGCAGCCAATACCAGAAAGTGTCGGATTCCAAGTTCCAAAATCATCCTGTGCCCGGAGGCAAAGCAACATAGAGAGTTCAGGAGCTGTCACCTTAGATGAAGGCTAGTAAAGGACTTGTGTTGCCTGCCATACCGGCACCTCGCAGGAGAGAGAGAGGGCCAGCAGCTTAGCTAAAGCAGCAGAAGGAGCCTACTGTAGTGCAGCAAGAAGGTCTCAGAACCTGCTGGGTTAGGAGAGCCCCGAGTTGCTCTCAGGCAAGGACTCATCTAACAGCAACTGGCAAGTTAAGAGAAAATAACCTTTTTTCTATAGTTCTTTAAATCTTCTTTAAAAATCCAGTGTGGATTGGTGAATATAGTGCAGTGCTTATCAATGTGTTACCCACCCCCAAAACATGCATTAGACAAACAACCTTCTATGCAGTCATGAACCTCTTTTGGAGTTCTCAAGGTGTTGAACACACTTGTCATACGTTTCTATTTATGGGTCCAGGGAGAGAAACCTCCTAGATACAATTCGTATCATAGGAAGCTCAAACCATTATACCCAATCCGTTGGTCAAGTCAAATTGTCTCGTTGTCAGGTGTTGTCCTTGTGTCCTTTTATATTTGTCACCTGTAGCTCCTGTCAAAAGGTCCTATGGTCACATAGATCTAGTACACATCAATTGTTCACCAATCCACACTGGATTTTGAAAGAAGATTTAATAAAATACAACTATAGAAAAAAGGTTATTTTCTCTTAATTTGCCATATGAAAAGAAACTAAAATAACATTAAAACTGCAATTCGGTGATAAATTACTCATCTAACAACAACCCAAACTACAGATGCGCCAGTAAAGGACTCAGAAACAACAAAAGCAGAGTCTGTATGTTGCTTTGCGCCTGCCATCCTGCACCCTACACCTTTACTACATTCATTGCCCTGAGGATCTGCTCCGCCTGTGGGGAGCCGCTCCATCCCAGCTGCCTGTCCATCATCTCCGGAGTTTCTGCAGCAGCGGTGGGCACCAACAGCCACACACCACGGGTGGTGTTACAAATAGCTCCCTTAATCATCACCCTTTCCCCTACCAAACCAGAGATTTCCCCTTTTCAACTGAACCCAGGGTCACAGAAGCCAGGTCTCGACCCCTGTGACTTCCCGGAGACAGTATAGCCCAGTTCCGAGTACCCCACGGCCCTGGGGGTGCACAGTATTAAATGGCCAAAGGTGAGTGCTATTGATTTTTTTTTCCTCAAAGGTATAATATTTCGATAGTTACTTGCAAGTGTGAGTACCCTTGATGACTGGGTTGCAGGCTTCCGTATTTGGCCAAAACCTCACATTGTTCATGGACATTTTATAACATTTTTTTGCAGGATGTAGTGGTCATTGGTGTGAATTCTTGCAAGCAGATGCTCCCTTAATAAAAAAAGCTGCGAGTGGCTGATCTATCTGCATCATTTACCAGCGCTGCCCCCTCCTCCATCTTTGGGAAGTTCTCTGCACCCAGCTTGTGCATAGTTTTAGATGGCCAAAGGTGAGTTTTATAGAATTTTTTTTCCTCAAAGGTGTAATATTTAGAGAGGGACTTGAAAGTGTGTGGACCCGTGATGACTGGGTTGCAAGCTTCCATATTTTGACTAAAATACCAACTAATACCTCAAATTATTTTTGCATATCTTGTACATTTTTTTGTAGGATGTAGTGGAACTTTCTGAGTTGGATTGGTAAACTGGTCAGTCTGGCATATGAGATGTACTTATATAGTGTTAAGTAAGCCTCCTCATCAGACTGTGGAGACAATAGGGCGCCTTGCTAGTGGCAGCCCATTGCAGCAGCTATTATTTTGTTTGTTACAGTTTTGCTACAGTATTTGTACCTTTCCTGATGTCTTTTTGGACCTCTAATTTCAACCTTGGATCTATGCAATGTTTTTCATCTCGTGGATTGCGACGTTCCTGCACGCTGGTCTGCTGTGGGATGGAAAATGCAGCACACCCCACACTTTCTACTGCCACTGGGCACACAGCATATGGTTTTCACCTGGATCCTCCACTACCACTCACATGTCCCCTGCTGGCATGGCCACTTTGGGGTACGCTATATGGTCCATCTCAGCTAATACTACAGATGGATGTATGCTGTTGCCCACAGCCTGTGTCAGTGATACAGCCATATGTGCTTGGCGGAGAGCACCGTATACAATATGCCACGGAGAGGCCTCGTGGGATTGATGGAATCACTGATCGGAGGGTTGTCCCTAGGTCTGTCGCTAAACGAGTAGTGTATTCAAGGAGTCGTCTTCTGGAACTGCGCAGGACAAAGTCTTCTCCAGCAGTTGCAATACCACATGTTCCACGGGAAATGAGGAGACCTTTCAGAGGTTGCAGAGCAGGCAAGAAGATCAAGTCCTGGAGGAGAAGGTTTAAACCTGCGGTCCCATCCATCATCATGGGTAATGTACGATCGCTTGGTAACAAGTCGGATGAACTGCTGGCTCTGAGTAAGACCCAGAAGAAGTTCAGGGAATGCAGTCTCATGTGCTTTACAGAAACCTGGTTGCATGAGGACGTCCCAGATTCATGTGTATCGGTACCAGGGTTTCATATGGTTCGGGCTGACAGGGACAGAGTGAAGTGCGGTAAGAAGAAGGGTGGAGGAGTGATACTGTACATTAACAACAGATGGTGTAATCAGGGGCATGTAACAGTAAAGGAGAGACATTGTTGCCCAAACATTGAACTATTAGCAGTGGGCCTCAGGCCTTACTATCTGTCTAGAGAATTCTCTCTTGTTATTGCAGTGGTGTCGTATATACCACCATCTGCAAATCCAGAGGCAGCTGGGGATGTACTGTCTGGGGTGATTGCCCGGCTTCAGACGAAACACCCTAACTCTCTAACTGTCATTTCTGGGGATTTTAATCGAGCCAAGATCTCATTACCAAATTTCTATCAATATGTCAAATGTTCTACACGGGACAATTATATATTGGATCTCCTCTATGCCAGTGTTAAGGATGCTTACTCATCATCTGCATTGCCCCCCCTGGGAAAATCTGACCACAACCTCATACTATTGTCTCCAGCCTATCAACCAGTTGTCTGCAAACAACCAGTGACAATTAAACAGATAAGGAAGTGGTCTCCGGCAGCAGAGAAGAGGTTACAAGACTGCTTTGATTGCACAGACTGGGAGGTGTTATGTGCCAGGGAACATAATGATGATGTTAATGAGGTTACTGGGAGAGTTACTGATTACATCAACTTTTGTACTGACAATATTGTACCTATTCATGAGATTCGGTGTTATGCAAACAACAAGCCTTGATTACAAAAGAATTGAAACATCTACTAAACAGGAAAAAAACAGCTTTTAAAAGGAAAGACAAGGAGGAGATGAAAATTGTACAGAGAGACTTAAAGGGGAAAATTAAGATTGCCCGTGAAGCATTCAGAATTAAATTGGAAAATAAATTGTCACACAACAACTCCAGAGAAGTGTGGGCTGGAATGAAGCTATTGACTGGGTTTAAGGCAAGGTCAGATCAGGGGGGTGGGGGGCTGATCATGGCTAATGAGATGAATGAGTTTTTCAACAGATTCAACGATAAATGTCAACAGGGGAGAAGGCCGGGGAGCGACAAGCAATATCAACTGGGAGGAGGAAGTTGGAGACTTTCTTGATCTCAGAAAATGATGTGAGGGAACAGTTTAGTAAGCTGGTCATTGGTAAAGCAGCAGGGCCTGATGGTATCTGTCCACGTGTCCTCAGAGTGTGTGCAAATCAGTTGTGCACTGTCTTCCAGCACCTGTTTAACTGGAGCTTACAATCACAGAGAGTACCAGTTCTATGGAAGACTTCTTGCCTGGTGCCGGTTCCCAAGACTACCTTCCCGAGCTCCCATAACGACTATAGACCGGTGGCCTTAACATCGCATGCGATGAAGTCCTTGGAGAGAATTGTACTTGCCTACTTGTGTCCGAGGGTGTCTGCTTTTATGGACCCCCTTCAGTTTGCGTATCGGAAGAGTCTAGGGGTGGACGATGCTGTAGCATATCTGCTACAAACAGTACATTCCTTTTTGGACAATGATGGAACCACTGTACGTGCCATGTTCTCATGTTCTTCGATTTCTCCAGTGCATTCAACACCTTACAGCCACTATTATTACGTAAAAAGCTGGTTGAAATGGCGATTGATGAGGGACTAGTGAATTGGATCATTGATTACCTGTCGGACAGGCCACAGTTCGTAAGGTTGGGGGCGGCTGTATCGGATAGTGTGCGGAGCAGTGTTGGAGCCCCTCAGGGAACGGTGCTGTCACCATTCCTTTTTACGTTATACACAGCTGATTTTCAGTATAAATCAGACCTTTGTCACCTTCAGAAGTACTCTGATGACTCAGTGATAGTGGGAGGTATTGAGAGAGGTCGGGGGGAGGAGGAATACAGAAGGGAGGTCTCGGACTTTGTTGACTGGTGCCAGGCTAACCATTTAGAACTCAACGTAAAGAAAACCAGGGAGTTGGTGTTGAGTTATGGAAGGTGCATGAAGGATCTTAGGACTTTCGAGGAGGTATTAGAGGATAGAATTAATAAGAAATGCAAGGCTATAATGAGCAACAATACACACCCGCTCTCTGAACTGTTTGCGAAGCAGAAGAGCACATTCAGCAAGCGTCTAATCAAGGGGCGGACCTACCGTGGTGCAACTGGTGCAGCGGCACCAAGGCCCCGACAGGCTAGGGGGCCCCCCCTCAAGGCACGGAGAATAAGCCGACATGCTGCCGGCCACGCCTCTTCTAGCTGCCGGCCACGCCCCCTCACAGCAGCTCAGGAGTGAGGACAGAGCCCCAATCACAGTGCAGAGAGTGAGTCATGTGACCTCTCCTGCACTGTGGGGAGGACCTCACTCAACCAATCCTGGCAATGCGCGCGGGCCTCTGAAATTCTCTCCACATGGCTGATGGCTGTTCAGCATCAGCAGCAGCAGCAGGCAGATGAGGGGACACAGCTCTGCACAAGGACCCAGGTACAAGGAAAGGGACCAAAGACAGGGCACAGGCTGAGGACAGACCCGGGGAGGGGGGGGGGGGGTTTGCTGCTCTGTACACTGCTTTTATGCTTTTACAGGACCTGTGATGATGTCACATTGAGGGGAGGAGTCAGTGGTCACATGATCAGCTCCTCAGTGTATGCAGGACTCTGCTGTGCTGGTTGTCATGGTGCTGGATGAGATGAAGTTTATGTCAGGAGGGATTTACAGTGTGGATGTAGCAGAGCCAAGTGTGTATGAGGTGTATGGAGCGGAGTTCAGAGTGTATACGTGGTGTACCGAGCGGAGCCGAGTGTGTACAAGATGTACGGAGCAGAGCCGAGTGTTTACGTAGCGGAGCAGAGTGTGTACGAGGTGTACGTAGCGGAGCCGAGTGTGTACTACGATAGTGGTACGAGGAGCCGAGTGTGTATGGAGCGGAGCCGAGAGTGTATGGAGCGGAGCCGAGTGTGTATGGAGCGGAGCCGAGTGTGTACGTAGCGGAGCCGAGTGTGTACGAGGTGTATGGAGTAAAGCCGAGTGTGTACAAGGTGTACGGAACAGAGCCAAGTGTGTACGTAGCGGAGCCGAGTGTGTACGTAGCGGAGCCGAGTGTGTACGAGGTGTACGGAGCAGAGCCGAGTGTGTACGAGGTGTACGGAGCAGAGCCGAGTGTGTACAAGGTGTACGGAGCAGAGCCGAGTGTGTACGAGGTGTACGGAGCAGAGCCGAGTGTGTACGAGGTGTACGGAGCAGAGCCAAGTGTGCACGTGGTGTACGGAGCAGAGCCGAGTGTGTACGAGGTGTACGGAGCAGAGCCGAGTGTGTACGAGGTGTACGGAGCAGAGCCGAGTGTGTACGAGGTGTACGGAGCAGAGCCGAGTGTGTTCGAGGTGTACGGAGCAGAGCCGAGTGTGCACGAGGAGTACGGAGCAGAGCCGAGTGTGTACGAGGTGTACGGAGCGGAGCCGCATGTGTACGAGGTTTACGGAGCAGAGCCGAGTGTATGAGGTGTATGGAGCAGAGCCGAGTATGTACGAGGTGTACGGAGCGGAGCCACGTGTGTGCAGAGCCGCGTGAGTATGAGGCAGGGCCACATGTGCGGGACATATGGAGTAAAGCCGCGTGTGCATAAGGTGGATGGAGTGGAGCCGCATATGCTGGGGCGTCCTGTAGAGGAGCCGCATGTGTACGGAACGGAGGCGTATGCGCAGGGCATGTGGAGCGGAGCCGCGTGTCTACAAGGCATTTGGAGCGGAGCCACGTGCGTACAAGGTGTGTGTGCGCCAGTGGTAGTTCCCCGCGGATGCCGCTCCCGTTCCTATAGTCCCGGCTGCCTATGCCGGCAGCATTCTTCACTCGAGTCCTGGCTGAGCTGTCTGCTTTTTGCAGCTCAGCATGGTGGGGCACGATGATGTCATCACTGAGTGCCACTGTGCTGATACGTGCAGAGCGCAGCAGCAAGAAGAGAGGTGAGTATTTACTTTTTTTTTTTAACCCGTGAATACAGTGATGGGAGACTATGTAATGTGCAATATAACATAGGAGGAGTATGGGGTGCAATTTACTATATGGAGGAATATGAGGGCCCATTATACTATATGGAGGACTATGGGACTGCCTTATACTATATGGAGGGCTATGCGGGTGTATTATAATATATGGAGGGTCGTGGAATGCATTATAATATTGGAGGACTATGGATGATGTATTAAAATATATATAGCCAATTATATAATATGGAAGCCATTTTAATATATCTGGAGGGTTCTGTGGGGGCATGATAATATTTGGAGGGGTGTGAGGAAGCCTTTATACTTTATGCAGGGCTCTTTGAGGGTTGCGTTGTAAATAAATATTACAATCTATATGTTTACATTACTTTGTTGCCACTATGAGGGGCGGGGGGGCCCCCAAAAAATTTCTTGCACCGGGGCCCACAACAGTCTGGGTCCGCCCCTGGTCTAATCCAACTAATGTGTAAAAAGGAAAGATACAGAAAATCGTTTGTTCCGACAGCTGTGGGGATGTTTAACAAATGTATAAGTGTAAAGCGTCCCAAGACTATGTGAAGTTCTATGTGTATGGGGGGAATAGGTGAGGTACATGTACCAGTCTACCCACATCTGCTGTCCATATAGACTTATTTTGTAAAGTGTGAAATGTTCTTGATCTTTGTTCTGCTGCTGTAATACTGTAATTTCCTCCGGGATCAATAAAGTTTATCTTTATCTTTATCTTTAGCCCGCCAAACTGGGCGTCATTTATAGGCCTTTGTTCAGACATGGTGCACATAGTAATGCAGTGTCCACTAGCCCGCCGCAACTGGTGTAATGACTCGCCCCCAGGGCCGTTTGGTTCTCGGAACCGGGTAAGTTCGGTCTCCCAGGGGATACATGGGGGCTGAGACCCGGCTCAGCGGCCCTGTGGAGTCGCTAAAACTGCAGAGGAAATGATTTAGGGATAAAGGATTGCGACGCCACCCACGGTATTCGGCTATTTGAGCCGATGCTGCAAGACTGGACCACAGGGGATGATGGATGGGCAGCTATGGTCGTATCGCTCCCCTCGGGTGGAGCGTATCCCCAGGGCAACCGGGAAAGTCTATGGCGTTGGAAGGCCGTTGGGATGCAGGACTGAGGGAGCAAAGTAACAGACAGATTCACAGTTGTTGTATCCTCAGGTCCTTTACTGGTGGTGCAGGTACAAGCAGGGACACTGTTAGGTGATGATGCTGGAGTCAGTACAACCTGGAAGCAACTTGGGGTTCTCCTCACCCTGCAAGTTCTGAGGCCTACCTGCTGCGCTCCTTCAGCGGGTCCCTGCTGCTGTCTAAAGCTGAGCTGCGGCCCTCTCTCTCTCTTCATGTGTTGTGGTGGTATGGCAGGCAACTTGAGCCCTTCTCCTGCCCCACTTCCCTGGTGGCTGTTCCTGGACTCTTTACGCTGCTTTGCCTGCAAACACTGTGGTGTGGCTGGGAGACTTGGAATCTCCCACCTTCCGGTACTGGCTGCTGGGACGTTAAGCCCTGCACAGCCTCGGACTCCGGTGTCCGGTTCTGGCGCTCTGCACTGCGGTGAGCTCGGTATCGCTCCACTTCCCAGGCTCTCACCAACTTCCTCAGACCCTTGCTTACAGAACCCTCAAGCTATTTTTCTGTTACCCTGGGAGGAGCTTAGCACTGCTCAAGCCCACAGGATGTCTTCCTCAGTACTGGTCTGTACTGAACTAACTAACTCCGCCCCAGACCAGAATTTATGGGGTAGCTGCCCTGAACCCAGATTTAAAGCTCCCCATTCAGGCCTGGAGGCACAAAAAAGTGTTGTGTACTTGGCTCACCTGGTATGGATCCCCTTTTCTTTCACCCATTTATGACACTACCCCCAGAGGGCGGCAATGACATTGTGGCATCAAAACTCTGGGGTGCCACATAACTAATACGCTGTTGTTCAGATACTGGTATGTCTCACTTATCAATATGACAGGCTCCCTATAGCAGCTTAATTAGTGTGAATTTTTGCAAGCAGCTGTTTTCCTTAATTAAAATGCTGTGAGTGGCTGGTCTATCTGCACGATTCATTATCGCTGCCCCCTCCTCCTTCTTTGGGAAGTTCCCTGCACCCAGCTTGTCCATAGCATTAGATGGCAAAAGGTGAGTTTTATTGAATTATTATTATTTTTCCTAAAAGGTATGATGTTCTCATTTGGCTTGGATGTTCTCATTTGGCCTTGCTTACAGTATTGCTTGTATGGCAAGTCTGGTTCTGGCCTGCCTGAGTACCTCCGCATTTGGGAGGGCATTGTACACACTTAAACCCGCACATGGTTCTCCGGGATGGCAGCTGCCATTACACAGTCCAGTAACATACAGTCTATTGCACATAAGGCACCCAACTTTTCGTTTGGTGGAGCCGTAGGATCCTGTTCGTGAAGCCAAAATGTTGCAGAAATAAGGACCGAGGTACTCAGCTGCCTAAAGGCCTGGGGCATCAGTTCATGGCTGCTGTTCCCACGAGCAGTGGCCCTAGCTGAACATGTTGAAAGGAAGTATTTACAGTGGGAAATAGTTTGTGACACCAGCTGGAGTTCTGATCATAGTTGGCCAGGGACTGTTGTGGAGGCTTCCAAGGGGAGATGGTGAGGCAGCCAGATGGTAAGCTCTCTCCAGCCAGGGCAGCCCTTGGAAGGTGTAGAAGAGAAGGATGAGGGTAGTGGTGCAGGTGGGCGCAGAAAGGAGCAAACAACACAACGGTTTTTGTGGTTCTTACTCTTTACTTGTAGTAGTTGGTTCTTTATAGCCCAGCCAGGGTAAAGTTCATATCAGGAGCGCATCCTGGCCAGCCCATAGGTATCTGGAGTTCACTTTGCTGAGACATAGGTTTTCTGGCCTTCCAGCTAACTTCCCAGTTGACACTAAGCTACCACTTTCTTCTCCTCAGTGTCCATGGAGTCCGTTCCCTGCCAGGCAGGTAGCTGCAGGTCTTGTGAGCAATGGCCTCTGACACTATATAGCCTCTGTAAGCCTCGGAAAGGTCCGCAAAGGTAGCCACTGTACATAAAGACCCCTGCCAAGCAGGTAGCCGAGGGTCCTGTGAGTGACGGCTTTGGTCCTCTGACCCTATATAGACCCATAAGCATCAGGAATGTCCACAAAGGTAGCCACTGTACATAAAGACCCAGTGACTTCCAGTTTCACGACCAGTCCTGAAGTATCCCTGGCCGAGTTGGTGGTTGGTTCCACTCCTTGCAGCTAGCTCTTCTGCCCAGCTTTCATAGCTGGCCGCAGATTTGTCTCACCAGGCCCTCGACCTACCACTTTTCTATGTACTGTCTCAGTACTCAGTTCTCTCTCTCTCTCTCTCTCTCTCTCTCTCTCTGTGCTTGGTTCTCTACTAGAGCTCTCCTAGTTGCCACCCAACCCTTACCTAACTCCTCCCTTCAAGCAGAAGGTGGGACTACCCTAGAGTTGGTTCTCTTCTGCCATCTACTCCCTGGCTTGAAGTTCAGATATGTTGGGTATGTTTTGGGGGTCTCAGCAATGTGTCCTCCACTTACCTCCAGGCATGATACAACATACTGGATTAAATGCAATACCATTTGTGGCAGCCCAATCACCGGCGTGCCACTCATAAATCCATGTGACCCATTCCTTCTTGATCTGAGTGTGTCAATGGTTCTCATGAGCTTGTTCCCAGTGTTTTATGTCTCTCTGGGATGTGAATACTAATATGGTCATGTATATAATACTGTGATCCACACTACAAAATACTTGATCACATGTAGATCTGTTTTTTTCTTTGTGTGACAATGAGAATTCATTCTAAGCCTATGTTCTGTTTTCCTACGTAAATACCCTCAGTTATACATATAGTATAAATGATTATCGTAAGTAGACCATGTTAGATGTGCTGCTGCTGTATCTAGTCTGAGAATAGTAAAAGACAATGAGAAGTACAAAATATGGCAAGGATCACCATTAAAATATGAATAAAGCATGGAAAGATAGCAGGGTAGGGAGACCCCCGTGTGTGTGTGTGTGTGTGAGTAGGATAGCTTTAGCAGGGGTTAAGTAAACCTACTTACTCCTAATGAAGCTAGCTCAGGGTTGGTAATATGTATCCACCCTGTTATGCTGCATATCTCCTAGCTTTATTTATGACCATTTTTCTGGAATTTGAGTATTTTGGTTCAAGGCAGGGACACATTATAGTAAAGGCAATCTAGGCTACCAACCAGTGCCCGAGGTTCTAAGGGGGCCCATGGCAAGATTGGCCTCTTTATAATGTTGAGTGAATCAACGAATACCTCAGTCCTGAGCCTTCAGTGCAGACCTTCCGTCAGGGTCTTTCCTAGAACTACACTGCCAGGGCAACTCTGAGCAGCAGCACATGTCAGGGGAGTTATAGGCTACTTTCACATTACGATTTATGAGGGAGCCGATGCTGTCCGATAAATTCGGACAGCATCGGCTCCCTTCTGATGCCTGGAATCGGATGCCAAATAGGCATCCGATTCTGGCATTAAATCGTAGCCTCCGGGGAAAAAAAAAAAAAGTTTATCCTCACCTCTCCCCGAGCCCCCTCCGTCTTCCTGCAGGCTCCCGGGGACTCCCGCAGGCTCCCGGTGTCTGCAGAGGTCTTCTACTGCAGTATAGGACCTGCGGTGATGTCACAGTCACGTGACACCAGGTTCCACCATGGTAACCTGCGTCATGTGACTGTGACATCACCGCAGGTCCTATACTGCAATAGAAGACCTCTGCAGACACCGGGAGCCTGCGGGAGCTACCGGGAGCCTGCAGGAAGACGGCGGGGGTTTGGGGAGAGGTGAGTGTCAAGCCACTGGACGGGTACTGTACGGACTGTGTCTGCTATTGGGGAAGTCACAGGTGGTCCTGGTCCGGTCCGTGTCCCGGGCCCTGGCAAATAAAAGGGTGTATTTACAGGGGAGAATAGTCTATCGTGACGCCACCCACTATATGCGGCCAGTAAGGGGGCCGCCGCTGCTGTAGAACCTCCGGGGACGATGTAGTGGGCAGCATAGATGTATAGTTCCTGTGGGTAGAACTGTATTCCCCGGGGGCAGTGATGGTATAGTCTATAATGGATATGAATGGTGGAGACGGGGTTAAAGGACACACACTCACGTTTTGTAGTCAAAGGTGCAATTCTCCTTTTCTCCTGGTGCTGCAGCTTCTTCTAATCCGTGTGCAGAGCTGACAGGCTTGTAACTCTGCAGGTGGGAGCTCTCTGTTGCTGTATGTAGGGCAAAGGTTGCAATCAATACACAGACTCGCAGTTTTGCTGTTTTCAAAGCTTTACTGCAGATGTTGTTGCAGGTTATAGTCCACGGAGTCTGTAATGGGCCTAAGCTCTCTTCCCACCCTGTCCGGGTCATCAGCATCCTCGTGTTACGCTGTGTGTGGTGTCCTGGCTGCTGCGTCTAGCTGAGCTGCTGGGACTTCTCACTCTTTCTCTGTGTTCTGCTGGTACCACTTGGCTAGGCAACTTGAGTCCTCTGTGCTGTGCTGACCCTCCGTGTTGCTTTGCACTGGTACTATTGGCATCTAGAAATCCCACTGTTCCTGATTCACTGTGCTGTGGGTGCCAGACACAGTATCGGATCCGGTGTCCGTTCTGTGCGCTCTTCTGGGGCAAGTGAAGGTATCACTCCAGCTCCCAGAGTGTTCCTCAGTCTGTAGTTCTCCTGTTCCTCCGACCCTTGCTGGGCCTGCACTGAGCTAACTCTGCTCTAAGTGTGCTCTTCACAGCACTGATCCGTGCTGAATTGAGCTCTCCCTCATGAGCAGGAGTATTTAAGGGAGCAGGTTGTGCTCCCCCTCCTGGCCCAGAGGTGCTAGTGTTTGTCAGTGTGTAGTGGGGAGAGAACCCATGTGGTGTTATTGTGGCACATTAACCCATGGGGTGCCACATGAGCATAAACTTTTTTATTTTTATTTAACTCCTTCTCTCTCAGTTTGGAGAAGTTTTACTGTACTGAGCATGCTCAGTACAGTAAAATCGGGTCCGAGGAGACATCAGATGTTTCCTCGGACCCCTCTCCATAGGGCCCCATGCTAAATTGATAGGACCAAATCGGATGTGAACTAAATGCCATCCGATTTGGTTCGATCCGATTTTGTCCGATTTTATTTTCGGTGCAAAAATGGAGCAGTCTCCGATTTTTGCACCGATAAAAAAAATCGGACAGAATTGGATCAGACCAAATCGGATGGCATTTAGTGCACATCCGATTCGGTCCGATGCCCATAGGGCTGCATGGGGCCAAATTCGGATCCGATGCTGTCCGATTTTTATCGGACAGCATCGGAAATCCGAATATCGTAATGTGAAAGCAGCCTTACCATCTACTGTCCGATAAGGTCATCAGCCAGTCTCAGCATGTATTCCCCAGCATCAATGTGGATTGGAGCAGAGGAACGGGAGGACAGGAGAAAGGTGAGTATTGTTTCTGTTTCTATTTTTGTTATATGTGTGTGCTCAAGGTGTATACAGGGGTTATGTGGGACACAGCCTGCATGTGTAACACAGGGGCTATATGTAGGATCCTGGTGTAATACAGGGGTTATGTGTGAGTCCTGGTGTAATACAGGGGCTATGCGTGCGCACATGCTTTATTACAGGGGCTATGTAGGACACAGGCTGTAATACATGGGCTTTGTGATGCACTGGCTACAAGTCTAATACAGGGGCTATCTGCGGGATCCTGGTGTAATACATTTTCTATGTGGGGCACAGGCTCTAATACAGGGGCTATGTGAGAAACAGGTTGTAAGTGTAATATAGGGGCTATGTATGGGGTTCTGGTGTAATTTAGGGGGCTCTTTGTGGGCAGATGCTGTAATGCAAGGGGCAATGTGCTAGTGCATATGGGGGGGTTATATGTGGGTTCATAGTATAATAAATTGGGCTATGTGTAAGCTTCCTGGTTTAATATAGGGAGCTAGGGGTGGACTCTTGCTGTAACACAGGGGTTTTATGTGGTTTCCTTGCTGTATACAGGGGATGTGTGTGAACTCTTGGTAAATACAGGGGATTATGTTTGGGCTCTTGCTGTGATACAGGAGCTATGTGTGAGCTCCTGGTGAAATACAGAGGCTTTGTGTGAGCTCCTGCTCTAATACAGGGGGCTATGTGTGAGCTGCTGCTGTACACAGGGGCTGTGTGCATGCCTAATGCTTGCTGCTCTGCTGCAGGGCTGTGTGCAGCTCCTGCTGTATCATGGGGGCTGCGTGCAGCCCCTGCTGTATATGGGGGCTGTGTGCAGTCTCCTGCTGTATACTGGGGCTGTGGGCAACCTCCTGCTATATATTGGAGATTATGTGTGGGCTCCTTCTGTATACTGGGGTTGTGTGCGGCCACCTGCTGTTTACTGAGGGCTATATGTGGCCTCTTGCTGTATAATGGGGGCTAAGTGGCTATGCGCACTGCTATTGTTTTTTGCTCTACGGATCTGTCCCTCTGTGCTAGTCATATGACCTATCATATGTTCTATCAAAGGTTGATCTTTTGACATGTCATATAATACTTGGGGTTGGGGGGCCCTCATCTTCTAAACAGCCTGGGGCCCTGGCTACTCTTAATCGCTCCCTGGTCCTCACCGAGATCAGATTTGTTCTTTTTTTTTAATCTCTTGAAATGTTACTGGTTGTTAGAAGAATAGCAAAGAGGTGTCTAGTGAATTTGGGGTTTGTGTGGCTGTTACTTCAGAGAGTCAAGTCCTAACGTCACCATTTTCAAGAAGTTCTTGTCTTTGGCAAGCTTCCCTGAATGTTTCACAGACAAGTATAAGCTGTCTTAGGGTGGAGGACACTAGCGTTTTACTCGCACGAGTTTAAAGCGAGAAAAACTCGCATTAAACTCGGACCTGTATCTTTCAATGATACAGGTCACACCAATGCGAGTTTCACGCATTACTCTCGCTTTGCGAGGGCAATGCGAGTGCAATCGCAGCATGCTGCGATTGCACGCATTCCCTCGCGCGAGAGCCCATTATAAGTATATGGGTGCGAGTCAAACTCGCACCCATACAGCACACGGTGCGATAATCGCAGCCGTGTGCTGTCAAAATCACTGGCCCCCGCAGTCCCCATACAGTTACAATAATGTTTTATTGCTGTGACAGCAGCAGTGAAGCAGTATTGTATGTATAAATTATTTATTGCAAAGTTACACTTATCAGCTTAATTTTACATGTTTTTATAATGTCGGCTGTTCAGGAGTTCATTCAGCACTGTGCTACCGAGGGGGTTTTAACCCGGTGATTAAGGGGTTAATCAGATGCTGGTGTCATGACACCATCTGTCCAGGGGCTGTCTTCCCCCCCTGGATACATGGTGACATGACATCATGTGTCTGAATGGGTTAATTATTCTTTAAGTTTATGTCGGGACAGAAGGAGCTGTGATTTGTGAGAGGCTGTCCATGGTGCCCTGGCTTCATTCATAAATCCCAGCTCTTTCTGTCCCGACATAAACTTAAAGTTGGTTTACAGAATAATTAACCCATTCAGACACATGATGTCATGTCACCATGTATCCAGGGGGGGAGGACAACCCCTGGACAGATGGTGTCATGACACCAGCGTCTGATTAACCCCTTAATCACCGGTTTAAAACCCCCTCGGTAGCACAGTGCTGAATGAACTCCTGAACAGCCGACATTATAAAAACATGTAAAATTAAGCTGATAAGTGTAACTTTGCAATAAATAATTTATACATACAATACTGCTTCACTGCTGCTGTCACAGCAATGAAACATTATTGTAACTGTATGGGGATAGCAGGAATGCTGTTCCATGGTCCATCAAGACCATGGACAGCAGAGAAAAAAAAACAGCACATGCACTCACACCTCACACTCGCACCACATACACTTACATACAGCCAGGCACATTCACCACACTCGCACCACACTAGCACCAAACTAGCACTGCACTCGCATTACTGTCATGCATCAAAAATGCAGCGTTTTTGATGCATGATAGTGTTCCTCCACCCTTATAGTAAGAATGTCCTTTATTGCCTATGGCAACTAATCAGAAGTAGAGCTGTAATTGGTTCGTCCCTGATAAATATGCAGGCTAACTGTCAAAACAGTGAAGGCAGCATTTTTTACCTACACTTTTTTTACCTACACTTTTTTTCTCAAATGACTGTAAAGTGCGGGGTTAAAATTTCTCCTCAAAACATAATCTATATAGTTCCCTGATTCAAATGTGGTGGCTTTGCAACATTTCATGATAGTAAATGCGACGGTGCGGATTCCTTTCACAGATATACACATACAATCATAAATAGTGTGAATGTGCCGAGCCCCAGGCCCTGGGGTACTCGGGTATCAGGCTCGGTGGTTGTTCTCACGGGGAATGTCACGCCACCTATAGTACCTGGTGATGGGTTACCAGCGCCGCCACAGTCCTCCGGAGGTCGATGGTAATGCGGCTAAGTTGGCAGAGCTCCCTACAGGTAGAGCTGGTCCTCCGGGGCAGCGTTGTATAAAGAAGCAGCTTGGAATGGAACGTTAGGTCGAGATAGGGAGTGATGGAGCAGTGTATAAGGGGCAACGGAAACGGAGAGGAATGACATACACACACTGTAGAAGTCTCTTTTACTGGTGGTATGAGCAGGTAAAGACGTCCAGGGCACTGTCCAGTGACCAGGTGCACAGTGAGCTTTCACAGCAAGTGGGTATAAGGCCTCCTAAGTCTCTCTACTGTTCCTGAAGCCCTGTCCGCTTGCAGCCAGGCTGACCTCCTTCCCTCTCGGGACCTTTCTCTCTTCTCCTGCGCGGTTCACGGGTCAACCACTCTGATCACTCCTATGTGTTCCCACACTACGGTGTCTGGCTCCCTCTCTTTGGGTATGCAGGAGGACCGGGTGACTCATGTCTCCACGGTGTGACGGGGTTTTCTGTAGTCTTGAAGTAATCCTAGAGGTGCGGATCCCCGAAGTCCGGTACGTCTCTGGGTGAACCTCCACCGGTTCCTCACTCCCTTGGCTCTGCTCCTTGCCTTCTGTCCCCACTCCTAGGCTTGCTGTACGGCAGAAGGACCACTCCTGGTCACTGTTTTGGGCCTAACCGCGGCACCGATCACCAGGATGTGTTCGCAGCTCTCCTAGCGTCTGCACACTCTAAACAACTCCTCCCCCAGCAGCAGTATTTATAGGGGATCTTGCCTAAGGTCAGCAAGTGGGGCTCCCCCTACTGTGCCGGGGTGGAAGGTGTTGCATGTAGTAGGTACCTGATGTGGAAACCCAGCTGTGCATTAGAGAAGTCTGTGGCTACCTGCGTGAGCAGGCGCCACACATGTAATGTGCAGGATGTATTTGTACACATTACTTTCCATGCATGCCACATAATACATTACACTGAACACTGCACATTATATTCACTGTACCTATGTTGTGGAGGCCTTTTTCTATCTGGGATGTGTCTTGAGAGCAGTGCATCTTTTCAGTTTGTAGCCGTGCAGGTGCCACAGGGCCTTTTATACAGGAGCCAGACAGGACATATACATCATAGGAGAGGTTGGGGCATATAAATTACAGGGGAATCTGAGACATATACATCACTGGAAGGCTATATATGTCCCAGGGGGAACTATGTATTGCCCACCAGGGCCATGGGGCACTTGGAACCAGGCCCTCTCGTCGTCATCTGAGGCTGCGGGATGTCATGGTGACGTGATCCGGCTCCGTGCTCCCGGGTGAGGCAATAAATGGGGATGGAATAGGGGATAAACAAGGATAAAGTTTTTAATATATGGTTGTGACGCCACCTGTGGTTTGTGGCCAGCAGTAGCCATCGCTGCAGTCGGGTCCTCTGGGGATGATGGGGGTTTCAGCTGAGATGTTGGTCCCTCCACGGGTTGGGCTGGTCCCCAGGGCTTTCATTTGGAACGATATAGATGAAGCAGGGGCGTATCTAGGGGGGTGCAGCCGGACCTTTTGCCCCGGGCGCAACTCAGTGGAGGGCGCCGGCGGCACCCCCCCTCAACCACCCGCGGCTGCAATATGAGCGGTGCGGGCGCGGCTGGAATCCGACAGTGCTCATCATAGACATGTCGGACTCCTGTAAAGCGCCTCCTCGCCATCTGGTGGCGGCCGGGCGCACTGCACTTGTCCTGCTCACTCCGCTCCTGACATGGAGGAGAGATCCCCGGAGCTGAGTGCACTGACCCCCAACACCAAGAGGCTGCTGCCCTGGAGACAGGTGGGTGTCACATCTGCCCTCTATGTCCACATTCATGTCTGGGTCCTCACACCCTTCCTTATAACTAACATAAGTCAGCAGCATGCTGCCACCTGTAGTCCTTGTGCTCCCTCTAGAGCCAGCGCTGCACACACTGTCTCCTGCACACACTGCCTGCTGCATACACTGTCTGCTGCACACACTGCCTGCTGCACACACTGTCTGCACACACTGTCTGCTGCACACACTGCCTGCTGCACACACGGCCTGCTGCGCACACGGCCTGCCGCACACACGGCCTGCTGCACACACGGCCTGCCGCACACACGGCCTGCCGCACACACGGCCTGCCGCACACACTGTCTGCTGCACACACTGCCTGCTGCACTGTCTGCTGCACACACTGACTGCTGCACACACTGCCTGCTGCACTGTCTGCTGCACACACTGACTGCTGCACACACTGCCTGCTGCACTGTCTGCTGCACACACTGACTGCTGCACACACTGCCTGCTGCACTGTCTGCTGCACACACTGACTGCTGCACACACGCCGGCGACACCCACCCCCTGCGGCTGCAATATGAGCGGCGCGGCTGAAATCTGACAGCACTTTTCCCCCCCGGTCCTCACCTACTTTGGGGGGGGGGGCGCCAAAACAGATCCCTGCCCCGGGCGCCGGCAGACCTAGTTACACCCCTGAGATGAAGGGGAAAAGGGAATGTTTCTCCATCACCTTGGGAAGCCTCTTGCTGACGGCGCACAATATCCACCAGCCACCTCCCGGGCACATGTAATTAAGAGGCACACACATTTCTTAGCTGGGATGGCTCGTCGGCTGCACCCACTCTCATGTTCCTCTCGGGCCTCTACTCTCTGTCCCACACACTAACTACAGTCCAGTAGTCACAGGCGTTTGGTGGGCACCCCTTCCGGGTCTCCTAGCCCTAGCTCGACTGCCTTACTTTCGTTGTGCCGGGACAAAGACTCCACACCCCGTCGGAGTTCGGGGTTGGGGCGTACAGTTTTCCGGCCACTTCTGCAGAGTCGGCAATCTGATTCAGGCCCTATCCCTCGGTGTCCCCGCTGACTCGGACACACCTTGGACCCCTTCTTGCTTCCCTCGGTATGCAGCCTGGGACCCGGACTAGCCATACAGTGGCACAGGCCACCGGGTCCGGGTGTTCTCAGTCTGAGGTCTCAGACTTGGCTGCCTGGCATCTCTCTCTAGTTCTTTGCTCTACTCCACTCTCTTCTCTTCCTCCTCCCCTTGAACTTGGTGTTTTTCCCTTTGTTCCTGTCTTCCCACCCCTTACCGGGCTCCTTCCTAACTCTCCACCCTCCACCTGGCTCCTCCCGCTATCCCGTTGCTCGTTGGGTGTTTGAGTGCGGTGACCAACTTACCAGTCCCAGCTGCTATGCCATTTCGTGGCAACTGGTCAGCAGGGGCGCCATAAATACACATCACTGGTTGGAGGGCACATCCATCACTATGGCACATACAGCACACTGTGGGGGGTAGATACACAGCACACTGTGGGGGGTAGATACACAGCACACTGTGGGGGGTAGATACACAGCACACTGTGGGGGGTAGATACACAGCACACTGTGGGGGGTAGATACACAGCACTGGGGGGAGAATATACAAAGAACTAAGAGAAGTAAATACACAGCCCTGAGGAGAGAATTTACACAGCACTGGGGGGAGTATATTTATACCACTAGGGGTTATATACACAGTACCGGGGTAAAAAAGGTTTTCAGCTCACCCGGGTCAGACTGCCTAGTTCACTTTCTCATTTTAATCCGATGCACTGAAGAAATTCCTCATCTGGGAGGAGTGCAAAGTTGCAGAAAGTATATACCCAGTAATTTGGATATTTAATAAAACAGAGCCTTTATTAATAATCCATTAAAACCAGGATAACATGGTGCAGGTAAAAGCATAGATGGGGCCCCATCTACACCTTTACCTGCACCATGTTATGCTTTCACATCAGTGGTTTTCGCTGATCGCAGCAGTTGCGGTGAAACTGCTGATGTGAAAGGGTCCGGTTTTAATGAATCTATTATATAATTGCCGTAGCTGACTTCCGTCTGACCGGCGCTACTTCCTGTGGCTTTGTTCGCGTAGCTCGGAACTTTCTCCAGGACTTTCTCCGGGGCCGCGTAGCGGCCACGCGACTCGCGAAGCAATGCCCGCAAAGCGGGCATTGCCAGTCGTTGCAGACTCGCGAAGCAATGCCCGCATAGCGGGCATTGCGAATCGTTGCCCCGCGAACAAAGCCACAGCATGGGGCTGTAGTGTACACCGCTATGGTATACTACAGCCCCATGCCGCTGGCGCTATCCCCTAAACCCCGACGCCCCCCTTTCACATCAGCGTTCTTTTTAAATTTGCGGCAGATGCGGTGAAAAAAACGCATCTGCCGCAATTACCGCATACCGGCTCCACTTGCGGCGCGGTTGCGGTAAACGCCATGCAAAGTATAGGCGTACTTGCGGCAGGTGCGGCAAGTGCGTTTTGCACTTGCGGCAGGTGCGGCAGCGAAAAAAAACCGCATTAGCGGCGTGTCGCCAAATTTATGGGGCCGGTCCTGGTTCTCTTTTGCGGCCATAAAATCGCGGACACACCGCTATGTATGTCTATGGAAGTGAGGCGCGATTCCGATTGGTTGCTGTGTGCTGCCGCGGACCAATCAGAATCGCGCCTCACTTCCCATAGACATACATAGCGGTGTGTCGGCGATTTTATGGCCGGGCCCTGGTTCTATTTTCGGCCAGGGACTCGGCCTCTGTCGTGTAGTTCGACGGGGCCGCAAACTTGCAATCAGCGCTTCGTGCGATAGCTAGCGTATCAGCACCGACTCGCAATGATTGCGAGTCGTTGGTAAGGCGCCGAAGCTGATTGCGATTTTGCGGCCGTGGAACAACCGCTCAGAGCGGAGTCCCTGCCCGAAAATAGAACCAGGGGCCCGACTATAAAATCGCCGACACACCGCTATGTATGTCTATGGGAAGTGAGGCACGATTCTGATTGGTCGCTCTGTGCTTCGCTGACTAATCAGAATCGCGCCTCACTTTTAGTGCTAAATTTGAAAGTCCAAAAGAGCCTTTTTCTATCTAATCTATATATCTATCTATCTCTATGTATCTTTTTCTATCTATCTATATCTATCTATATTCTATGTATCTTTTTCTATCTATCTATCAATTTATCTCTATTTCTATCTATCTATCTATGTATGTATCTTTTTCTATCTATCTTTTTCTATCTATGTATCTTTTTCTATCTATCTATCAATTTATCTCTATTTCTATCTATCTTTTTCTATCTATGTATCTTTTTCTATCTATCTATCTATGTATCTTTTTCTATCTATCTATCTATGTATCTTTTTCTATCTATCTATGTTTCTTTTTCTATCTATCTATGTTTCTTTTTCTATCTATCTATGTTTCTTTTTTTTATCTATCTATATCTATCTGTTTTTATCTATCTATATCTATCTGTTTTTTATCTATCTATCTATTTATATTTTTATTTATTTTATTTTATTTACTCTACATATTCCATCTATTTGAAGTATGAGCATACAGCACATCGCTATTCTGATTGGTCGCCGGCCTTCAGCGCGCCGAACAATCGGAATAGCAGCTGCCGCTATGCTGCCATATTTCAAGTATACTCAGTAAACTATACACAGATTCTAGAATCCCGATGCAATCGCATCGGGCTCACAGCTAGTTATTAATAAAGGCTATGTTTTATTAAATATCCGAGCTACTGGATACATCCTTTCTTCAGCAGTACCGGGGTAGTATACACACAGCACTCCGGGGGGGAAGTTGGGAGTATATACACGGCACTGGGGGGAAAATATGCACAGCACTGGCGGAGTATGTATATACAGCACTGGAGGGAGTATATATGCAGCACTAGAGAGAGTATATATACAGCACTGGGGAGTATACACAGCACTGAGGGAGTTCATACAGCACTGAGGGAGCAGACACAGCACTGGGGTGCACCTAGTACTGGAGGCACAAAGATCATGAGGGGGACATAGATGCGGGCACATAGTACTGTGGGATACAGAGATCACAGGGAGGTGCATAAATGTGGGACACGAAGTACTGAGGTACATAGATCATCGGGAGGCACATAGTACTGGGGGACACAGATCACTGGGGGGTGCATAGTAATGGAGAACACAGAGATCACCGGGGGAACCTAGTACTGGGGGGCACAGAGATCACCAGGTAGGGTACATAGTACTGGGTGGCGCAGAGATCACCAGGGGTCACAGAGATCTTCAGGAGAGCACATAGTACTAGGGAGGCACATAGATTTCTATGGGGCACACAGGTCTAGGGGACAAATATCACCTAGGGGAAACATATGATAGAGAGCCAGCCCCATGACTGCCATAGGAGTATTAGCAATCTCTGGTCTGGCAATGCAGAGCAGTCGCTGATGTTTGCAGGGTGGGAAAGCAGAGCATACACTCTCCACCGCTCAGGCGCTTAGAGGAGTCAGCGGCCGCAGCAGCCCAACTTACGAGCAGCACACTAGGCAAATGCCCGATATGCCATATTAGCAGTCCTGGCCTGGTTTTATAGCATCATCAGATGTGAAAGGGCCGCTTTACACACACAGATATCTGTGACCAACTTCTGAACAGATCTCTGGTTGCAATGAAATCATGGACACATTGTTCTATTTGTACACAGCCACAAAATGGAACAATGTGTCCATGATTTCATTGCAACCAGAGATCTGTTCAGAAGTTGGTCACAGAAGTTGGTGTGTGTAAAGCGGCCCAAAGGATCACTTTAAAGGTAAATAGCTTCCAAAGTGTCTAATTTTCTTTTCAAAATTGAGTTATGCAATTCTAATGACCGTTATACTTTATTTATGATTACATGAACAGCACCATCATACATTGCAGATCATTACAGACATTATCACATGAAAAGTTATTCTGTCAATATTTAAAAAGAGATGCTTCACAATTTAATTATTCAACATGGATTGAACTTTATTTTGATGCCAAAATTGAACTTTGTGGCACTTGGCTTACCCTGCATAATATTTTAACTTTCTACAATTTAGTGGTGCTGGTGTCACATACTGATTTACAGTTCCCTGCAAGTGAGACTATTTACTGTGCTAGTGATTCTGATAACAGAGGGCAGCAAACATATTTTAGGCTATATACAGACAGGGTGTTTTTGTTGCTATTTTTGCTGTGTTTTTACCTTAGCTTTACGTAAATCTTTGCTAATCTGAAACTGTGTGATTCTGGAAAAGCTGTCCACACACTTTGGTTGTATTTCTTGCCAGAGATTGAAACCTGCATGGTTTTCGCTACAGTTTTCAAAGAATGAGCATGTCAATTCTTTGCTGCCTTTTTGCTTTGGCTTCGGAATGTCACAGTTTGAAAATCACTATATTTTCATTTTCAAAGAAAAACTAGAAAATCATGGTAAAATCGTGATTAAAACATGGTAAAATATGCAGGGATTTTATTTGTGAGAGAATTTGTTGACAAAAATCTCATGTGCGTTTTTGCTTTGGTTTTGGTGCAGCAATAAACACCCTGTGTGAATTTAGCCTTAGGGTCTGTGCACACATTTTTTGAGGCCTATGATGCTTGGAGGCCGCCTGACAAAGCATTAAAAAGAAATGCTATAAAGAATTAATATGATGTACAGCAATGTAAAAATGACTTACAGTCCATGTGTTCCATCTTTGGTCACTTTTAACCACTTCAGACTTAAAAAGTCAGTTATTGAGGATTTATCAAAATAAAAATATGTGCCCAAGCACTTACAGTACCTACCTGCCTGTTGTGCCCAGCACCATTCACTGCCAGTCACAGACCGCTCCTGCCGGAGATAACATGGCGGAGTAAACAGAGTAGAGGCAGCTTTTCTGTTCTGCTCTTTGGAAGGGGTGGACAGCCAGTCTCCTGCTGATTGACAGCCATCTCCTCACTGCCTGATTGGGGAAGTGGGCTGTCAATCAGCATGACCTCGGCTCTGATGCCTGTCTACCAAGAGATGAAGCCGCCCCCTCAGTAGATGTGATGTCAGCAGAAGCTGCAAAATTGCTGACAGGGGTGGTCCTAGACCGCTCCATTTCAGCATTGACCAGCAGTGAACGGTTCCGGGCACAACAGGCAGGTACGTGGCAGCTAACTGACTGTTAGTGTTTAGGCACAATTTTTTTAGGGTGCTATACTGTTGTCTAAATGATGCCGAGTGCATATATTTTAGGAAAGAAGGTTTTCACAGATATGAGTAATTCTGTAATCAGTTTACCTACCATACATCTACATAATATAAGATATAATGAAAATACAGTATACACCAAACCATATTCTGTAACATTACACCACAATCATATAATACAAGGGTACGGAATATTCTTGTGATTATTGAATCTTGAAAGATGACAAATTAGGACTTTCTTAGCTGATGACCAGGATTAGGTTCTTCACAAAATCAACACGGTACGGATACTAGGGAGAAAACACACTTGTTGAAGACAACAATATTGCAAGATATCTATGTCAATTTTATATTATTTTTTTGAAAAAAGTTTAAATGCTGCATATATATATACATACATACATACATACATACATACATACACGGTATGTCTGTCATATAGTGAACTTCAACCCCTGATTTTTTTATTTGTTTTCTTTTTGACTAACTTTCTTCCACGAACTGTATCTTCTTTCTTTTCTGGATGAGTTGTCCTTTTAATCAATACTATCCATTTTACTAACTAATGTACATGAAAACGGGAAAAAAAAAATCCAGAATGCAAAAAGCAAAATCAAATGTTGCAATTCTTTGTTTTTGAGTTTTGCTTTTAAACTGATCATTAAATGATAAAGAACAGAATATCGTGTTATCCAGAGCAGTACTATTAGGCTGGTTTCAGACTTGCGCTCCCCGCCGCAGCGTATTGCTGCACTCTGATGCAGATTGGCGTGCGCACCCATTGCCGGCAATATGTGATTTGTGCGCATGCGGATGCTTGCGCACAAATCAAACAGTCTCGTCCGCACCAGGAATGCAACATGTTGCGTTCAGGGTGCGGACGAGAGTGTGTGATTTGTGTGCAGACGTCCACCTGCGTACAAATCATACATTGCAGTGAATGGGTGCGCACGCCAATCTGCATCAGAGTGCAGGCACCTGCATCCCCATGTTAAACATAGGGACTTGCCGTGCCTACGCTTAGCTTGCGGATCCCCTCCGCAGGACGCTGCGGAGGGGTCCTCAAGTCTGAAACCAGCCTTACAGAGACATCGAAAATGCACTTTTTAGAATCAAATAAAAAAAAAATTCAATTTTTTTTCTACTTTTTACGGCATTTAACTGTTTGGGTTAACTAATTTTATATTTTGATACATTAGACTCTTGTACGTGGAGATACCACACGTGTAAAATTTATTTTTTTTCTTTATAAACGGGAAAAAAGGGTGTGGTTTAAATTTCTATTTTGATAAAAACTAAGTTTTTACTTAATTTTTTAGTTACCTTAAATGACTAACCTGCAATCAGGTGGTCGCTTGTACTATAATAAGTACTGCATTTCCACATTATTGCTGTATGTAGGAAAAAATTACTTTCTTCTATGAAGTCCAGCTGGTGGCACAGTGATGCATCATGACTGGCAAAGTGTTCTTCAGGCCCCCGGCCAACCCCATGCGCACCCTATTACTGCTGCTATTAAAATTTAACCGGGGAGCAGCTTTGCTCTACTCACAACTGTTGAAGGCACAAAATAGCTGAGCAGCACAGCCATCATCCGCCGATGGAGATGCAGGCTCAATTGGTGAGCCTGCATCAAAGCACAGGGAGCAGATATTGGAAGTACTCATAAACTGAACCTGTTATCAGGTCAAACGTAACAGTTTTTACTGCAATATTGTATACAGATCCTGAGTGTAGTGATTACATATACAGTATATTTTTTTACCCTAAGGAAAGTATACCTCTCTCCTTTGCGCAGAAGTTCAAATGCTTCATTGATCTTCTCAAGTGGTAATTTGTGAGTTATCAGCCCTTCAAACTCAAACTTCTTATTGATGTAATCATTCACAAGTTTTGGTACATCGTCTTTACTCTTCCATCCTATCCCAGGAGAGAAAAGCTATTATTAATAATAAACATTATTATGTAGATGCTAAGATTAATATTTCTCTTTTAAAGGTCTGTTAACATGATGTTCTCCATTTTGGTTGTAAAAATGATGCGTATGAAATGCAGCTCTTTGCTACAAACTATCATGTACTGTTTTAAAGTGAGGAAAACGGGGAGGGGAGTGGTTCATTCACATGTCTCTAGGATCCTGGTCAACTGGCAGGATGGCGGGTGTCCATCCGGATAATCTACTATATAATTGCCGTAGCACGTTTTGTGTCGGCCCCCGGCACGTCGTGGCTTTGTCACTATGTGACGTCACCACGCCGTGCGAGGCATTGCCCGCGTAGCGGGCATTGCGACCCCTCGCCGCTGTCATCCCGCTCCCCTCGCTGTCATCCCGCATCCCTCACCGCTGTCATCGCCGCTCCCCTCCACGCTCCACGCTCCCCTGTCTCCCCTCCACGCTCCCCGCTCTCCCCTCCACGCTCCACGCTCCCCTGTCTCCCCTCCACGCTCCCCGCTCTCCCCTCCACGCTCCCCGCTCTCCCCTCCACGCTCCCCGCTCTCCCCTCCACGCTCCCCGCTCTCCCCTCCACGCTCCACGCTCCCCTGTCTCCCCTCCACGCTACCCGGTCTCCCCTCCACCTCTCCCGGAGACCTTGGTAACCAAGGCCGCGGTCGGGTAACTAAGGGGCGTGTCCGTACCACACACCCGGCCCCAGCCGCATCCATTATGTGCTGAGCCCAGGGGTGGCCCGAACAAGCCCAAGGGGACCACCCCAATCACACAATGATAGGCTGGATGCCACCTCCCCCTTAGATTCCTCACCGCTTCCAGGATCACAGCATCACAGGGGAGGAGCCGCGGTGCATGATGGGAGATGTAGTCCTCAGGGGACCGAAAATGCTGCAAAGCTGAGGAGACAGCTCTAATCACAGAGATAGAGGAGATCTGCGCCTTCTTCATACAAAGTCTGCACTGAAGAGTGAGATTATATGTGTGTGTGTGTGTATACTGTATAAGTGTGTGTGTATACTGTATATATGTGTGTGTATGCTGTATATGTGTGTGTATACTGTATATGTGTGTGTGTATGCTGTATATGTGTGTGTATACTGTATATGTGTGTGTGTATACTGTATGTGTGTGTATACTGTATATGTGTGTGTGTATGCTGTATATGTGTGTGTATACTGTATATGTGTGTGTGTATACTGTATATATGTGTGTGTATGCTGTATATGTGTGTGTATACTGTATATGTGTGTGTGTATGCTGTATATGTGTGTGTATACTGTATGTGTGTGTATACTGTATATGTGTGTGTGTATGCTGTATATGTGTGTGTATACTGTATATGTGTGTGTGTATGCTGTATATGTGTGTGTATACTGTATGTGTGTGTATACTGTATGTGTGTGTATACTGTATATGTGTGTGTCTGTATACTGTATATGTGTGTATACTATATATGTGTGTGTATGCTGTATATATGTGTATACTGTGTGTGTGTATATACTGTATATGTGTGTGTGTGTGTATACTGTATATGTGTGTGTGTGTATACTGTATATGTGTGTATACTATATATGTGTGTGTATGCTGTATATATGTGTATACTGTATGTGTGTGTGTGTGTATACTGTATATGTGTGTGTCTGTATACTGTATATGTGTGTATACTATATATGTGTGTGTATGCTGTATATATGTGTATACTGTATGTGTGTGTATATACTGTATATGTGTGTGTGTATACTGTATATGTGTGTGTGTGTATACTGTATATGTGTGTATACTATATATGTGTGTGTATGCTGTATATATGTGTATACTGTATGTGTGTGTGTGTGTGTGTATACTGTATATGTGTGTGTGTGTGTATACTGTATATGTGTGTGTGTATACTGTATATGTGTGTGTATACTGTATATATGTGTATACTGTATATGTGTGTGTATACTGTATATATGTGTATACTGTATATGTGTGTGTGTATACTGTATATGTGTATACTGTATATGTGTGTGTATACTGTATATGTGTGTGTGTGTATGCTGTATATATGTGTATACTGTATGTGTGTGTGTGTGTATACACTCTGCCTCCTTCCTGCGCTGACCACTCTGCCTCCTTCCTGCGTTAGGAAGTGCGTTAGGGTCACTCTGCCTTCTGTCCTCCGCTGATAAACTCTGCCCTCCGTCCTCTGCTCATCACTCTGCCCTCCGTCCTCCGCTGACCACTGAGCCACCGAACAGTGCTGACCACTGAGCCACCGTGCAGTGCTGACCACTGAGCCACCGTACAGTGCTGACCACTGAGCCACCGTACAGTGCTGACCACTGAGCCACCGTACAGTGCTGACCACTGAGCCACCGTACAGTGCTGACCACTGAGCCACCGTACAGTGCTGACCACTGAGCCACCGTACAGTGCTGACCACTGAGCCACCATATACAGTGCTAACCACTGAGCCACCATACACAGTGCTAACCACTGAGCCACTGTACAGTGCTGACCACTGAGCCACCGTGCAGTGCTGAGCACTGAGCCACCGTGCAGTGCTGAGCACTGAGCCACCGTACAGTGCTGACCACTGAGCCACCGTACAGTGCTGACCACTGAGCCACCGTACAGTGCTAACCACTGAGCCACCATACAGTGCTAAGCACTGAGCCACCATATACAGTGCTAACCACTGAGCCACCATATACAGTGCTAAGCACTGAGCCACCATACAGGGCTAACCACTGAGCCACCGTACAGTGCTAACCACTGAGCCACCGTACAGTGCTAACCACTGAGCCACCGTACAGTGCTAACCACTGAGCCACCGTACAGTGCTAACCACTGAGCCACCGTACAGTGCTAACCACTGAGCCACCGTACAGTGCTAACCACTGAGCCACCGTACAGTGCTAACCACTGACTCACCGTATACAGTCTTAAACACTCAGCCGCCATACAGTGCTAATCACTCAGCCACCTTATACAGTGCTAACCACTGAGCCACCTTATACAGTGCTAACCACTGACCCACCATACTGTGCTAACCAATGAGCCTCCATACAAAGTTAAGCACTCTGCCTCCATATAGTGCTAACCACTCAGCCACCCATACTTTGCTAAACACTAAGCCACCGTGCAGTGCTAACCACTGAGCCACCACGCTGTGCTAACCACTGAACCACCATACTGTGCTAACCACTAAGCCACCGTACAATGCTAACCACTGAGCCACCATACTGTCCTAACTACTGAGCCACCGTACAGTGCTAACCACTGAGCCACCTTACAGTGCTAACCACTGAGCCACTGTACAGTGCTAACCACTGAGCCACTGTACAGTGCTAATCACCGAGTCACCATATACAGTGCTAACCACTGAGCCACCATATACAGTGCCAACCACTGAGGCACCATAGAGTGCTAACCACTGAGTCACCCTATACAGTGCTAATCACTGAGTCACATTACTGCTCTAATTATTGAGCCACCATATACAGTGCCAATCATTGAGCCACCATAGAGTGCTAACTACTGAGGCTCAGTTTACAGTGCTAACTATTGAGCCAGCGTATACTGTGCTAACCACTGAGACCCTGTATACTCTGCTAACCACTCAGCCGCCGTATACTCTGCTAACCACTGAGCCGCATAAAGTCTGCTAACCACTGAGTTGCTGTAAACTGCTAAGCACAGTGCTGCGGGCAGGAGAGGGCCGGGGGACAGCGGCCGGGTGCGGCCAGGAAGGCCCCCCGCCCCTACTGCCCGCACCCGGCCGCTGTTCCCCGACCCCCTCCTGCACGCACCCGGCCGCTCTTCCTCGGCCACCTCCTGCCCACACATGGCCGTTGTTCCCCAGCCCCCTTCTGCCCGCTGTTCCCCGGCCCCCTCCTGCCCGCACATGGCCGCTGTCCCCCTGACCCCCTCCTGCCGCACCCGATCGCTGTCTCCCTGCCTCCCTCCTGCCCGCATCCGGCCACTGTCCCCCGGCCCCCTCCTGCACGCACCTGGCCGCTCTTCCTCAGCCTCCTCCTGCCCGCACATGGCTGTTATTCCACCAGCCCCCTTCTGCCCGCTGTTCCCCGGCTTGCTCCTGAACGCACCCGGCCACTGTCCCCCGGCCCCCCTGACCGCACCCGCCTGCTGTCTCCTCCTGGACTCTGGCACCGCTGCACACCGGTACTGCTGTATGTATTCTATCTACTATATAATTCCGTAGGCACTTCAGTGTCGGACCCCGCAAAAGACCGTGCCTTTGTCACTCTGTGACGTCACCACGTGCGACCCCTCGCCGCAGTCAGCACACACCCCCAACCCCTGTCACCACATCCCCCCCATATGTCCGCACACCCCCGCTCCGATCCCGCTCCGGAGCCGCTGCTGTCAGCACATGCTGACACAGTGCTCCGGAGCCTCTCCTGTAACCACACTCCCCGATGTCCACACACACACACCCCCCCCGCTGTCACCACACACCCCCCATATGTCCGCATCCCATATGTCCGCCAAAATCGCGGCAGATGCGGTGAAAAAACCGTATCTGCCGCGATTGCCGCATAACCGCTGCACTTGCGGCGCGGTTGCGCTAATCCTCATAGAAAGTATAGGGGGACTTGCGGCAGGTGCGGCAAGTGCGGTTTTGCACTTGCGGCAGGTGCGGCCGCGAAAAAAAACGCAGTCAGCCGCGGTTTATTTCGCGGCCGCACATGCCGCAAGTGCAAAACCGCACCTGCCGCAAGTCCCCCTATACTTTCTATGGGGATTATTTGAAAATGTTAAAACAATTTTTAAAATATTCTAGACACCCGATGCATTTGCATCGGGCTCACAGCTAGTAGTAATATAAGGAAGGATTGCCAGAGACCTGTACTTCTATTTCATCCGTTATTTAAGACGTATTAAAATGGACAGGACTGAACGCTAGACGCGTTTCGGGGAGGCACCCCCTTACTCCTCAGCATAACAAATAAAACCATTACACATGTATTTAAACATTAAAACTGCCCATTGTTCACAGGTGCTACAATAAAATTAGGACTCATCTTAACCTTTTTGGTGCTGGATTCAGAGCAATAAGACATACATCAGATGTATAGCATACAAAACAGTATATAAATTTGTAAATTTATGTAAGAAAGGGAAGTTGATATTACAAGTTGATAATGTGATGCAGAGAATTTTTTGTTTTTTATTTTTATTCTATATTTTTAAATTTTTATATTTTTATATATTATTTTTGTTTATATTAAATCTGGGTTCAACAAACAATGTTTTAAGTTGGCCCAGTAGTGATATAATTAATTGGATATACCTTTTTATATATAATAATAATAATAATAATAATATATAAAATGAATAAAATAAGTCAAACAATCTGTGTTTGTATTATTTTAAGACGTATTTTCATGTTTCTTAGTTTTGATTGTTATTCTAGTTTATTCACTTTTTAATTTTAAAATCTTTAGTTTTTTGTGAAACAGTTAAACATACAAACCCCCAACAAAAATCACATACAGAAAGTATGACTGACTATTCACATATAATACAACTTGTATATTTTCCCTTTCTAGATACAGATTGATTTGTGTATCATGTGTATAGATCCATTTTATTTTAGTATGGCTGCATATACATATGTGTATGTAATTCCCGGAGTGTAGAGAATATAAGGTCAATAAAAATAGGACAAATCGTTTCTATAATTTAACCCATTTGGAGTGCGAGTGTCAAGACGTAGAATCCAATGAAGTTCTCTATTATGGAGTAATCGACCCCAATCTCCGCCCCTATACGGGTGGGTGACATGTTCTATACCTTTTACACTAAGGGATGTCAGATCCCCACAGTGTATATCTTTAAAATGACGTGATAATCCGGATATACCTGTTCTATACGTGCTAGAATTGGGGCTAGCGGCGGTAATGTGTTCAGAAAGCCTCTTTTTTAATGGGCGGCTGGTGCAGCCCACATAATCCTTATTGCATAAATTGCAACTGGCAACATAGGATGTATTGCAGTTGATATATGATGAAATACTGAACTTTTTACCCGTTAGTCTGTTTTGTAATTCATTTGTGATATCTATACGATGACAAAGATTGCATTTTTTGCCCGCACATTTATAGGAACCACTGCATGTCAACCAAACCAGTTTCCTAGCGGGTTCACTGCAGTAAATGCTTGGGGATATCATATTCCCAATAGTGCAAGATCTTCTAGCAACTGACCTCCACCTCTTTGATAGTATATGGCGTAATTTATCATCTTGATCTAATATAGGTAGATGTTTTATCTATTACTGCTTTCATGTTTTAAAAAATTAATTATAGAAACGATTTGTCCTATTTTTATTGACCCTATATTTTCTACACTCCGGGAATTACATACACATGTATATGCAGCCGTACTAAAATAAAATGGATTTATACACATGATACACAAATCAATCTGTATCTAGAAAGGGAAAATATGCAAGCTGTATTATATGTGAATAGTCAATCATACTTTATGTATGTGATTTTTGTAGGGGGTTTGTACGTTTAACTGTTTCACAAAAAAACAAAAGATTTAAAAATGAAAATGTGAATAAACTAGAACAACAATCAAAACGAAGAAACATGAAAATACGTCTTGAAATAATACAAACACAGATTGTTTGACTTATTTTATTTACTTTATATATTATTATCATATATATAAAAGCCGAAGCCACTTCCGTCTTCAAGGCACAAAAATGACGTCACAGACGGAAGTGGCTTTGGCACTACAACCCGCTCAGGGTGAGCCAAGATGGCGGTGAGAGGTGGCGCTTTAGCGCCCACCGCGAGCCGCTGTCAAAACGGCACATCCGGGAACCGGCCCACCCCGGCCAACACTCCGGTGTGCGGCCTCCGCCGGCACCACCCCCAGCCCTGCCGCTCACCGCCCACTCTCCTCCTCCATCAGGGACCGCCATCCCGCCACCGGCCCCCCACACAGCCCGGTGAGCGCCCCCCACATCCGGGAACCGGCCCACACTCCGGTGTGCGGCCTCCGCCGGCACCGCTCCCAGTCCTGCAGCTCACCACACACACCCCGGTGACTCTCCTCCTCCATCAGGGAGCCGGCCCCGCCCACACTCCAGTGGGCGGCCTCTGGCACCGCCGCCAGCACTACCGCTGCCCGCCGACAGCCCAGTGAGTGTTCAGCCCTCCAGCCTCCGCTCTCCTCTGCCCTCCAGCCTCTGCTCTCCTCATAATATAATATATATATATATATATATATTATACATGTGTGTTTGTGTATATGCAACTAATGTGTGTATATACCTCTACATCTATATACTATATATTTGTGTGTATGTGCCTTTGTCTATATGCAATGTACAGTATGTGTATATACCTCTACATCTATATAGATGTGTGTGAATGTGTGTATGTGTATAGCGGAGTGTGTGTATGTGTGTGCTGACCACTCTGCCCACGCCACCGCGCAGTGCTAACCACTGAGGCGCCGCGCAGTGCTAACCACTGAGGCACCGCGCAGTGCTAACCACTGAGCCGCCGCGCAGTGCTAACCACTGAGCCGCCGCGCAGTGCTAACCACTGAGCCGCCGTATACTGTGCTACCCACAGAGCCGCCGTATACTGTGCTACCCACAGAGCCGCCTGTATACACACAATTCATTTCACCGCAGTCCCGTAACTATTAGTAAATAAACTATATATGGATTCTAGACTACCCAATTCTTTAGAATTGGGCCACCATCTAGTTATATATAAAAAGATACATCCAATTACTTATATCACTACTGGGTCAACTGAAAACATTGTTTCTTGAACCCAGATGTAATATAAACAAAAATAATATATACAAAATCTAGACTAAAAATAAAAAATAAACAAAAAAATTATCTGCATCACATAACTTGTAATATCAACTTCCCTTTCTTACATAAATTTACAAATTTATATACTATGTTTTGTATGCTATACATCTGATGTATGTCTTATTGCTCTGAATCCAGCACCAAAAAGGTTAAGATGAGTCCTAATTTTATCTGTAGCACCTGTGAACAATAGGCAGTTTTAATGTTTAAATACATGTGTAATGGTTTTATTTGTTATGCTGAGGAGTAAGGGGGTGCCTCCCCGAAACGCGTCTAGCGTTCAGTCCTGTCCATTTTAATACGTCTTAAATAAAGGATGAAATAGAAGTACAGGTCTCTGGCAATCCTTCCTTATATTACTATCATGTACTGTAGTTAGATTACACATGTGAGGATAGCATTATTCAACATAACCACTGCAAAAAAAGCAGCTCTACCATACCTCCCAAGATTTGAAGAACTGAAATAGGAACAAATTATGCGGCACTTGTAGCGCACCATGGCAAAGTTTGACCCCTAGCCACACCCAAATGCCATTTCTTTTTCCTCTTGAAGGAGGAGATTTTAGAGGGGCGATAGCATATACACAAATCGGGCACTGTCCTGCTGTGCAACTGGGACAATTCAAATTAAGGATGAGCATTCACAGGACTCCAGTCCACCATCCAGGTTAGGCGGCCGTCACACGCTACGATATCTTGAAAGATATCGCTTGAACGCGCCTGATTAAACATCGCGTGAACGATTTCTGTGCGTGTGACGGCAAGATACGACGAGCGAGAAGTGTTCAAATCGCAAGATCGAGATCTGAGCTCCGGACCTCACATCTTGCGATGAACGATTTGACAAACAGCTTCATCGTGGTGTATAACACCACGATGAACAATCTCCCAGCAGCAGAGCCTATGCTGGGAGATGGTAACTATGGTACACGTCGGGTTACTAAGCGATGCGCGGCGCCTAGTAACCCGATGTGTACCATAGTTACCAGCGATCTCGCTGGTCCACATCGCTGGTGAGTCTGTCTGTGTGACATCTCACCAGCGATGTGAGCGATATTGTAAGCGATCGCGCGTGCACGTGATCGCTTACAATATCGCTAGCGAGATCGTAGCGTGTGACGGCCGCCTTAGAGGTTCCTGGCAGCTGGATGGGAGACCCACAAATCTCTTACCTTCCTGCATTCCTAGCGTGACTTTTGATTAGCCAAGGTCGGTACAGTGTCATTTGTGTGTCATGATCATCTCTAGCTGTGAACTATGGATTTATTTTTTGTTCATTCATCCACAGTTGTAGCAACCAGAAATGTCTCATGTTTATGTAAGCTTCACTATATAAGGCCCCTTTCACATCAGCGTTTACTGATTGCGGCAGATCTGGCAGATTTACCGCATCTGACACTTAATGGTCGCACTTGCGGCAAGCCTCATGCATTGTCTATGGGACTTGTGGCAGTTGCGACTGCGCAAAAAAAAAACCCACAGCTGACTGCATTTTTTTCACGGCCGCAGTTAACACAAGTGCCGTATAACGGCAATACCGCACTTGCCGCACCTGCCACAAGCCCCATAGACAATGCATGGGACTTTCCGCAAGTGTGCCGCAAGTGCGACCATTAGGCGGCAGATGTGGTAAATCTGCCATATCTGCTGCAATCAGCGAAAAATACCGATGTGAAAGGGGCCTAACATCTGTCTTATTTGTATCTGTTAAGGCCCAATTACACACACAGATAATTGTGCAGAGATTGGTCACAGATCTCTGGTTGCAGTGAAATCATGGACACATTGTTACATTTTGTGGCCGTGTACAAATGGAATAATGTGTCCATGATTTCAGACCACTGCTCTGAAACCAGGCGACCATCATGGGGCGATGTGCACACATCGCCCCATGTAACCGGGCGCCGGTGACCTGTCAGGCGATGGGAGTCATAGGCTCCCATTGTCCTGCATCGCCGCTGGGGTTTCCAGACACCCCGGCGGCGATGCCGCCTCACAGATCGCAGGCGCGGGGCTGGAGGAGTCGCCCCATCTAAACGGGGGACGGCAACGCTGGCGGGGCGGCAAGAGCATGCGCTCCCCCGCCATTTGCCCCGACATCCTCAGCCCCGTGTGACAGGGCCCTAAGGTTATGATAGCAACCTGAGGTTGCTATGGCGACTTCTGGTAACCTGACTGCTGTACTGTATGGCAGATCATTGCCCTACAGTGCAGCATCAGTGTGACCCCCCCCCCCCCCCAGAGACTGCAGCTAAAGGACCCTTAATCCTTTGCTGCAGTCTCTGGAGGCGACTGACCGTCGTGGGACTATCGTTGTGGACTACGTCGAAGGGCATGGGGGGGGGGTAATAAAGATGGAGTCAAAATATGTGTTGTGTTTTTCTTATAATAAAATTATTTTTTTCACTGTGTTATTTATCATTGACTTAGAGGTCCCTAATGGCTGAGTCTAACATTGGCCCGACATTACGAACCTCGGGCTTAGTGCCAGCTGCCAATACAAAGCTGGCATTAACCCCGTTATTACCCAGTTTGCCACCAGCACCAGGGCAACTGGAAGAGTCTGGGTATAGTGCCAGGAAATGGCGCTTCTAATGATTGCGCCATTTTCTGCGGCGGCTGCAGGCTGCAATTCGCAGCATGGGGGGCCCAGAACGCTTGGGCCTTTCCATGCTGCGGATTCCAGCCCCCACCTGCCTAGTTGTACCTGGCTGGGCCAAAAATATGGCGGAGCCCCACGGCAGTTTTTTTTTCTAGAATTAGTTCTAGAAATAAAAAAAAAAAAATGGGATTTGCTGTATTTTTGGTTGCAGCCAGGTACGAGGCAGCTGGGGTTTGCTGACAGTCTGTAGCTGCCAAGTTGTATCTGGCTGGACCAAAAATATGGCGGCACCCCACGTCATTTTTTTCCTAAAATTAGTTCCCGTAAAAGGGAAAAAAGATTTTTTGTGAAAAAAAAGTACTTTTTCATTTTTACGGATGAATTTTGTGAAGCACCTGGGGGTTCAAAGTGTTCTCTATGCATCTAGATAAGTTCCTTGGGGGGGGTCTAGTTTCCAAAATGGGATCACTTGTGGGGAAGCTCCAATGTTTAGGCACACAGGGGCTCTCCAAACGCGACATGGTGTCCGCTAACAATTTGACTGAAAAATCAGCTCAAATTGTTAGCGGACACCACGTTGCGTTTGGAGAGCCCCTGTATGCCTAAACATTGGAGCTCCCCCACAAGTGACCCCATTTTGGAAACTAGAGCCCCCAGGGAACTTATCTAGATGGGTGATGAGCATATTTAACCCCCAGGTGCTTCACAAATTCATCCGTAAAAATAAAAAAGTACTTTTTTTTTTTTTCCACAAAAAGTTTTTTAGCCTAAATTTTTTCATTTTCACATGGAGAACAGGATAAAACGGATCCTAAAAATTGTTGGGCTATTTCTCCCGAGTACGCCAATACCTCATATGTGGTCATAAACCACTGTTTGGTGCACGGCAGGGCTCAAAAGGGAAGGAGCGCCATTTGACTTTTTGAATGGAAAATTAGCTCCAAAAGTCAAATTGCGCTCCTTCCCTTCTGAGCTGTGCCGTGCACCCAAACAGTGGTTTATGACCACATATGAGGTATCGGCGTACTCAGAAGAAATTGCCCAACAAATTGTAGGATCCATTTTATCCTATTGCCCATGTTAAAATGAAAGAATTGAGGCTAAAAAAACATTTTTGTTGGAAAAATTAAAATGCCCATTTTTTCCTTCCATGTTGCTTTAGTTCTTCTGAAGCACCTGAAGGGTTAATAATCTTCTTGAATGTAGTTTTGAGTAGCTTGAGGGGTGCAGTTTTTGTAATGGTGTCACTTTTGGTTGTTTTCTGTCATGTACACCCCTCAAAAGGGACTTCAAATGTGATGTGGTCACTAAGAAAATGTTTTTTTTAAATTTTGCTGGAAAAATGAGAAATTGCAGTTGAACTTTCTACCAAAAAAAAAAAAAAAAAAAATTTTTTTTCCAAAATTGTGCTGATGTGAAGTAGACATGTGGGAAATGTTATTTATTATCTATTTTGTGTCACATAACTCTCTGGTTTAACAGAATAAAAACTAAAAATTTGAAAATTGCTAAATTTTCAAAATATTCGCCAATTTTTTGATTTTTTCACAAATAAACACAAAAATTATCGACCTAAATTTAATACTAACATGAAGCCCAATATGTCACAAAAAAACATTCTCAGAATCGCTAGGATCCGTCAAAGCATTCCAGAGAAATTACCTCAAAGGGAGAGTGGTCAGAATTACAAAAAATGGTCTGGTCATTAAGCTGCAAAGTGACTCGGTCCTTAAAGGGTTAAAGAGTAGAATTTCTGTGCAATAAAAGCTGCAGAAAAATGCAGCATTTATGGCACATGTGACCATGACCCAAATGATCAATGTGGATACGATTTCATGAAATCTCAGCCTTCGAAGCCTTTGATGCGTCTAAAGACATTTGTTTACTATACAGTTTTGGTGCTTTTTTCTCTCTATAAAATTCTATCACGAGCCAGAAAAAAATACAAGTAATAAAAGAAAAAAAAACATTGTGTTTTTAAACCCAAAATCAAAGCTTTGCTGTTCTTTAAAAGAAAAAGCATTACAAACCCTGCTTAACATCTGCACCAAAAATGCATCAAATAAGAGGGGGCCTAAATGGAAAAAAAAAACCTGCAAAAATGCCATAATTAGAGAAGGCAGACCCATGAAGAAATGCAGTTGCAAAAGTGCAGAATTTATGTTACATATCAGTGTTACTTTTTTTTTTAACCATTTTATGGGTTTAATAAAAGAAAAACATCAGACCCACCATTTTTTGTGCCATTTACCGATCACCATAATAATTTGATCACTATGGTGTGAGTCTTTATGATTATAGGAGATCCAAATGGGTCTGTTATTTGCTGATTTATTATGTTTCTTGTTATTTAAAGAAGGTAAAATGTGTTTGTACCGTGTTAGGCTGCCTTCAGATTTGCAGATGCCTCCGCAGCGTTTTGCGGAGGCATCTGCATGCAGACGTCAGCCCCTATGTTTATAATGGAGCGCACGGAGGTCTGCAGATGCTTGCAGATCGCCGTGCGCACCCATTCACTCCTATATGTGATCTGTGCGCAGGCGGATGCCTGCGTACAGATCACACACTCTTGTCTTGTCTGCACCAGGGACGCGACATGCTGCGTCCCGGGTGCGGACGCGGGACACCGGAAGGAGCAGATATGGTCCGCATCCGCACCCGAACGCAGCAAACATAGGAACGCAGTGCGCATGCATTTGAATGCGTATGGGAACGCAGCATAAGCTGCGTTCACATACGCAAATGTGAAGGCAGCCTTAGCCAGTAGATAAAAAAAAAAAAATAAAATCTGAGAGTCCTCAGTGATTGATACCTTTTTATGGCTACCAGAAAAGATGGAAACAAATAGCAAACTTTTACAAACTGATGATGACTTGACACATTCAGAGTAGGAATGAATATTTCACATGGATTCATGTATTTTTTACATGAATTGAAAGTGCATTTGGGGGTATCATATCTCTGAACAGACTCCAATAAGAGGACAATAAAACTTTCACACTTATCACTGAACTGCTCTAATATTTACCGCCTTCAGGTTCCTTTCACATCAGCATTTTGCTGATGTTTGCGGCTGATCCAGCAGATGGCGTCGCATTTGTCGGATCGGCTGTCTAACGGCCGACTTGCTGTCCAAATCCGGCAAGCCCCATAGACAAAGCATGTGGGTGCGGCTAGTGTAGTTCTGCCAGATCTGGCAGATCCGGCACTTGCGGCGGCGAAAGAGACATGCCACTAGCAGCTGCTGTTAGGCAGCTGCAAACATCAGCAAAACGCTGATGTGAAAGGAGCCTAACTGTTTCACCCCATCTCATATTGATCATTCCTTTTCTGCTCCATCTCAATTGTTTTAAGAACTGCAGTTTTCCATGTCATGTTGTGTATAAATATGTGGCACATCAGATTTTGTCTTATATCAGCCTGAAAAGCAACCTAAGTTGTCTTGGAAGCTTGCTATTTATTACCATCCTTTCAGTTAGGCCGGCTTCACACCATGGTTTTCGGGATCCGGGGCTGTCTGGTGTAAATCAGACAGCCCCGAATCCGCGCTGCGCGTTTCTGTCCGGGGAAAATATGTCAACAAATCAGATCCTCCCGGATCCAGTGTCCCCTAACATGGGAGTCTCTGGTGCCGGATCTGACAGAAAATCGGGTGCTGAGGCTCAGCGCTGGCCGGCCCTGAACCTCAGCACCGTGGAGAGCTCCCCGCTGAGATTTCTGGACTGCAGCTAACTCCTGCTAGCCGCGATTTTGAAATTTCAGCAGGGACTTACAGGCTGCGCTAAGCAGGGAGGACGCTGGTAACTATGATAAATACCGGATATCTAGGCAGCGAGCACTGCCTGGATACCCGCTGTTTATCATAGTTACCAGCGTCCTCCCGCTTCCAGCGATGAGGAGGTGGCTCCCTGGTCCCTGGTCGCTGAGGAGATCTGCCTGTTTGACAGCTCCCCAGCGAACAGGTAACGACGCACCAACGATCCCTACAGGATCGTTATCATTGTCGGGATCGCATCGTTGTGTGTGACGGGAGCTTAAACTGTTCTATCTGCCAGGCAAAAATCCTTGGCAGTGGGGCTGGAATTCTTTAGCAGGATGCACATAGGAAAATACCCAGGAGAAAACTAGCATAAGAAAGGTATAAATAGCTACACCCAAAATGTGACAGCTTACTCAATGGGTCAGAGTAAATGAACAAATAAAAATACCTGCTGACTGCGCACCAAAAAGCAAAGAAGCACAGACTCAGAACTTGGACAGGGATTGACCATGCTGTAGCTCAGCAGAGAAGAAAACCAACCACATAGCACAAGGTCACTGTATTGACTCCCGGGGCATGACAACAGGAGCATAGAAATACACTGCTATATATCGCTATGTGCCAATTTAATCCTCTTCAGAGTTCACTATCTGCAATGTAGCTTCAACATTACCAAACTGTTCCATCTTCATTGTGGGCTGTGGCTTATAGTTAGAGCTACTGTCTGCAAACATGGAGGTTGGGAGTTTGCTTGTCAGGGAGACCAGATACAGGAGAAGAATTGGAGTTGATAATTTAAATGATGTACACGCAGATAGATGCTGGCCTCACCCTGCAAGGCGGATCTACGGAGACAGCAAAGAAAGGGAGGACATCATGGCAAAGCCTTAGTGTGTCGGGACAGCGAGACTGACCACTCAAATTGGGACAGCCCCACTGAATCTGGGATAGTTGGATGCAAGCTATGTACTCCTATTAGGCTGGGGTCAGACAGCTGTATTAACATGGATGATGCTCGCATTGTAAAGCATGTAGTAGCTGGAGGCTCACCTCGCTCTACCATGACAGCTGCTTAGTTTTTATATAGGTTTGCCACGTTTTCAAAGTAAAAAAGATTTGATATAAAAAGAATAGGCTCGACAGACATCTGTCAGGGATGATTTAGTGAAACCTGCTTTGAGCAGGGGGTTGGGCCAGATGACCCAGGTGGTCCCTTCCAACTCTACCATTTTACGATGCTATGCAATTGCATCACTGTATTCTAGTTATAGCATTTTACACTCCCTGACAGAAGTTATGTCGCTTATCCATGTTATGTAAATAAAAGCTTATAACCTGACGTTAAATTCATCCATTGGTTGTATAAATGACTCTTTTGAAAGCTGAAACCCTCCGAAATTTGGTTTAGGTTAAGAAAATAAATTGGCATAAATGCTGAAATATTGATCATTTAATGAACACAGAATGGTCAGATTTTAGCAAGACAAAAGTTTTGTCGCCTGGTCATATAATGCAGGGGTCCCCAACCATCGGGACGCGGATCGGGACGCGGGGGTCTGTGTGCCGTTCCATGCCGCCGCAGACCCGCACTACACAGTGTGCTCTGTGGCGGCTCCCGAAGTGATTCCATCGCTCCCCCCACACCTGCTGCATTACGTTCCTTCTCTGTTCTTTTCCTCACTGTGTGAATAGAAGTACATGAGAAGCCATTGGCGAATCATAGTGCAACAGCCGGGCCAATCATTGTGCAGCAGCCAGGCCCTCATTGGCTAGTGGCTCTTGCACTGTGATTGGCCCAGCTGCTGCACGGTGATTGGCTGATTGTTTCTCACATACTTCTATGCAGACAGCTGAGGAAAAGAACAGAGAGGGGACATAATGTTGCAGGTGCAGGGGGGGGGAAGCGTGACTGAACTGTGTGTGTGACAGATGATGGGGGCTGGAAGAGGAGGATGGTGGGGGCAGCAAGAGGGAGATGGTGGGGGCAGCAAGAGGGGGATGGTGGGGGCAGCAAGAGGGGGATGGTGGGGGCAGCAAGAGGGGGATGGTGGGGGCACCAAGAGGGGGATGGTGGGGGCAGCAAGGGGATTATGATGGGGGCTGCAAGGGGATTATGATGGGGGCTGCAAGGGGATTATGATGGGGGCTGCAAGGGAATTATGATGGGGACTGCAAGGGAATTATGATGGGAGCTGCAAGGGAATTATGATGGGAGCTGCAAGGGAATTATGATGGGAGCTGCAAGGGAATTATGATGGGGGCTGCAAGGGAATTATGATGGAGCTGCAAGGGAATTATGATGGGAGCTGCAAGGGAATTATGATGGGAGCTGCAAGGGAATTATGATGGGAGCTGCAAGGGAATTATGATGGAGCTGCAAGGGAATTATGATGGGAGCTACAAGGGGATTATGATGGGAGCTGCAAGGGGATTATGATGGGGGGATACACTATTGGGGGCTGCAAGTGGATGATGGGGATATTGTGCACTGCAAGGGGATGGTGGGGGCTGCAAGGGAATGATGTGGATACCATATTTGGGGCTGCAAAGGGATGGAAGAATTAGCCCCGCCCCATATGACCAAAGCTCCATCCTCCACCGGGCCAAGGAAAAATGGTTTTGCATGAAGCCAGTCTCTGGTGCAAAAAAGCTTGGGGACCACTGATATAATGCACCCAATCCTAGTTTACATCCTCACCTGTGCTCAGTAAATGATCGGTTAATTAGTGGGTGTGCCTAAAAAGAAACCCAGCACCCCAGACCTTCACTTGAACTGCAACTTGAGCTCTATCAACATGCCAAAAATCCACCCTGCGACCAAAGCCTTAAATTATCAAGAGGCTGAAGACCAGATCCACTGCAGAGGTGGCTGGCACCTTTAAAGTGTCTCAGTGTCAAGTACAAAGAATTAAAAAAGATTTGAAGAGATTGGAGATATGTTTGACAAGCCCAGGTCTGGCAGACCCCGGCAAGACAACTGCTCAGGAGGAACAATTCTTGGTTAGAAAATCCAAAGCAAGCCCCTCTTCCACTGCAGTAGAGCTCCAACAGGGATGGTCACCTCAAGTCCCTGTGTCAACTAGAACAGTTTGTAGGATTCTGTCTCGAAATGGCCTCCATGTTCGAATCAGTGCCCAGAAACCAGCACTAAACAAAAGGCAAATAAAAAACCTTGTGGCATTTGCAAAGTCCCACAGCCTGCTAAACAGATGGATGCTGGAAAAGTTGCAGTAGCTGGATTTCTCTGATGAATCTTCAGTAGAATTACACCACAGCTGCTGCAAATACTGCAGGAGACCTACTGGAGCCCGTATGGATCCAAAATAAACCCAGAAAACAGTTACATTTGGTGGTGGAAAGATCATGGTCTTGGGTTACATTCAGTGTGGGGGTGTGCGAAACATTTGCAAGGTGGAAGGCAATATCAATAGCTTAAAATATCAAGAAGTATTAACTACCTCTTATATTCCAAATCATAAAAGGGGTCAAATTCTGCAGCAGGATGGTGCTCCATCTCATACATCCATCCTTTACAACAAAGTTCCACCAGGCAAAAAAGATCAAGGTGCTCAAGGACTGGCCAGCCCAGTCACCAGACATGAACATCATAGAGCATCACTTAAAAAAAAAAAAAAAAAAAAAGTCAGGCACCGCCACGATTCCCGTCTCCCTCCTTCCTTTGGGGTTGTGCAGCTTTAGGGAACGCTGTAGCGATACTACAGATACCGCCCTTGAGCTCGCAATGCAGACTTCCTCCAGGACTCTATGGTGCACTACCGATCATGAGATCCCGATCGTCATATCAACAAAAGAAGCAGCACTCACCGGAGAATTTCTTTATTTACAATGAAACCATTACATGGCAGTTTTCACAGATTACACAGCGGGGATGCGGGGGCAGAACGGGGGTCCTCAAACGACGGACCGTTTCACGCTTCCTCACAGCGCTTCAACAGATTACAGCTGTAACCTGTTGAACCGCTGTGAGGAAACGTGAAATGGTCTGTCGTTTGAGGACCCCCGTCCTGCCCCCACACCCCTGCTGTGTAACCTGTGAAAACTGCCATGTAATGGTTTCATTGTAAATAAAGAAATTCTCCGAGGACTGGTGAGTGCTGCCGCTTCTTTTGTTGCTATGAACATCATTGAGCAGGTTTTAGGTAGGATGAAAGAGGAAGCTTGGAATACAAAACCAAAGAATCTAAATGAACTCTGGGAGGCATGTAAGACTGCATTCTTTGCTATTCCTGATGATTTAATTAATAAATTGTATGAATCATTGTTGAACCACATGGATGCAGTCCTTCAAGCTCATGGAAGTCACACAAAATATTAAATATGACTAATAGCACAACAACTTCATTAACCAATGTTATGCAACATATATTTGTATTTTAAGTTAATTATTTGTTTGAAAATCACATTACTTTCTGTGGGCAACAAAACTTTTGTCTTGCCAAAATCTGACCATTCTGTGTTCATTAAATGATCAATATTTCAGCATTGATGCCAATTTTTTTGTTAACCTAAACCACATTTCGGATGGTTTCAGCTTTTAAAAGAGTGATTTATACAAACAATGGACGAATTTAACGTCAGGTTATAACCTTTTATTTACATAACATGGATAAGTGACATAACTTCTGTCAGGGATTGTATTTGTAAGCTGATTGAGCTGTAGGCTTGTTTTTTGCGGGGTAAGATGATGTTTTCAGTAATACAATTTTTATTTACATGCAACGTTTGTTTTGATTCACTTCTTTTGGTGGTATGGTGAAAAAGAAGTTTCTCACTTTTTTTTATAATCTTCACTGAAGAGGTTAAATAGTTTGACAGGTGTATAGATCTGTTTTTTCTGTACACAAACATTGTGTACTTTTCTTGTTTATGTTACATACTTATATTTTTTTTTTTTTTTTTTGTGATTTAAAAAAAATAACTAAATAATTTTATGACATTTTTTTACTTCGTTTTCTTATGGGATTTAAACTCTTATTACTCAGATTACTGATGAAATGCATTGTAATATTATACTGTCAGAAGTCTTTTATACCATGCTACTGGCATGGTCTAACATGCTACTGTAGCTGACAAACCCAAAGGTCATCATGACAATCTCAGGTTGCAATGACTTCCATCAAGCCCTTGCAATGATGTTGCTGGGGTCCTGATCAGGTGGGAGGGTAAATGCATTTCCCGTCCCAGCCTTTTAAATGCTGCAATCGATATGGATCATAGCATTTAGGGAGTTAAACAGCTGGATGTGACAGCTAATGCTAAGCAATCACCAACGCTGAGCTCCCGGCAACGATCGTCATGATGCAAGTTGATAAAATTTCACGGGAACCCCTTCCTGATCATGACGTAAACTTATGTCATATGTCATTAAGGTCTTATAAGGGACCAAAAGTATTTGGACAATCTCAAAAGCTTTTTATTGGTCTGCATGGGCCATTTTCTCAGTATTCCATCATCATTTATGTAGGTAAATGGTACGGAGCTGATTACAGGTGTGGCTTTTGAATTCAGAAACTGTTGCTGTGTTTCCACAACATGCAGTAAAGGTTGAACAGAAACAGATCTCATCATTGGGCTGTAAAATAAAATTTCTGCTATCTCTTTTATGGATTTTAAGAGTGGTTAAACCTTTTGTCTCATATATTCTGCACAAAAAAATAGCTTGGGAACTTAAATTAGCCTGGATGTCCTAGTTAGACAACAGTGGTGGGTGATCAATATCCTTTCTATTAAAAAAACATTTCACATCATCCACCCAAGTGAAGAACCCTCTCCAGGTAGTAGGTGTTTCAGTATCTAAGTCTTCCATAAAAAGAAGACTTCATGAGAGCAAATACAAAGAGTTCACCACAAGGTGCAAACCATTAAAGGGAATCTGTCAGGTCATGCTACCCCTTTAGCCCATCTCTACCTGTCCCTGCACCTTTCTATCTAATCTCTAACCATCCCTCTCTGTGCTAAAGGGGCCCTATGATGAGGGAGAAAAAAAAGTTTTATACTTACAAACTATATGTTGGGGAGACCACCCAGCATATCCGAGACCGCATAAGCAAACACAAATCTACCATTCGATGTAAAAATACCCTATTACCTGTACCAGCTCACTTTATTGAACGAGGACATACAGTGAGCCAGCTCAAATTCCAAGTAATAGAACATATCCCTATAGCACGGAGAGGAGGTAATCGCATAAAAAAACTGAAAGAAAGGGAATCATTCTGGATATACCATCTCAATACCCTCTATCCACAGGGAATGAACCGCGAGTTTGAGCTTTGCTACTAGTACTGTTTTCCTAATTTTTGAGTAAGGACATAATCATGTGTTTTCCTTCCAGTGTCGAGATTTTGGTAATGTATGGGAAGGGCAATGTTTCATATAACATAGATTGCACTAAATTATTGTTATCAATATTTGATCAATAATTTGTTCTGTTTCATAGCGAAAGCATAAGACAGATATTTTTTGTTATATACTAATATGTCCTGTTTTCTTTTTAGAAAGGATCTTGAAACCAAGCACCACCATAAGGCACCATCGCACAAGAATGCCATGCATGTTTATACCAGCACGTTTCCAACCTGCCACTACCTCCTTGAGACCGGGCACAACACTTCCAATGTTTCCCTGTACACTCCACACATCTCTGGTGACGCCACCAGCATCATTTCCTTCATAGAAGGTCATTTGCGGCTTCCGTGACTCGCGCATGCGCAGTATTCCATTTCAGACAGATTCCCCATCCAAGATGGCGCCGGGCGCCGCGCATGCGCAGTGACGCGGAAGCCGAGTGACGCACTTCCGGTTTCGTTGCGTCCCGCAGATGCCGACCGCTATAAGAAGCGGTCGGTCGCACTACACCCTCACTCCTGTATCCATTTACCCGGCCAGCCACCATGCGCCCTACATAGGATTCAAAGGTATATGCTCTCTAACCTTCTGACTTCAAGCTTCTTGTGCCTATTACTTATATCCTCCTCAATGTGACTTATATTTCTTACAGGACAGGAGTCACTGCTCTGACACCTGACTGTGGTATGTTCTCTTTTCTCACACTGATATCCTCTTACCTTCTATGATACCTGTATTTCTAAACCTGTTACATCTCCACAGGTTAACACATACTATATGATGCCCTTCATCTATTAAAGTCACTGTGCTTGTTACTAAGTCCACACAGGTAACTAATACAAGATGTTAATATAACATAGGTCACAATTATGATATGAATACAGCACCACATAGTTACAATTTAGCATCATTTGCTATTTTATCTGTGACCATCTTCTACCTAGTTTTCCTATGGATACTGCATTCATTGACATCTGTGACTTACTACTATAGGGTCATCTCCTTGATGCTACCTGACTACGATACATGAGTATCCCCCAAGTCCCCCCATCACTTTCAGACAAGGTATATACCATTGCACATTTTCTACTTTTAGTATTTTCCATCATCTATTTTTCCCCCTCTTCTAAATATTATATCTTTCCTTGTTCTGTTCTTTTTTCAGTTTTCTTTCTAGCTAGACAACCCTCACATTCACCTAACACTCACTCACTCCACTTTCTCATCTCACCCCATATCATCATCAACATTTGCACTCACACCATCTCATATGTTCACCATCACTTGCACTTTTAAGACCCTCATCACTCGGCGTGGTACACCTGAATGCTTTTTTCTGTATTACGTTATATGATATTATTTTATTGGTTTGTATTCTATACAGAATCATTTGATGAAGGCTCATGTAGAGCCGAAACGTTATGTTTTTCAAGTACACTACGAATTAATAAACTCATCATAAAAGAATCAACTCTTCAAGTTCCCTTTTTTAGTGTGCCAGGGATATATTACACTATTTATACTTACAAACTGTCTCCAGTTGGAGACTGGAAATGCGGGCTCCCAACTCCATTCTCCCCTCCTCGCGCTGTCTCCACATGCCCTGCTGGGCATCCTCATTCCCCTTGGGCTGTGCCACTTCCTTTTTGAAATGCCAATCTCTTGTGATCATGTGATGCCCGGGCTGGAACATCATATCCAGCCCGATGCATTGTGGGGATGATTACATGGTACAGATAGGGCTCCGGCGCATGCGCACTGCGCATCTTGAAACCAAGCCCTTGCCACCTCCTGCGTCTCCAACTCAAAAACATTGCCAGAATCCGTCCCTTCCTCAACTCCCACTCTGCTAAACTACTCGTGCATGCCCTCATCATCTCCTGCCTTGACTACTGCAACCTCCTACTCTGTGGCCTTCCTGCTAACACTCTTGCACCACTTCAATCTGTCCTTAACTCTGCTGGCCGACTAATCCACACCTCTCCTCGCTATTCCTCCACGTCTCCCCTCTGCAAACCCCTCCAATGGCTCCCAATTCACCAGCGTATCCAATTCAAACTACTAACATTGGCTTACAAAGCCATCCACAATCTGTCCCCCCCATATATCTCTGAACTAATCTCCCGATATCATCCAACTCGTAATCTTCAATCCTCCCAAGACCTCCTTCTTTCCTCCACACTTGCAGGCAGTTAGATGAGGAACGTACAAGACTTCGCCCGAGCATCCCCCATCCTCTGGAACTCTGCACCCCATCACGTCCGACTGTCCCCTACACTCAGAACCTTAGAGCGGGACCTGAAAACCCATCTCTTCAGAACAGCCTACAACCTGTAAGGCAGAAAGAAAAAGAAAAGGGCGCATGTGTAGACACACAGGGCTATTTTTATAAATAAAAAGTGCCAGTGCACTCACCTATAATGGTTGTGTACGTCTCCACAACCAAGATTAAACGTGTGGGTAATGGGGCTCCGGGTCGCCTCTCTCTAATAATGCTGCCGTCCTGCCGGTGTTTGTGTTCACAACTCCGTGCTCCGCGAATTTCACGTGATCCTACCGGACCGGATACCGTGTCACCGCGCTGGTCCTCAGTATGTTTATCCCGGTAATTAGGTAACCGCAGGTCCTCAACCCTCCAGATATGCCAGGCTGCTCCTGCCGGTTTTACTCCGTACAGAGAACTCACATAAAAACAATGGTAAAGCGGTCTCAGGGAGCGCCAAAGGAATACTGGACAAATTAGTGGATAAGAACAGACCTTTATTCTTCCTCCAATACCACTGCCACTGATGGGGGTCCTGGCGGGGGAGCCCCAGTGGGTGATGTCCGGTGGGTGGTCGCGCCGGTGTCCAACTGGTGGTACTGTGCAAGGGGCAGGTACCACCAGCGGGTGCCATATTGGAATACCCATCACTTGGGTATTCCAATACGGCGGTCGGCATACTTCTGGTGCGGCGCAGTGGATTGTGGGATTAGGGGACGTCCGGACGGAAGTGGATGACGGACAATTTAAGGAAAGTATATATTAGATGCATGCTAACATTCCTCAGACACATCTTACACATGTGCATCAGTGGCAGAATAGACGGGTTTGGTTATTCACATAGGCTGAAGAAAGGCTTTCATTTTTGGAGCTGTAAAGATTATGAAGGTGAATAAACTTTATTTTGGTTCTATTGTACAATTCTGTGCATGTGCATATCCAAAGCAACTACCAGAAAGCTGAACCCTATATATTCTCTCTCTCTCAGTGCCTAATGACAGCAACATCAGGAAGAAGGAATATGAGAAGCTGGCGAAATACCAGGACCTCAAAAGAACATCTGGAGAGAATGTTGAAGATGAAGGCAACAGTGATTCCAGTAGTGATTGGAGCACTTGGAGCAGTGACCCCTAAGTTGAAAAAATGGCTGCAACAGATTCCTGGAGCAACATCTGAACTCTGTCCAGAAAAGCACAGTGCTGGGAACAACTAAGATCCTGCGCAGAACACTCGAACTCCCAGGACTCTGGTAGAGGACCAGAGAATGAGGAAGGACGTAAAATCACCCCAGAGGGGTGAAAAGGTAGTTTTGTTTTTTTTTCACTGTTGCTAAGGGCAGTGTATACACCAAAATACAGTGGAAAATATTAAATATTGTGACTTTTGAAATGAAGTTTAAAACAAATAAGAAAATAAGGACCGATAATGGATATGATTTAATGGTTTAATAGGAAATATCAAGTTCATACCTAATTTTACAAGTGTTCTGTTTTATGCCAAAATGTAGTGATTCATGTTGTTTTTCGTTCAGTTGCTCAAAACAATAGTCACCAAAAACAGACTGACTGAACAATACAAATAAAAGCATTTTCTTCTCTTACAGTTTTTACTCAGTCATTAGAACATAGGCTAAGATCATTGATTTTTTTTTTTATGTATAAAGGCATTACCTCCAAAAAGAGCTCCAGCCAGTACTCTCCCAGTTAGAAGACACAATGGATCAAACGTTATTGTGGCATTTGAAGGAGCCACACCTACAATCACAGTTGTTCCACAGCCAAAGTGACTGGATAAAAGAGCAGAAGTCTAATGGAAAACACAAAAAATACAGCTTAGAATTAAGACAATACTTTTAAGGCTACAGAGCATTAGTGGCATCCACTTTTTAGTGTCTATGGACTGCCAAGTGCAGCGCTTGACCAATCCCACAGACAATGAATACAGTGAAGGCCATGCATATGCATCTCAGATTTCAGGATGGCACTGCAGAGCTCTGTTCAAGGTTTTAAATTCTAGATCTCAGGATCACAGAGGGTCCTGTCAATTCAGGTCCTTCAAAATAACCTGTTGTAACATTAATTGTGCCCATTATATGGCTTGTCACCTGCAATGATCACTCATTTTTCACCTTTACTTCTATAATTTCACTTGTTGGGTGCTAGTGTGAGTCGACTGTGCGTGTGCGTGTGTCTATGTGTGTGTGTTACATACACATACAAACTCTGCAGCTCCCTCCTCCAATATCACACACTTCAGTATAGCAAGGTAGAACTTAGAAATTCATCTCTTGACCAAAATCGATTTTGGGGCTTCAGAGTGAATGATAAGCTCAGAAGGCAGGGGAAGGGGGGAAGTAACTGAAAAATGGAGAAACAAGCAAGGTTCTATGATAAAATATACTGCAATGGTTCTTTTATATGCTTTTACTACGCATGTTTGCAAACAGGTCTTTCACTAACATACCATTACTCCAGTGTTTCCAATGACCTCAAAAGCATAGTCCACCCCATCATCAGTCATTTGTGCCAGCACTTCATGGATAGGGCGGTCATAATCTTTGGGGTTGATACATTCCGTGGCTCCAAGCTCTTTGGCTTTTGCAAATTTATTAGGGTTTACATCAACTGCAATAATCCTGGAAGCTCCGGCCACTTTACATCCAATAACCACCGACAAGCCGACTCCTCCCAAACCAAACACTGCACAGCTAGAGCCGGGTTTAACCTGTAAAATGTAGCAAACAGTAGGTATTGTGCTCACATATAAATCTATGTCACCCAATTTTATATATGGATTAATAGTGTCTATATAATAGAAGATGTAATAAGACTGCAATATATGCAAATTAGGGGCACATTCACTTTCACATCATATGTGATGTAGACTTTTCTGAAGCTGAAACACACTATTGGAATAAGGTTATTCTGCAGGATGGAAATTGATTTTTGCTAGTTTCAGTAAGACAAAATAAGACCGTAACAAATCTACACACCATTGCTCTCAAAGCCCCTTTTAATAAATACAAAATCTATCTTGACCTGTCTGACAAAGCTCCATTTATCAGATCTATTACAGTTGGGTTGTAAATAGTAGCAGTATGTTCAAAAACATGAGATAAGCCCAAAATCTTTATAAGAGTTCTTATTTCAATGCATTGGGAACATTGCACATTGTTTTCCATGAAGAGAAAATTTAAAACTGCTAAAAAAATTAACAATGGGCTGTTCACAAAATAGCAGTGTCTGCATTTGTCTTTACAAACTAAAATTATGTACTCTTTTCTTTTTAGGATTTAGCATTCCTTTGAATCACTAAACTAATATTTAGTTGTATAGCCACAGTTTGTTTTACAACTTTTTCATGTCTATGTGGCATAGTCAGCCAACTTCTAGCAATTGTAAACTGTTACCCCAGCACAGGATGCTTTGACTACATCCCATAATTTATTTGTATTTGTTGGCTTTGGCATTTTTTATGTCACCCCACAAGTTTTCTGTCAGAGTAAGGTCCTGGGTTTTGGCTGGTCACTTAATATCGTCAATTTTGTTGGACCGGAACCAAGAATTTACTTGTTTATTGGTGTGTTTAGGGTTTTTGTCTTGTTGAAACACCCATTTCAAGGGCATTTCCTCTTCAGCATAGGCAACATGTATTTTGATATATGCAAACTAGTCCATGATTAATGGTATGCGGTAAATATACCCGTCACCAGAGTAAGAGAATCATGCCAATATTATGATGCTGCACCACCATACTTCACTGTCTTTAGAGTGTGCTGTGGCCTGAACTCAGACTTTGGGGGTCGTCTGATGATCAGTCTGTAGCCCTTGGACCCAAAAAGAACCATTTTACTTTCATCAGACCACAAAATGTTTCTCCATTTCTATTTAGGCTAGTTCATGTGTTGTTTGGCAATTTGTATCGGCTTTAATACATGTCTTTTTTTCACAGTGGGACTTTGCAGGGACTTCTTTCTAGTAGATTAGCTTCAAACAGGTGTCGTCTAACTGTCACAATACTAGCAGGTCACTTGAGAATGTTTTTGATCATCCTGGAGCTGATCACTGACTGAGCCTTTTCCATTCTGGCTATTCTTCAATCTATTGCAATGGTAGTTTTCGGTTTTCTTCCACATCTCACTCGTTTTGCTTTCCAATTTAAAGCATTGCAGATCCTTTTAGCTGAACAGCCTATCATTGTCTGCATTTCTTCACAAGTTTTACTGTCTAAAATCAACTTTTTAATCAAAGTATGCGATTTTTTTTAACAAATGTCTCAAATGGCCCATATTTCTCAGACTTTCAGTGATAAATGCATGTGCAACATGTGCTTGCTTCAGCCTTAAATAAAGGCCAGCTGATAAACAATTAGCCTACACGAAGTCTAGCAGAGTCAATATAATAGAAGCTGTTAATAAACCGACTAAACAAAATAAACCAATCTAGTTACCACTAGTAGAGTCCATGACCCTCCTCTTATTATAGGCATGGACATACTTTGACTAGTCTCCTGGAAACTATAATACAAGTTATGGTGGAAAACTCGAGTTGTATTAACTCATTATATATTAGGCTATCCCCAAGACATACTTGGATTGGAATCCCATAGACTGATAAATCTTTACATATTGAGAGGCTGAACGTTAGAATGTTTACCCTTTCTTTTACTTAGATACATGCAAGTATAATCTCTGATGGCTGGATTTCTACATTTGTACAAAGTTGCATTCCTTGAAGATGTTTGGATATATTTAATGTCATTTAATGTACTGATATATTGGATATGTTTATTATCTTGTCATCTTATACCTGCTAACTTAAAACCAATAAAAGCCATAGGAATATAAAGGCCAGCTGATTCCCACTAGTTTCTTCACAGAATGATTGACCTCACTAATTGAACTCCACACTGCTATTATTTTGAACAGACCCCCTTTCAATGAATTATTCAAAATGCAAAGCCTCAACAACATGCAGATTATGAATGCAGTCTGTTGGTTTATTAAGGCCGGCTTCACACTACGGCTGGGATCTGATCCGTGGCTGTCCGCTTGAGCCAGACAGCCCCAGACCAGATCAGCACACAGAACTGGAGGGCTAATTTGCCCTCCGGTCTGGTGTGCAGCCGCACGCAGCTGCCGCCACTGATAGGTCAGGACCGCGGCGCGCGGCTGCGTGAGGCTGCACACCGGACCGGAGGGCAAATTAGCCCTTCAGTTCTGTGTGCTGATCCAGTCCTGGGCTGTCTGGCTCAAGCGGACAGCCATGGATCGGATCCCAGCCATAGTGTGAAGCAGGCCTAAGAATCCATTGCGCCAACTGGTAAATGGTTCGACATGTGGCAATATAAATATAATAATATTTATTAATATAGTGCTATAAATTCTATAGTGTTTTACATACATAGGCAGCACTGTCCGAATTGGGGCTCACAATCTAAATCTAAGTAAGTCTTTCAGGTTTGGGAGGAAGCCGGAGTGCCTGAAGGAAACTAAGCAAACACGGGCAGAACATAAAAACTACTTGCAAATGTTGTCCTGGGTGGGAATTGAACCCAGGACTCAAGTGCTGCAAGGCTGCAGTGCTAACCACTAAGCCACTGTGCCATCCCAGTTTATGTAAATATTAGCGTTTTAAAGAAAAATTTTCCATTTTCAAACTCTTTTTACCTCTATAGACTTAGTTTTCACATACAAATTCTATTTCAGTTTTTCATTCATAAACTATAATCAATAGAAGTTCTATCAGGCTGTTCAGGGCCAAGGTGTTCCCCAGTTTGGCACTTTTTTTTTTTTTAAAAGTGCGGTTGATTAAAGAACTTTGATTTGCAATCTGTGTAGTACCAAGAGGAGTATGGACCTTACTACTACCACCAGACTGACCGCCACCAGCATGCTCAAGCACATGCCATGAAAGCACCTGATGAGGTGGGCAGAATGCCTGGGTCCACAATCAGTGTCTGTAAATGACATCACTGCCTCTTCCCCTGTGCCAAGTGCTTGCAAATCCCCTGTCTAAGATGCAGGCATGGATGAGTCCCACCCTGCACCTGTCGTTGCACAAGCACCATCAGCATCCAAACTAGCATCCAAACACGACCATGGTGTCAGATCTTAAGCTTGGAAAGTGTGCACACATATGTACTATGCCTGGCCCACATGCTAAACTTAGTGGTTTAACAGTTTCTGAAAACCTACTTAGATATCTGACCAAATTGTGAAGGTACCCTCATGTCCACCCATTTCCGTAGATTAGCTACAGCTGCGGCTCTTAGCTCACCAACTGGTGTGCGACATGCCCACTCGCTGGATCTTCACATTACAAATGTTAGCAAGTCTTTGTAAGCAACAGAAATCAGTAGTTGAATACCAACTACAAAATACTCGTTGGGATTCTGGACAGCCTCCACACAAGAACCGATCAGTGGCCATGGATGTCAAACATCTCTGAAGTTCAACAAAAATTTGAAGAGTCAACGAAGATGATGAGCAATAATGACGCCATAATTTGTGTAACTATCCAGTTTCAGCGTCTACTCAAATGCTTGCTGCTCACAAATAAAACATGGAAGCTTTGCATATGGACCAAGTGGAGATGGAGGAAGAAAGTTCACAGATTGATAATACTCAGCCCAGCCTCATCTCATTTTCTAAGCACGGATTGGGTGAATATAATGAGGAGAATGATTAAGAGATCTTCCTAAATGTCTGAATCGATTGGAGGCAAGGAAAGCAAAATAGCATCTTCTTTTCAAATGGTCCATTTTTATTTAATTCCTCTAAACAGTGAGGACATGTGTGTAAGTGATGCTTTTACAAGTTTGTGATGTGGGGCATACATAAAGGGTTCTATTTACTGTAAAAGTAAAAGAAAACAAAGTAAATATAGAACAAAACTGTTGATTAGCCAATTGGCGCCATAAGGGTAAACGATGCTACAATCACCGCATCCCTTTTCACTCCTGTGATTGGTGCACCAATCATAACTTGTCACATTAGCTTTTTTTTTTTTTTTTTTTTTTATTATAAAAAAGGAAAATGAACGGCACTCACCAAGTTGCTGTATGTGATTTTTAATCCATCACAGGGTGACAGTTGCAGGGAGGGAAGGGGTGCAGGGTTGGACAGCAGTCAGCTGTTTCACGCGATCAGTGCTTCAACAGGTCCTCTGCACCTGTAACCCTGTGATAGATTAAAAATCACATACAGCAACTTGGTAAGTGCCGCTCGTTTTCCTTTTTTTTTTATACATAATGGACTTGTGCTAGAGCAGAGCAACACCGAAGCCCAATTGTTGCAGTCCTCATTGAGGAGCTGATTAACCCACACCTGGAACCAGTGACCGGTTTTTCACTCTCTTTTTTACTTTATTGGTAACATGCTGTGATTGGCTGGTCAGAATTGTCTGGCCAATTACCATGATCACAGATGCGAGGAGGCGCTGTAGTTAGCCTGTGAGGATGTGCTGGGATGGTCTGTCAAACGTTTATTGAGACTGTAAGGGTATGTGCACACTGGCCGGGTTAGGGTCAGATTAGGTGTGTAAACCACCGGTCGGTTTACATAAATTTCATGTAAATTTATGTTAATCCAAACCGGCGTTTGGATTAACATTGAAACCTATGTAAACCGACACCTGGTGTCCACACACCGGCGATTTACACATGCTCATCCGTTGCTAACCCGCTGGGTTCCCAGCGGGTTAGCAAAGAATGAGCATGTTCTATAATCCGGCCGGTTCTGCAGCGGCTGCAAGCAGAATCATGTACTGCTGCCAGCCGCCGCAACACCGCCGGCGCTAACCCGCTGGCCACCCGCCCGGCACCCGCCCGTCACCCGCCGCACATACCCGCCAGGATGCCGGTGGACGGCTCCGGAGCTTCCTGGCGGGTCCGCCCAGCCGCCGCCGACCAACCCGCCGGCCAGTGTGCACCCAGCCTAAATCTGTTTTCCTTGTTTCCTGTCAGTAGAAAAACAGATCGAAAATTCCTTTACCTTATGAGTAGGGCTGCCAACTTGGCTAACTTTTCAAGACAGCTTATCAAAAAAATCATGGACAGTCAATAAATTTTATGGACTCATTGTAAAACCATAACAAATCGGTACGATTGCAAAAGATACAGCCAAAAATGTTGACATGAAGACATTAGGTGCAATCACTGTGAAATGATAACCACAGTGAAAATAATCTGTGTAAGTTTCTTCAGCTTGGGGGGAAAAAAAAAAAAAAAAAAAAGCACTTTCAAATGTTTTATCTTAGACAAACAGGGTCTAGATTTCAAAATGAGAGTCCCTTGTGGGGTGTTACTGTTTTGGCATGTCTGAGGCTCTGCAAATGAGACATGGCTTTCACAATCTATTCCAGACAAATGTAAGCTACAAAAATGAAAGATTTCACCTGATGAAGACGGTCACAAGCCGTCGAAACATGTTGTGGCTATGGAGGCACGAGGCATAAAGCCTTTTTAATTTACCTGTGAATCCCTTGCTTTTACCTGAGCGCCCTTTACAGACCGTGGATCTTTCAGAAAAACTGCATTGTCTCATTGAGCTACACGGCAGGAGCAGCTCGGTTCCAGCGCTGTGAGGACCAGGGGTTACACGAGGTAACAAGGAAAAAAAACAACGCTCACACCAGTGTTGTGCATGGCCTGCACAACATTATCAGGTTAGTGCACACACACACACACACACACACACACACATATATATATCCCTCTTGAGGGATTAATTATACAGACGGTATTGCACCATTGCGCCTCCTCTCTCCTTCTTGTTTATTACAAAAATGAAATAGATTCCTTTCTGAGTTCTGCCATGTGTACAAACAGTGGTTTTTGACCACATATCACAATTGGGAGACATTATTATTGTTATTTATTATATAGCATCATTAATTCCAAAGTGCTGTACATTACATGGAGTTTCATTCAAAATTATAGATATAGTGTAGTTTAGAGTGAACAAATTAACAATAACAGACTGATAGAGGGAAGAGGACCCTGCCCTTGCAGGCTTACATTCTACAGGACAAATGGGGAGGAGACAGTAGGTCGGGGGTGCAGCAGATCCTGTGGTGGTGAGGTGGCAGCTTCAGGGTAGGGGGGGGGGGCGGCAATGAGGTCATTGCAAGCTGTAAGCTTTCCTGAAGAGATTGATCCTTCAGACAGAACCTGAAAATCCGAGTGTGGTGGATAATCAGACGTGTTGGGGTGCAGAATTCCAGAGGATGGAGGATATTTGGGAAAAATCTTGTAGGCGATTTGGTGAAGAACTGATAAGTGTGGAGAAGAAGAAAAGGTCTTGGGAGGAATCGAAGATTATGTAAGGGAAGATATTGGGAGAATAATTCAGACATAAGGGGAGGGGACAGGTTTTGGATAGCTTTGTAGATTAGTGTTAGCAGTTTGAACTGGATTTGTTGGGGAATTAGGAGCCAGTGGGGGGGATTTGCAGAGAGGAGAAACAGGGGTAGCGAGGAAAGAGGTGGAGTAGTCGGGCAGTAGAGTGTTAGCAGAGAGGCCACGGAGGAGAAACAATAGCAAGGAGAGAGGTAGAATAGTCAGGCAGTAGATTCCAGCAATGTGTCACTTACCAGATTGCTTGCTGTAGAGGTTTTCATATAATTGTTGTTTTATCAGCAAGAGATTATAAATAAAAGAAGTACTTGGCTGCTGCCAAGTAGACCAACCCTGCCCTCATTACTGATTGCCAGCTTTCTTCTTATCCACAGTGTACACAAAAAGCTGTAAATCAGTGGTGTGGTTGGATTATACAGAGCTCAGCATTTAGAGAACTGGTAGATCTGCAGGAGATAATGCTTAAAGGGGAACTCCAGCGAGAGAAAACTTTTTATTATAGTTCCTGCCCTGCTACATGATGAAGCAGAGCTGTACACTGCAGTTCTAGGATCTAAAGATCTCTTATAATTGAATAATATCATACCTGCTCCTCTGCTGTAGCCCCCACCTCAGGGAACCCAAAATCTTCAGCCTGAGAGCTTCATGCAGCAGCAGAGAGCAGGTGGTGTGTCAGGGGCGTAGATGCTGGGAGCTGCAGGATCATCCTACATGCCAGCGAGAACTGATGATGATCCATTGAAAAATGGAGAGATATAAAGACACCATTTTCTTATGGGGAAGGGGAGACCTTGCAGAGCTGAATCAATCAATGTTATAGTAGAAGTTTTGGTTTTTTTTTTTTTAAGGTTGAAGGAAGACTTTTAAGTCCATCTAGTTCAACCCATAGCCTAACATGTTGATCCAGAGAAAGGCAAAGAAAAAAAAAAAAACATGTGGCAACACTAAGCTCCACATTGGGGAAAAAAATTCCCTCCTGACTCCACATACGGCAATCAGATTAGTTCCCTGGATCAACGGCCTATCAAGAATCTAGTATATATAACCAATAATATTATAGTTTTCAAGAAAGGTTTTAAGGTTGTAGGAAGAACTTAAGGTACCGTTACACACAGAGACTTCTCTGGAGACATTGCTTGCAACTCACTGGTTGCAGTGAAATCATGGACACAGTGTTCCATTTGTACACGGGAACAAAAAGGAACAATGTGTCCATGATTTCACTGCAACCAGTGAGTTGCAAGCAATGTCTGCACAGATATCTCTGTGTGTAACAGTACCTTTAAATTCATCTAGTTCAACCCATAGCCTAACATGTTGATCTACAGAAAAGGCAAAAAAAAAAAAAAAAAAAAAAAAAAAAAAAACAACATGTGGCAACACTAAGTTCCACATTGGGGAAAAAAATCCTTCCTGACTCCAGTTACGGCAATCAGACTAGTTCCCTGGATCAACGCCCTATCGAAGAATCTAGTATGTATAACTGGTAATACTATAATTTTCAAGAAAGGCATCCAGGCCCTTCTTAAATGTTAGTAGTGACTCACTCATTACAACATCATGTGGCAGAGAGTTCCATAGTCTCACTGCTCTTACAGTAAAGAATCCGCGTCTGTGATTATGATTAAACCTTCTTTCCTCCAGACAGAGGATGCCCCCTTGTCCCTGTCTCTGGCCTAAGATTAAAAAGCTCATTAAAAAGGTCTCTGTACTGTCCCCTCATATATTTATACATTATTATAAGATCACCCCTAAGCCTTCGTTTTTCCAAACTAAATAACCTCAAGTTTAAATAACCTGTCTTGGTATTGCAGACCCCTCAGTACTCTAACCACCTTGGTCGCTCTTCTCTGCACCTGCTCTAGTTCAGCTACATCTTTCTTATACATCGGAGACCAGAATTGTACACAGTATTCTAACTGTGGTCGCACTAGTGACTTGTGTAGAGGTAAAATTATGTTCTTGTCATGAGCATCTATGCCTTTTTTAATGCATCCCCTTATTTTATTTGCCTTTGCAGCAGCCTGACACTGACCACTAAATGTGAGTTTGTCATCTACCCATACACCCAGGTCTTTTTCAGTGACAGTTTTTCCCAGTGTTTAACAATTAAGCACATAATTATACCTTTTATTTCCTCTGCCCAAGTGTATGACCTTACATTTATCCCCATTAAAGCTCATTTGCCATTTATCAGCCCAAGCATCTACTTTACATAAATCCTCCTGTAATATAAAATTGTCCTCCTCTGTACTGATTACCCTGCAGAGTTTAGCGTCATCTGCAAATATTGAAATTCTACTCTGTATGTCCCCTACAAGGTCATTAATAAATATGTTAAAAAGATGCGGGCCCAATACTGACCCCTGTGGTAGCCCATTGTTAACTGCGACCCATTCTGAGTGTGTTCCATTAATAACCACCCTTTGTTTCCTATCACTAAGCCAGTTCTTGACCCACTTACACATATTTTCCCCTATCCTCATTGCTCTTATTTTATATATCAACCTTTTGTGTGGTACCGTATCAAAAGCTTTTGAAAAGTCCATATACACCACGTCCACTGCATTTCTTTGGTCCAGTCCAGAACTTACTTCTTCATAGAAGCTTTTCAGATTAGTTTCACAGGAACTGTCCCTCGCAAACCCATGTTGATATTGAGTCATGAGGTTAATTTTCTTCAGATACTCTAGTATAGAATCTCTTAGAAAACACTGGCATTTTACCCACAGTAGAGGTTAAGCTTACTGGCCTATAATTTCCAAGTTCAGTTTTTGTCCCCTTTTTGAATATTGGCACCACATTTGCTATACGCCAGTCCTGTGGTACAGACCCTGTTATTATGGAATCTTTAAATATTAAAAATAATGGTCTATGACGGTTCTTAATTGCTGCAGTACTCTGTGGTGTATCCCATCCGGGCCCGGGGATTTGTCAATTTTAGTCATTTTCAGACAGTGCCGTACTTCCTGTTGGGTTAAGCAGGTGACATTTAATGGAGAGTTTTTGTTATCACTCATCATGTTGTCTGTCATGAGATTTTCTTGTGTAAATACTGTTTTAGCATATTGGCTTTTTCGTCATCCTCATCCACCATTTCACCCAGATTAATTTTAAAGGGGCCAACACAATCATTTTTTAGTTTCATACTATTTATGTGGTTAAAGAATATTTTGGGATTTTTTTTTACTTTCTCTGGCAATGAGTCTCTCTGTCTCAATCTTTGATGCCTTAATTTGATTATTACAGATGGTATTTAATTTTCTACATTTATTTAATGCCTCATCACTACCTACTTGTTTAATTCCCTAAATGCTTTCTTTTTGTCACTTATTGCGCCTTACAGTTTTATTTAGCCAATGATTTGCTTCTGCTTGTATCCTCACAATAACCATACACATTATGCATCATCATACAGCAGAGGATCACAGCCTATAGTTTTATCTGCTTGGTGACATGATTGCTATTTGAAGCCTGGACCCCCCTATCACATGAATGGTATATCAGGGGTTTGATTGTATGTGTGAGCATTGGGCTGGTGGCCACACCTCTTCCCTATACAGAATTGTGAGGAGGCATGAACATAGGCTGATCCTGTAGCTCCCAGCATCCACTCTCCCGACACACCTCCTTTTCAGCAACAGCATGAGACTGTCAGGCTGAAAATTCAAGGTTCCCTGAGGTGGGGGCAATAGCAGAGGAGCAGGTATGATTTTATTGAA
>JARQOC010000003.1:261606264-261735970 GCA_033576535.1 Allobates femoralis
GCCCGGGGCTCATTATACATGGAGCCGCCGCGGTACCGCTTTACTGTGACTTCCGGGTACCGCCGGCTCAGCTCAAACAAGCACCTTCGCCGCCTGTACATTCATGAAAGCAGGCGGCCGGCGGACCAATCAGAAGCCTCCTGTGACGTCACGTACTTGCGTGAATGCACATGCGCGAAGGCGCTTGTTTGAGCCGGCAGTACCCGTAAGTCACAGTAAAGCGGTACCGTGGCGGCTCCATGTATAATGGCCCGGGGCATGCTTTTTTCTTTCATCGTGCCCCGGGCCGCATGCGACCCGCATGAGACCCGGGGGCTGCGAGTTTGAGACCCCCGATTTACACTAAACCCCAAAAATGGACTGTATAAAATTGTTGCCGCCTTTTCAGACTTGTGTGTAAACAATGTTGTTCAAGCATGGGATGCCTGTTCAAACTCACTTATGTCAAGTAACAGGTGTCTGCAATATGAAATTCACATCTGAGATGAGATTAAAAGAGGGAGAAGTTGACTCAATCTTTCCATTGTGTGTTTTTATGTGTGACACACTATGCATGAAGAACAGAAAAAGGAGAAGAGGACAAAGACCTTCAGAACCAAAATTGTTGAAAAATATTACCAAATCTCTCTCAAAGTTGCAAGTTTGACTCCAGGGATCACGATGTTCCTTTATCCACAATGCACAAAACATAACTCAGGTAGTTTACAACCAATGGCACTGTTGCTCCCTGGATGTGAATGGCAGAGAAAAATTGATGAAAGGTTGCAACACAGGATAGTCTGGATGGTGGATAAGCTGCCCAAATAAAGTTCAAAAGAAGTTCAAGTTGTCCTGCAAGCTGAGGGTACATTAATGTCAGCGCAAACTCTCCAACATTTGCCAGGTGTGAGCTCCGTTGACCCCAGCATGACAGCCCATGGAGCACAGCCATAAGTGATTGAGAGAAGTGCTCACATGGCACCGATTGTGGTGTCATCATGCTGGGATCATCTGAGACCATGTTTGACATCACTCAAGTGTGAACTCAGAAAACCTTTCATATGGAGGGGTGTTCTGTCTGTACCTGCTCATCTCTGTGAACAGACTTGTGTCTGCCCACAGATGAAGAAGAGCTGATGATATTTGCTGTGGATTATGTCAGACGGAGGGCTTTTTTTGTCAATTAAAGCTGGGAAACAGGGTTGCTTGTGCTTTTTTTCTATTAAAAAAATTTTGCTGTGCTATGGTTTATTTTTTTTAATATTTACTTTAAATTCATGGTATCCATATTAGCCTGACACAATGAATTTCGTTCTTAGCACCAGCTGACAATGCAAAGCTGGCGTTAACGCCTTCATTATCCATCATGCCACCCCCACCAGGGCCACTGGAAGAGCCAAGTAAAGCACTTAAAAAAGGTGCTAAGGCTAGGGTCACACTTGTCATGCGTTTTTTAAGTTGCTTTTTTCCAGCATGCTTTTTTGCATGAGTTTTTGCTGATAGGTATGGGGGAACCTTAAAAAAACGCATACAAAAAAAACGCATGTACCATTTAGCGCCATATAAAAATGCTGGCGTTTCCCATAGGGCCCCATGTTTAAAAAACACATGCATTTTGTAAAAAACGCATGCGTTTTTTGAAAAAGCACCAAAAAATATTGCATGCAGTATTTTTTGGTGCTTAGCCAAAAACATATCCCAAAAACTCATGGTACATTTAGACATGCGTTTTTGCTATTGGGGCATGCGTTTTTTGAAGAAGGAAGTGATGGTCCAGCTCCCGATGAATAATGCTCAAATGAAGATTTATTAATCAAATAATTTTCCAGTTGTCAGTACAGTCGGTGTTAGTGCTCATAATACATGGATATTAAATATACAGAGAGCAACGCAAGGCGACATGTATCGGACCAAGGTCCTTTTTCAAGCCTGACAATGTGAACACTGGAGCTGGTCCATCACTTCCTTCTTCACATTTCTACGTGCGCTGCCAGGACGCAGGTCCGTGCATACCGAACATACGAGGGGTGAGCTGATTGCCTTTAACTTTACATGCAATTTTTGCATGGGGGTCTATGGATGCGTTTTTGCATGCGTTTTCACAAAACGCAAGTCTCAAAAGCGCATGTAAAATCTGTAAGTGTGGACCCTAGGCTAAGAAAGAATACACCCTTTTCAGGGGTGGCTGCAGGCTGCGATTTTCAGCATGGGGGGCCCAGAATGCTTGGGCCTTACCATGATGAGAATCATAGCCCCCAGCTCCCTGGGTTTTACTGTGGCTGGCAATAGAAAATACGGTGAAGCCCGCACTTTTTGAAAAAGTATTTATTTAAAGAATAATAAAGTAATGTGCTTCCCTGTATTTTGATTGCAAGCCGAGGTAAAGCCAGGCAGCTAGGGGTGGCAACCCGTAGCTATCCATTTTATCTACGCTGAGAATCAAAAATACCTTGGAGCGGTACTCAAAATGTGTTAATTTTTTTTTTTACAGAACTATGAAGTTAGTCAATGGCTGAGGGGCCCAACAGCTAACCACAGATGCTGGTCACAGAGAATGGGCATCTGTGATTAGCTGCTGGAGTAACCTAAAACCAGTCCATACATTCTAGCATCTACCCTGCTAGAATGTATGGTCTGATTCCAGATTATTCCAAGAGCCAATCACAGATGCCCATTCTCTGTTACAGTGTCTGGAGCAGCTTACGTTACATTTTTTTGCAAAAAACGTATCAACCAAATACCTGGCTTTTTTACATTTTTTATCAGCACTTGCTTCTTACTTTATTTAATAAAGCAGAGTATTTTTACGCTTGTTTCACTATTTTTCCTGTGTTCTAGTTTCTAGGTGGAGTGAACAGTGTCTTACAGACTTGTTCACTTTGTCCTTGGCTCACTATTTTGTTTCTAATTTGTTTCTTGTGTCTGCAAGAAAGGGAGTCTCCTGCCACTCCCTGTGAACCTAGCACATAAAAAGCTGTCTTCTGCGACGTGTCTATGTTGGACATGTTCCTCTCTGAATCCTGTCTTATAGGTACTACACATTTGTTCAGGTTTTTAAATACATCAGTTAGGGACTGCTCTGACACAATTTAATTTGACGCATTGGTAGAGCAGCTTAGGGCCGCTTCACACTGCGGCATGATCCGGTCCGGTTCTGTCCGGGAGGCCCTAGACAGCTGCGGACTGGATCAGCACACAGGACTGGGGGGCTATTATGCCCTCTTGTCCTGTGTACAGCGCACGCAGTTCCTGCTGCTGATAAGTCAGGACCGTGGGTGCCGCGGTCCTGACCTGTCAGCGGCTGCAGCTGCATGCGCTGCACACAGGACCGGATGGCATAATAGCCCCCCAGTCCTGTGTGCTGATCCGGTCCGCGGCTGTCTGGGGCCTCCCGGACAGGACCGGATCATGCCGCAGTGTGAAGTGGCCCTTACGTTAATTTTTTGCAAAAAACATATCAACCACATACTCTTCTTTTTTACATTTTTTATCAACACTTGCTCCCTACTTTATTTAATACAGCAGAGTATTTTTTACACTTGTTTCACTATTTTTTCTGTGTTTCAGTTTGTAGGTGGTGTGAACACTGTCCTACAGACTTGTTCACTTTGTGCTTGGCTCACTATTTTGTTTCTAGTGTCTGGAATTGGCTGTTAGAGCCAGTGCAGTGAATATCCCAGTAGTTCAGGAGCGGGCCTGGAAGTAGAACCGGCAAGAGAGCAGGAGCGGTAAGTATGATGCTGTTTATTCACAATTTTTTTTTTTTTTTTTTTACAGCCCCCACTCCCAAACCCGAACTCTAAAATGGATTTCCTAGAAAAAAGTCTGTGTTCGGGATCAGTGCCTAGGTGTTCAGTACGAACCTCGAACTTTACATTACTAATCATGAAATCTGAAGATTACCAAAGATAATTGGGTTGCAATGTAGGGGTCAGTGTCAGAAAGATGGGCTTGCATCCTAGGTCATGGGTCTTCCAGCAGGAGAATGACCCCAAACATACCTCAAGGCAAAAGAAACACTTGGATGGAAATGGATGGAAAGAAAGTGCTGGAGAGTTGTGAAGTGGCCAGCAATAAAATTTAGATCCGGACTCATTGAACACCTGTGGAGAGATTTTAAAATTGCTGTTCGGAAAAGGCAACTTTCAAATACCTGGATCTGTTTGCAATATAGGAGTAGTCCGAAATTCCAGTTGAGAGTGGGAAGAAGCTTGAATATAGATGGTTATCAGAAGGGATTGATTGCAGTTATTGATTCCAAATGGTAAGCAACCCAATATTAAGTGGATGGTGCCAACAATTTTGTCCAGCCCATTTTTGGAGTTATTGCGAAATTATGTAAAGTTTGCCTTTATTTCTCTGGGTATTTTTTTTGTTGTTCCAATAAACAAAGTAAATAAACAATAATCGTGCGTATACCAAAACTTCACTTTCTGGAAAATTTCAAAGGTGCTAACATTTTTAACCATGACTGCATTGCTGTGTAGCCATAGCTTTGTGATTTCAGTCCTTTAAATGATAACCCTTACCTGGTTGTAGATCTGTTACTCCTTCACCAACACTCTCGACAATCCCAGCAGCTTCATGGCCCAGTATGACTGGAAATTTCATCTCACTTATTGATCCACTTAGAACATGCTCATCTGAGCGGCATACTCCAGTTGCCACAATCTGCAGGAAAACAGAAGATTTTACTGTGAATTTTTAGAATTGCAAATAGCAAATTCAAAATAAAAAAAGAATAGGGTATACACGGCTACATTTACCAGTTGAAAAGGTGGTTATATTCTCTAGCATGATATTTTGTGCTACAAGAATATTTAAAACCAGAGTGGACCTACCAGTGGCACTCAGTATTCTTTATGCGTGGCACAAGAGAGGGGAATGGGTGACAACTAGCGCTGGATCACCAGGGGAAAGAATAGGTTAGTAGAAGTTCACTTTTGCCATTTTAGCATCTGCAGCTGATTTTATCCATTGGTTTCTGACAGACTTTCTTTTTATTACTTTTAGAAGAAACAAACATAATATGTAGATAATATTGTTTCTTGTGCATAAGATCAAACAATACAAAAATACATAAAATATATACATTCTAGTTTATTCTTTAACTGTGGAGGGAGATTATTGGTGGAGAGTGAAGTAAGAGCCATGTGTTTGAAGGTTGTGGAGATGTCTTGTTTTTTTGATATTAGAAGTTAGGCAGATATTAAAAGTTTGTCTATATTTTAAACATATGTCACGGTCATAAGGCTGGAATACTCAACCATCCAGGGGTTAACAGTTCAGGAAATCACAGTGGCGGTACCCAGAGATAGTGGCCCAGGTCAGACATGTTAACGGAGTATTTTCAGGGGATAAAGTTTGTTATGATGCCAACTGGAGTTCTAGCATCTAGGTGGCCAGGGGCTGCTGTGGGAATCTCCAAGGGAGGATGGTGTGGCAGCCAGGTGTTAGGCCCCCTCCAGTTAGGGCCAGGGTCCTTTGAAAGTTCTAGAAGTTAGACAGGATGAGGAGAAGGATGAGGGTAGTGGTGCACGAGGGCACAGGATGGACCAGACAAGACAAAGTCTTGCAGTTCTAACTCTTTACTTGAGGTTCTGAGTCACATCTCAGCCGGGGTACTGTATCCACCAGGATAGCAGCCTGGCCTGCTCAGAAGTATTCAGAGTCCACTCTGCTGAGACACAGGAACAAGGTATACTTGGCCTTCCTGCTGCCTTTTCCCATCCTGACATGCGCAACCCCTTGTCCTCTCCTAAGTGTACATACATGTACCATGCGTTAACGTACAGTTAGGGCCAGAAATATTTGGACAGTGACACAAGTTTTGCTATTTTAGCTGTTTACAAAAACATGTTCAGAAATACAATTATATATATAATATGGGCTGAAAGTGCACACTCCCAGCTGCAATATGAGAGTTTCCACATCCAAATCGGAGAAAGGGTTTAGGAATCATAGCTCTGTAATGCATAGCCTCCTCTTTTTCAAGAGACCAAAAGTAATTGGACAATGGACTCTAAGGGCTGCAATTAACTCTCAAGGCGTCTACCTCGTTAACCTGTAATCAATGAAGTAGTTAAAAGGACAGGGGTGGATTCCAGGTGTGTGGTTTTGCATTTGGAAGCTGTTGCTGTGACCAGACAACATGCGGTCAAAGGAACTCTCAATTGAGGTGAAGCAGAACATCCTGAGGCTGAAAAAAAAGAAAAAATCCATCAGAGAGATAGCAGACATGCTTGGAGTAGCAAAATCAACAGTTGGGTACATTCTGAGAAAAAAGGAATTGACTGATGAGCTTGGGAACTCTAAAAGGCCTGGGCATCCACGGATGACAACAGTGGTGGATGATCGCCGCATACTTTATTTGGTGAAGAAGAACCTGTTCACAACATCAACTGAAGTCCAGAACACTCTCAGTGAAGTAGGTGTATCTGTCTCTAAGTCAACAGTAAAGAGAAGACTCCATGACAGTAAATACAAAGGGTTCACATCTAGATGCAAACCATTCATCAATTCCAAAAATAGACAGGCCAGAGTTAAATTTGCTGAAAAACACCTCAAGAAGCCAGCTCAGTTCTGGAAAAGTATTCTATGGACAGATGAGACAAAGGTCAACCTGTACCAGAATGATGGGAAGAAAAAAGTTTGGAGAAGAAAGGGAACGGCACATGATCCAAGGCACACCACATCCTCTGTAAAACATGGTGGAGGCAACGTGATGGCATGGGCATGCATGGCTTTCAATGGCACTGGGTCACTTGTGTTTATTGATGACATAACAGCAGACAAGAGTAGCCGGATTAATTCTGAAGTGTACTGGGATATACTTTCAGCCCAGATTCAGCCAAATGCTGCAAAGTTGATTGGACGGCGCTTCATAGTACAGATGGACAATGACCCCAAGCATACAGCCAAAGCTACCCAGGAGTTCATGAGTGCAAAAAAGTGGAACATTCTGCAATGGCCAAGTCAATCACCAGATCTTAACCCAATTGAGCATGCATTTCACTTGCTCAAATCCAGACTTAAGACGGAAAGACCCACAAACAAGCAAGACCTGAAGGCTGTGGCTGTAAAGGCCTGGCAAAGCATTAAGAAGGAGGAAACCCAGCGTTTGGTGATGTCCATGGGTTCCAGACTTAAGGCAGTGATTGCCTCCAAAGGATTCGCAACAAAATATTGAAAATAAAAATATTTTGTTTGGGTTATGTTTATTTGTCCAATTACTTTTGACCTCCTAAAATGTGGAGTGTTTGTAAAGAAATGTGTACAATTCCTACATTTTCTATCAGATATTTTTGTTTAACCCTTCAAATTAAATGTTACAATCTGCACTTGAATTCTGTTGTAGAGGTTTCATTTCAAATCCAATGTGGTGGCATGCAGAGCCCAACTCGCGAAAATTGTGTCACTGTCCAAATATTTCTGGCCCTAACTGTATCAGTTAATTGAGCCAACAAGTATGCACACATGCCATGAAAATGGCAAGGGAAAGAAAGGATCCTTTAATGCATCCTGCAAACAGATGCAAGTTCTCAAGTGTGACCCTAGCCTTACAAGAGTAGACATGTCACTCAGAGAGCCCTGCTCAAGGAATGCACCACGCAGCAGAGAGACTCACTTTTCCAAAAATTAGGGTCACAACACAGCAAAGTGATATGTATCAATTAAAACATTTTGTATTAGGCTATAATAGCAGCAAGGCTGGAGGCCTGGGCCCAGCATTTCAAGATTGAATATTTGGGAAGTGGTGCACAAGTGTCAGGAGCAGGTATTGTGCTCAATTAGCCCTGCTCAAGGAATGCACCACACAGCAGAGAGAGACCCGACTTTTGAGCAAAACGTTTTGAGTTCGAGGTGCCAATGAAACATTGCCAAGTTCGGCCTGGATTCAAAATTGCCGAACATGTTCGAGCAAATTTCACTCATCTCTATTCATTATTGGTCACACTGCATTGTCTTAGTGGCATACCACCAATGACGACAGACTACACGGCTGCTATGGGGCCCAATACCAGCACCCCCTGCCCATCATCACACTTTCAACTGTATCAGCATTGCAGTTATCAAAGCAGTCGGAGACTCATTTATTTTTTTTAAGGCCAGTGAGTATACTGGTTGCCAATGGCCATAATGTTATATGGAGGACTACGGAGGATGGGGGGTGCATTATACTATATGGTGGACTACAGGGGTTGCATTGTACTATATGGAGGACTAGGGTGGGTGCATTATACCATATGGAGGACTAGTGGGTGTATTATGTTATATAGAACACTACAGGGGGTGCTTTACACTATATGGAGGACTACAGGGGGCGCATTTTACATTATAGAAGACTAGGGTGGTGCATTTGTGGTACCCCTGCGACCAGGTGGCCACAAAGAGAAGTGTAGCCAGGTACGGCAAGACAGTTGACAAAACACCCACACAGATGCACACACCGACCCTACGCCTAGGACTCAAGGTTGGGCAAGGGGTGGCAGGTGTTAAGAGTAGTGGGTGGAGCGTAGAATAGCATTGACAAAGTGGGTGGAGAGACCAACAATAAAAACCCGGGAGCACAAAGTGAGAGGAGAAGAACACAGTGGTAGTAGGTTATTCCCAGGAGGAGTGGTTCCCTGGAGAATGCAGAATCTTGTGAGGCACAGACCCTAGGAGAGAAAGCTCACTCTATATCCGGAGGAAAGGGAGACTACAGCAGCAAGCAGAAACACCCCACAGCTGAAGGAAGGTGGGAGGACAAGGGCCCGGCAGCTGCACACATCTTAGCTAACTGGAGGAACCCTGAGTTGGAACAGTGACTGACAGAGGGAGCCTGGTGATCCCACAGCTATACCTGGGACACTGGAGGCTAGGCCGCTACAACCAGAGAGCTGGCTCTGTAGAAGTGACCGGGGGCACTTTAGGACCCTAATTAGGGATGAGCGAGTATACTCGTTACTATTCTGTACTAGCCGAATAGTACGGTACTCGGGCTACTCGTTACTCTGCAAGTATCCTTGCGATTACTCGCTATGTAACGAGTACAATATAAGTCAATGGGAAATGTAATTCCTCAGCTGCTGGACTCTATAAAGAGGTCTGGGATCAGAGGAAAAGGCTGCAATGGCCACTTGCCTGTTTAAAAGCCGGCGTTAAAAAGCCGCTGGGTTTTAAACAATCATTAAGCCCCCTACTCTCACTTCCCCGCAACCTCCAATTCAGATCCTCTGCTCCACGCGCTGCCTCCCCACCCGATCCTAAGTTAGGACCGGGCAGGGAGTGCAGCACCAGTGAGCGGGGAGCGCATGAGCCGGGCGGAGAAGCTTCACCACAGGCTTTCCTGGTCTGTGCTGCGCTCCCCGCTCACTGAAGCCCCCTCCCCGCTGCTTCGCTCCCCACCCAGTCGTAACTTGGGATCAGGATGCGAGGGGGCATCAGTGAGCGGGGAGCCTCAAGGGGTTAATAAAGATGCAGTCCCTAAATCTATTTTCTTAATTAATTTTTCCCAAAAAATTTGACGTGGGCTTCGCCGTATTTTTGTGTCCAGCCAGGTACAGCAGGCAGGAACGGGCTGCCCCCAACCCCCAGGTGCCCTTTCTACCTGCCTGAAAACAGAAATCGAAGGAAGCCCTTTTTATTATTTCATGAAATTTTCATGAAATAAAAAAAAAAAAAAAAAATGCGTGGGGCTCCGCACTATTTCCATGTCCAGCCAGGTACAGCTAGGCAGCCGGGGGCTGTGCACCCATGGGAAAGTTCATGTGAGTTCATGCAGGCAAGCATGACATCATCGCTGCTTCAAATCAACAACTGACCAGAATCAGCTCTTCATTTGAAACTACCAGCGGGAAAGCCGGCAGTGAGACTTCACCGCCGGCTTTTCCGGTCTGTGCTGCGCTCCCCGCTCACTGATGCCCCCTCCCCGCTCACTGATCCTCATCCCCGCCTGATCCTAAGTTAGGATTGGGTGGGGAGAAAAGCACCAGGCAGTGGGGAGAGGGCATCAGTGAGCGGGGAGCGCAGCACAGACTGGGAAAGCTGGCGGTGAAGTTTTCTCACCGCCAACTTCCCCGCCCGGCTCCTGCGCTCCCCGCCCTGTCCTAAATTATCGGGTGGGGAGGTGGCGGGGGGAGTGGAGGATCGAGATGGGAGGCTGCGGGGAAGCGAGTAGGGGGCTTAATGATTGTTTAAAACCCAGCGGCTTTTTACCGCCGGCTTATGGGATCCAGCAGCTGAGGAATTACTCGCATCCCCATTGACTTACATTGTACTGGCTATTCTCATAACGAGTACCGAGTATCGGGAACTACTCGTTACGAGTATAGCAAGTCCGAATATTTCAGTACTCGCTCATCCCTAACCCTAATCCGAAGGCACACCGGTGTGGGGCAGGTGCTTTATGACCTGCAGCCTAACTTGCCACCATGGTCTAAGAACACAGTCGTCATACTAAGACTGGTGACCCTGACTGAGAGGGAAACGTTCACCCAAAAGCCCACGATGACGAGACTGAACCCGTGGGTGAGGTACTAAAGGAGAGACTAACAGGGCCTGAATGGACTAAAGGCCCCGTTACACGGGGAAACATCTCCGGCAACACGCACGTTTTTGGCCACTGGCTAAGATCGCTGGTGTGCTGTCAGACGAGGAGACATCGCCAGCAATGCAGCGGCGATGTTGAAAGCAACTATCGCTACCAGGGTTAAATTCAACCCTGTCATCGATCCTTAACATTGGACTCAATGCTTGCAACATCGTTGTTGCGATGTCAGACAGGGTGATTGAGGCAGATCGCCTGAGCAACATCGCCAGGTTTCAGGACAATGAAGCCACTATCGCCATTGATATCACCCTGTTACACGGAACAACTCTCCAGGGATGTTGCTTCAAAATAGCAACGTCCCCGAGTTGCTGGAGATGTTGCCAGAGACGTTGCCAGAGACGTTTCTTCATGTAACAGGGCCTTTAGAGGGAGTAACGCGGAGGAGCCACCTGAGCTGCACAGTCTGAGTAACCCTGAGCAGTGCAACAGTGTTAATGGGACCAAAGAACAACTGTGTAAACTGCTGTTGAAAGACCAAGTAAAGTACCCAGTAAGCTGATCACTGCCTGAGACTGTTTCCTTGCAGTGTCGCAACAGAATCCCACCTGAGGAGCCACAGACTGTCGTCCCTGCACACTGGCTGGAGAAGCTGCAGCTTTGAACTAAGTGCACTACACCAGTACAATCCCTCATCAGGCCCTTCCAACCCTACTACTCCTGCTCTGAGGACCCTAAACCCTACCCGAGGAGGGCTTACCATCCACGCTGCCCCAAGTCCCCGTCCCCAGCAGGAATAAGACAGCGGTGGTTCTACTAACCACATACCCCGGGTGGCGTCATGACAAATCCCTTGTAAATACCCCTTTTTGGACTGATCCCAGGCCACGGGACCGGGTCACGACTATCGCGATACCCCAGATAGACAGCACCGGCCCGATTCCAGAGTACCCCATAGCCTGGGGGCGCATCACTTTATACTATATGGAGGACTACAGGGGTGCATTAAGCATTAAGGAGGACTAGGGGGTGCATTATACTATATGGACGACTACAAAGGGTGCATTATACAGGGTGGGCCATTTATATGGCTGCACGTAAATAAAATGGGAATGGTTGGTAATATCAACTTCCTGTTCATGGCACATTAGTATATGGGAACTATAGATTGGGAGAAGTGAGAGGGATTACAGTTTACCGATATTATACTCCAGGCTCCTAGTAGTGGTTCTGCAAGGATCAGCCCTGGTTCCAGGCTGTTGATTCAATACAGGTGTAAGGGTACCTTTACACGTCGCAACATTGCATGCAATTTCACTTGCAACTTACTGGTTGCAGTGAAATCATGGACACATTGTTTTATTTTGTTGCTGTGTACAAATGGAACAATGTGTCCATGATTTCACTGCAGCCAGTAAGTTGCAAGTGAAATTGCATGCAATGTTGCGACGTGTAAAGGTACATTAAAAAGGTACCTTTACACGCCGCTACAGAAGGTTAGAAACAATCGGGTGTCTCACGTGCACGAGCACATTCCAACGGTTGCTAACGGTACCTGATACCGCCTTTACACACCGCTACAAGGTGATCCAAGAATGTATTTTCTATCCCTGGAGGCACCTACGGGTGCCGCAGGTTACCTTCTGTAGAGCACCTTCCCTCATTTACACGCCGCTACAGAAGGGAATATGGGAGGACCAGGGGCAGCAGGACAACACATAGGCGTGCCAGAGTTGTGGATTACGAGACGCTTGTACGGTGATTGGACATAGCAATATAATCATGAGTGGCCAGCCAGCGCAGGAAGGCTAACATGACGCTATTACAATTGTGTAGTGTGACTGGTCAGCTCCTTAAATATGCCGCCCTATGCAGGGACAGCCAATCGTTACGCAGGAGCTTCCACCAATGATCACTGATGGGGCGCGGTATCCCAGAGGCTGTGTCACACCCCAGGGAGTTCACTAGGTGTCGCAAAAACCTTCCTGTTCCTCATTTAGACGCTGCTACCATCGGGTTGAAACCAACCTGTTTTTTGAGCAGTGCTCAAAAACAGGTGTCCACAGTGACCGGTGACAACAACCTGATTTACACGTCGCTACCACACGGTGTTTTGACGGTGCAAGATACAATTGTCTCAGACACCCGGTTGTTTCTAACCTTCTATAGCGGCGTGTAAAGGTACCATTAGAAATACAGCAAAACTAAATCCTTTTCACATAGCGATATTTCTTTATTTTAAAAGCACAGATCCAAACAGGTACCAACTGCGCCCGAGGTTCTAGACTGTCCAGTATTGAATTTATCAAGTTATGTCATCTCACGGACACAATATTCCCTATTATCTAGGGCAGGGGTGGGGAACCTTTTCTCTGCAAAGGGCCATTTGGAAATTTAGAATATCATTCGCGGGCCATATAAATTATAATTCCGGGTACACGGGGGTCTGAGGCACACGACACACGTGTACACAGGGGCCTGAGGCGCAAGACACACAGGTACACAGGGGGCAGAGCAAAAAGAGATCCAGCAACACATCCAAATGAAGGTAGATAAAAATCAATGTGGACATATATGATTTTAACATGGCTTCACATGATTTTTATCTCCCTCCCTTGGCTATGTTTCTGGATGCAGCTCCTTCTTATACTGCTGACAGTTTTCATCCCTGCACAGCCGACGATCACAGAGCAGACACTTTATTTACTTATCTGACACCTTTAGATTTACTCACGGACTTCCCGAGGTGGAGGAATTGTTTATTTAAGATAAGCAGGAGGTGATTGTAATCCTCCCGGGAGCTGAGCTGGACAGTGCAGAGGTCCTGCTTCACAGAACGCCTCACGCTGACTATGTTTCAGGTCGGAGACAATTCCGGCACGCACCACTGCTGATTTAAAGGGACCACGCTACAAATAAAAGCAAAGTGGCCACGGGCAGGATCAGGTAACATGGCGGGCCGGACCCGGCCCGGGGGCCGGACGTTCCCCACCCCTGATCTAGGGGATTGGGGTTTTTTCCCCACTAAACACTTTGAGGTCTTTGGGACTTTATTAGATGTTAATCAATTCTCCAGAAATTTAACGTTAAAATGTCATTTTTCTGATGTTCAATCCAGTCTGTTTATGATGGTGCTTTATCCAATGCAGTTTGTGACTTAATTCCTGGTTTTAAAGAATTATATTCTATTGCAGCATTAAGGAGTTTAAATACTAACTTAAAAAATGTAAAAATGCATATGCCCAACCCGGGGTTTTATCCCATTAAGTCTAGACCAGAGGTATTAGATCTATTTCAGGATCTTATAGAAAGAGATCTGGTCAAACTTAAAGATACCCCAACACCAATGTACGATAATCTCTCTACTGAAGAAAAAATAGCTCTTGATGAGCTCCGTAATAATTAAGATTTAGTAGTTAGAAAATCGGACAAAGGTGGCGCCATAGTGCTATTAAATGCTGGTCTATATCAAAAATTAGTGCTGCAAGATCTGAATGATACTAATGTCTATGCAAAACAGACACAGGATCCTAGTAAAAATTACCAACGTGAATTAACTAACTTACTTGAAGAAGGTAGGTGCATGGGGTTATTGATGCTAAAACTGCTGAGTATTTGAATCCACCGGACCCCATCACCCCTGTCTACCATGGTCTCCAGAAGATCCACAGTATATTTTTCCACTACCTTGCTGCGGTATTGTGGCAGGAATAGGATCTTTGGGAGAGAGACTGGGTGCATGGGTTGATATGCAGCTACAGCCTGTGGTGCTGACCTTGCCACGCTATATTAAAGACACAAGAACTATAGTAAAAACATTTTCTAATTTTGCTTGGAATAAATCTTGTGTTTGGTTGAGCTGTGATGTAATGAGTATGTAGCCTTCTATACCTCATCAGGTGGCTTTACGCTGTTTAAGCTCTTTTTTAGAAAAACACAGCAGTTATGAACAGGTTACCCAGGATTTGATTTTACAGTCCGTTAGTTTCCTATTAACTCATTTTTTTTTCTTTTGACAAAGTTTTATTTGCAACAGTGGGGCGTCAGTATGGGTGCTAAGTTCTCCCCGACCCTGGCAAATATTGCCATGGGTGTGTGGGAAGAATTCTATATTTTTTCCAACAATCCCTTCCACACCAGCATATTGTGGTAAGCGAGACATCTGGATGACATTCTGCTGGTGTGGAAGGGACTCCCTCGTGATTTTGTACATTTACTGAATGATAACTCTTTTAATCTTAATTTTACCCATCATTTTGAGAAAAAAAAAATGATACATTTTTTGGATGTTACGTTAATGGGTAACTGCATTACTGGTACAGTAGATACAAGACCATATAGAAAACCTACTGCTACGAATTCTATACTTGCAGCTTCTTCTTGCCACCCTTCTCATGGCATTAAAAACATTCCAGTGGGTGAGCGTATTCACACTACAAGAAATTGCTCTGACCGCATACAATTTGAAATGGAATCTTCTTTGGTAAAAAGAGAGGTTACAATGTAGAGGTTATTCGAATAATATTCTAAAACGTGCGGATCACATTGTTAGACATAGGCGGCCGTCACACGCTAAGATATCTAGAACGATATTGTAAGCGATCACGTGCACGCGCGATCGCTTACAATATCGCTCACATCGCTGGTGAGATGTCACACAGACAGACTCACCAGCGATGTGGATCCGCGATCTCGCTGGTAACTATGGTACACATCGGGTAACTAGGCGCCGCACGTCGCTTAGTTACCCGACGTGTACCATAGTTACCATCTCCCAGCATAGGCTCTGCCGCTGGGAGATCGTTCATCGTGGTGTCATACACCACGGTGAAGCAGATCGCTAAATCGTAAATCGCTAGATCTGAGGTCCGGACCTCAGATCTCGATTTTGCGATTTGATCAGATCTCGCTCGTCGTATCTTGCCGTCACACGCACAGACATCGCTTACGCGATGTTTAATCTGCCGCGTTCAAGCGATATCTTGCGCGATATCTGTGCGAGTGACGGCCGCTTTAAAAATAGGCATGATCTTATGGAAAGGGACAGATCGACTTCTTCTACACGTGGAGGAGATATCTTAACCTTTTCTACCACCTATAGCCCACAATATAACGCTATTGTTAATATCATGAAAAAGTATATCCCTGTTCTATACAGAGATAATAAATTGTCTAAAATCACCTAAAAGCACCTAAGCCGAGTACACTTCTTTCTCCCAGTTTTTTCTCCAGTTTACATAAAGAACCTAGTATAACCTGGTTAAACCTTTTTTTGTTTTTTTTTAAATGTGGCCATACACGCTGCACAGCCTATCATTTTGCACAAAAAGTGACATTTTTATTTCATGCAATGATATATCAAAACCTTTATCAATTGCTGCACTAGTAATGTTATTTATCTTATGGAATGTATAGAGTGCCATGTGCAATATGTAGGCTGTACTTCAGGGGAATTAAAGAGGAGAATCTGCAGGCATTTGTCACATTCCACCAGTGCTACTGCCTTCAATATCTCAGCGGTCTCTAGACATTTTGCCACTATTCATAGAGGTAATACATCTGCCCTGCGGTTTAAGGGCATTGAAAAAGTGTCTCTTGATTTTAGAGGCGGGGATCTTATGGCCACTTTACACACACCAACTTATCTGTCCAACTTCTGACCAACTTACTGGTTGCAGTGAAATCATGGACACATTGTTCCATTTGTACACAACCACAAAATGGAGCAATGTGTCCATGATTTCACTGCAACCAGTAAGTTGGTCAGAAGTTGGACAGATAAGTTGGTGTGTGTAAAGTGGCCTTTAGACGTAAACTGCTGCATAAAGAATCAAAGGATTTTTCGGCTAGGATCTCGTACACGTGGGTCTTATTGTGAGGCAATTATTCTTCAATATTAACCTTATTTTATGTTGCATATGTCTTTTTTCTCTAATTTAAGTGCACTTAATTTTATCATTGTTTAACTCACTGATTGTTGCTGATTATTGCAACGGTGTATTTGTTCAGGAGGCAGATATATAAACTGCACTCCCATTTCTGTACCATTTTGCCATGATTAAGACACCTGCGTTGAAATGCTTTGGCTTCTGTTTGTAGCACTTGCCTGCCCGTTTATGGAAGTCTTATCAAATAAAGAAATATCGCTATGTGAAAAGGATTTCGTTTTGCTGGATTTCTTACGCCTGTATTAGTGTATGGGAGGGGGAAAACTTTTCCAGATGGGTGGTGACCATGGCAGCCATTTTGGATCCAACATTACAACATTCCTTACTGTTCCTCACAGTGGAAACTGACAGGTTAAATCTTTTAGTATCCTTCCCTTGAACAACTATGTTGAACAATCTTTTTTTTCAGATCATTTGAGAGCTGTTTTGAGGAGCCCATGATGCCACTCCTCAGAGAAGATGCAACTAGGAGAACAACTTGCAAGTGGACACCTGAAATAGCTTTTCTCATGATTGGGTACACCGGGCTATGAAGTACAAAGCTCAATGAGGTTACCAAACCAATTTAGTGCTTCAGTAAGTCAGTAAAAAGTAGTTAGGAGTATACAAATCATGAAAATCAGAAGGGTGCCCATACTTTGGCACCTGTCAAATTTTGAAATAATGCATATTTCACATTTTTGGTTAGTACAATAAACCTCATTTCAAACCTGAAATATTACTGTGTCCATCAGTTATTACATATATCACACTGAAATAGCTGTTGCAAAAAAACAATTTTAATCTTGCTCCTTTTTTTTTGTTTAAGAGGGGTGCCCAAACTTTTTCATATGACTGTAGCAGAAGAAATGCTAGCACAGGCTTCCAGTATCTGTTGTCTCAGATGCTGCACATCTCGTAACTTCACAGTGAGGCGGTCGACAGGGTATGGGGTACTCCGGGTATTGGGGCTGATGGCGGCTTTGATGGGGGGGGGGGGTGTCACGGCTGGTCGATACCCGGTCCCGTGCCCTAGACACTCAAAGGCAGGGAATGGTGGGGAATAAGAGGGCTATTAACAATTGAACGTGACGCCACCTGTAGTTCCTGGTAACATGGTACCGACGCTGCAAGCCGGCCGCTGAGGTGATGGTGGGTGCAGCAGAGTGTGGAACAGCTCCCCACAGGTGGAGCTTTACCTCAGGGCAGCGGGGGATGGATGAGGGGAGTAGTAAAGTCTTTGCTCATACAGCGGTGAATGGCGGCGGATAGACCGGCACACAGACACACAGGCATTGTTGTTTCGGTACCTTTTATTGATGATAACGTAACAGGTACAGTCCAGAGTATTAACCAGGTCCCCGATGCAACTTGCGACTTCCGCCTTAGAAAGTTATGAGGCCTCCTCTGTGTCTGTGCTCTATGGTTTGGGGTAAGTCCTTCCTGAGCCTGAACCCACTGCTTCTTCTCCCTCTCTGAGCTTTGTCCTAAACTGACAATGAGGTTTTTCTGCGGGGTCCCTGTTTCTCCTATGGCCCCTGGTCCTGTACTTGGTCAGTTTAGCGTCTCTTACTCGCTCTCCTCACGGCTGAACTCCTCCTGAATCTGTTGGGCTTTTGCTGTAGCTCTGTATGCTGGCAGCATCGGACTCCAGTGTCCGGGTGTACTAAAGGGCTGTATTATCTCTTTCCCTTTTCTTAGTTCCATGCTTCTCCACTTGCCTCTGACTCATTCCCTAGGGTGCGCACAGCGGTCAGTGGTCCATGGTCCTGAGCCTGGATCTCTCCCAGCGACCAGCAGCCCCATCTCCTCTCTCTTCCTTCTCACACTCAACTGAACTGAAACTACAGGGACTGACTAACTCCTCCCCTGCCAGGGTGTTCTTAAAGGGAACTGACTTAATGCAGCCAGTAGAGCTCCCCCTTCAGGTCTGGGGTGGAAGGTGGTGTGTCCTGTGCTAACCAAGGTGTAAGTCCTTCCTTGTACCGGTAAATCCTGTGGCATTCCCCCGCAGGGGTGCCACAACAGAATAGAAAATTACCTTCAGATGAGTGATGAGGGAAACTTTTTGTTAATGTTGAAGTTAAAAAAAGCACCGCTATTGGTCTGACACTAACCCACAGTGGATAGATCCCTACAAGACTGTTGGAACACAAAAATTGATAGTATGTTGTGGTATATGGGGTACAAAGATAGTGGGGCCATTCTTCATCAATGGAAACCTCGATGCCACTGGATGTCTGATATTGCTACATGATTCAGACATCCAGATCCAGTGGCATTGAGGTTCCCATTGATGAAGAATGGCCCCACTATGTTTGTACCCTCTATACCACACCATACCATCAATTTTTGTGTTCCAACAGTTTTGGAGGGATCTATACACTCATTACAACCTTTGACTCTGTCAGATCAGGTTTAAATCTATCAGAAGGATTTATGACTCATTACAAGAAGGATTTGTTTTAGAGACATTGAGGGCACCAGCCTTACATATAAATTAAGACCATAAAAACTTTCACACTGCTAAGCCTGGGTAACGCCCCTTTCACATCACGATTTTAGTGCATCAGTGGCTGTCCGTTGGTCCAATTTGGCCCCCATGTTATCCTATGGGGGTTGGATCGGATTTAGCCTAATTGGCATCCGATTTTGTGGGATCCGATTTGTGTCCGATTTTTTGCTGGACCCAAAATCGGAGACTGCTCTGATTTTGGGCTCAGAAAAAAAAATCAGATTCCACAAAATCGGATGGCAATTAGGCCAAATCCGATCCGATCCGTGTCCTTTAACATGGGGGCCTGTGAGCGCGGGTCCGAGGAAACAGCAGATCGTTCCTTGGATCCGATTTTAGTGTACTGAGCATGCTCAGTACACTAAAATTGCTCCAACCCTTTTAATTACACTTCTGCAATGTATAATATACATTCCAGAAGTGTAATTAAGTAAAAGAAAGAGTTAAAAATAAAAAAATCACTATGCTCACCTATCCTTGATCCACCGCTGCCTCCCGTGGTAACTGCGGTCATGTGACCGGATGATGCTCTGACATCATCACAGGTCCTGTAAGCACACAGACCTTGCTGGGAGGCAGCAGTGGATCGAGGATAGGTGAGCATAGTGATTTTTTATTTTTAACTCTTTCTTATATTTATATACATTGCAAAAGTGAAAGCTCCCCGCTGTGTCCGGATCCGTGATAATCACGGACCCGGACAGAGAATAGGTCACCCCCTGTGGTGTCATTTCCTGTCCGTGGGGTCCTACAAAAAGTAGGATCCCACGGACAGCGAAAAAAATAGTTATGTGAAAGCACCCTAAGGATTCTCTCTAGGCTTTGTTGGTTTATTTAAATGTCCATTTATGATACCTTGCATCTGCTCTGGTTGTGTACATATTTCTGCTTCTTCTAATATTTTGTTGAATCATGCCTGGTGAAGAGACGTGAGAAGTCTTGTAAGCTCGCCTTGTAACATCACTTATTTTAGTTTGTTAGCCATTAAAAGGTATCACAACTACAAGGTTATTATTTTGTTTCGCCCAATCAACAATTTTTTCCAAAACTCAGCAAATCCTGTGCAGGTTTCAATTTAAAAACCAATTTACATTGAAAATAAATTAAACCAGTGTGTGGACTGCTTTTTCCTGAACCACATTTGCTGGAAATCAAAAATGCAGGTTTAGATTAGCATAGATGAGCATAAAACCATGGTAAAAACGAAGTGCAAAAATGCAGCAAAAATGCAGCAAAAATGCAGTGTGTGAACACAACCCGAGGCCTGTAAAGTGGTGAAATATGTTCTTATTTGAATCAAAACAAATATTAATTAATTTATACGTATTTTTTCCAGGGGGGAGGGCCCAACTAGAAATTTAGTTAAGGGACCAAATGATTTCTATGTACAACACAGCCTGGTCTTGTAAATTTATATGGTTGTCATGCTGATGGAGGAAATGTAACAGCTGTTGATCAAAAAAATATGACGTCTCCTGCATTGTGATACTTATCTTCCACTCCCACACCACAAAAAATCTGTTAGAAATAAATTGGTGTTAAATTATATATTACCTTTATACGAACTTCATGCGCCTTTGGTGGGGCAACCTCAATCTCTTCAATGCTGAACGGTTGTTTCGGTCCCCAGCACACGGCTGCCTTACATTTGATTACCTGAATGTGAAACAATAAAAATTGATATCTATTTCACTAGTTACCATACTTTTGTCATTTGTTTCATTCAATTTTAAAATGTTTAGTATATTTGGCATTTACCCTTCTTCCCACAATCCTAAGGGTCTACATCTTTCTAATGGTCAGTATTTAGTGCAGGGGCGGATTATAATCAGGGCAATCTGAGCTCAAGGCTCCATAGTGGTCCATGGCCAGATTTCTCTCATTATAATGTGTGGGTCAACAGATACTCACCTTGCGCCAGTTTCCCGATGCAGATCTCCAGGCAGCAGGGCGGCCAGTTTCTAAATCAGCCGGTCTTCACTGTGCATTGCTATGCTTGTGTATCAGCTAGCAGTAACACTGCCGAGTTCCTGGGTGACGTCACAAAGCACGTCTGGCACTGTTGCTTCTCACCGTAGAGGATGTTCGCTGGAGGCGTGCTGGATAGGTGGAAGAGTGTCAAGCTGGGGGGACAAGGGAAAAGGGGGGGCGTGGAGCGTTCGGGGGTAAAAAAAAAAAAAAAAAAAAAAAAAATACCTCACTTCTAATATGTGTGCGTCTATGTGCGTATATATTTATATGTTCGTATGTGTGCCTGTCTGTGCTGAGATTAAATGGAATGATGTAGATTAAATCCAAAGAATGTAAATATATATTCACAACAGCTCTACAGGTACAATAGATAAATAAGATATTAGTGTCTATGAAATTCTATGAAATGGTGTAGATCACATCCAAAGAATACAATGTTACGGCTTGTTTTACATTACATCTGGCACTGGCGACAGATATATGTTAGTTGATTTTCTACGAACTAGTCTTTTGCACCTACAAAATTCTATCATACACTTTTATATCTTGGAGGACTCTGAGACAGACTGGTTCAAGGTTCTATGGTCTGATGAGACCAAGATCGAGATCTTTGGTGCCAACCACACACGGACGTTTGGAGACTGGATGGCACTGCATACGACCCCAAAAATACCATCCCTACAGTCAAGCATGGTGGTGGCAGCATCATGCTGTGGGGCTGTTTCTTAGCCAAGGGGCCTTGCCATCTGGTCTGCATCCATGGGAAGATGGATAGCACGGCCTACCTGGAGATTTTGGCCAAGAACCTCCGCTCCTCCATCAAGGATCTTAAGATGAGTCGTAATTTTATCTTCCAACAAGACAACGACCCAAAGCACACAGCTAAGAAAACCAAGGCCTGGTTCAAGAGGGATAAAATCAAGGTGTTGGAGTGGCCTAGTCAGTCTCCTGACCTTAACCCAATTGAAAACTTGTGGAAGGAGCTCAAGATTAAAGTCCACATGAGACACCCAAAGAACCTAGATAACTTGGAGAAGATCTGCATGGAGGAGTGGGCCAAGATAACTCCAGAGACCTGTGCCGGCCTGATCAGGTGTTATAAAAGACGATTATTAGCTGTAATTGCAAACAAGGGTTATTCCACAAAATATTAAACATAGGGGTTGAATAATAATTGACCCACACTTTTATGTTTCAAATTTATAAAAATTCAACTGAGCAACATAACTTTTTGCTTTGTAAGATTTATGCTTCTGTTAATAAATCCTACTCTCGTTTGCAGTTTGAAGGCTCTAACTTATTGGCATCTTATCAAACCAGCTAAATCTGCAGGGGGTTGAATACTACTTGTAGGCACTGCATGTAGTAAGGCTGCTTTCACATCAGTGATTTTCACCATGCGCGGCAAATCCGGCAGTTCTGCCACATCTGCCAGGTAACAGCTCACTTGCGGCAAGCCAGGATTTAGCCCAATTCGGCAAATCCAGCACTTGCGGCAAATAAAAAATAAACGTTGCTAGCAGCGTTTTTTTGATTTGCTGCAAATGCCAGATCCAGCAAAACCACAAGTGTCGCACATGACTAAGTCCCATAGGGAATGAATTGGTCTGAACGCAGGCTTGCCACAAGTGAGCCATTACTCAGCAGATGTGGCAAGACTGCCGGATCTGCGGCGAATGGCGAAATCGCTGATGTGAAAGCAGCCTAAGCTTGGTTCTGTCCTCGTATCTATGCAGTAAGCTCAGCTTTGGTACCATATTTATGCAGTAAGCGCCTTTCTGTTCCAGTATTTATGTAGTAATCTCAGTTCTTGCTCAATATTTATGCAGCAAGCTTGGTTCTATTCCCATATCTATGTAGTAGGCTTGGTTCTGTTCCCGTACCTATGTAGTCAGATTGGTTCAGTTCGTGAATCTATGGAGTAAGCTTGGTTTTATTTCCATATTGATGTAGTAGGCTTGGTTTTATTCTTGTATCTATGTAGTATGCTTGGTTCTGTTTCAGTACTCCTGTAGTAAGCGGTGTTCTTTTTCCATTTTGATTTGCTAGTTTGTTTCTATTCCTGTAACAGTGGTTTAGTTTCTTCCTGTTCCTGTATCTATATAGAAATATCAGTTCTGTCCCCGTGTCTATGTATTACCCACAATTATGTTTAAAGCCTTTCATCTCCATTGCTTTGATGCAGCAGCCAGAGTTGAGCAGGATAAAGATAGGGCACTTCCAATTCAAGAGCCAATGATTTCTGATTGCCCACCAGGCCAAAATCTGACAGCCAACCCCTGCCAGGCAGGAAGTTTTCCTAGAACTACATTTCTGGCAAAACAAAGTGGCAGCGCAGCTCCCATCACTGGTGCGAGGATGTCTTCAGTCAGCGCTGGCAACCAAGGAAAAATGGGGTGCTTACTTTTAAGGCTCTAATAGTAAGCCCTACATAGGTCTTCTGGTAGGGGCATACACAAAGTAGATCACTACAGTAGTCATGCAGGTAATGGTTTTCTTAATAGTAAACATCTTTGTTCACATAGCGTCCACGAAGCTGTTAATTCTATCAATATTGGGACAAGCTACGCACTTCACACAGGGGGAACACCCGGGTCTCCTTGATATAAGGTCTAAGAACATAGATCTACCACCACTTCTATAGTGACTTGAGACAAGATGGACGTGAGGGTTAATTGAACATCTGATCGTAATCTTGGGTCAGGGTGGTATTATTTTGGCCAGGATAGGATCCACTTTTAAGGTAGGCCAGACCCTATCCAAACAGGCCTGCATTTTTTAGAATTGGCCATGATAATTTGTAATGAACCTGATGGGGCCATGCTGACTCGGTCTGCCCCTGCCATATAAAAGTTAATTTCAAGCTACAGTATATGCTGGCCCTGTTAAATGCATGTAGCATACTGTACCCCGCTTGTAGAATCGATAGACCATGTGTTTGGAGTATCACATCATGAGAAGCAGCCTAATGGTGATCTGCGTGATTTTTAATCTGGCTCCGTGTATCAGTGGCGCAGGCCCACAATCAGCCCTCCCATTCATTATGTACTTTTAAAAAGCTTTTGATATGGTGCCGCAAAAAAGGTTGATATATAAAATGAGAACAATGGGGAAGGGAAAAATGTGTAAGTGGGTTAAGAACTGACTCAGTAATAGGAAACAAAGGGTGGTTATTAATGGAACACAATTGGACTGGGTCACAGTTAACAGTGGGGTAGCACAGTATTGGGCCCACTTCTTTTTAACATATTATTAATGGCCTTGTAGGGGGCATATAGAGTAGAATTTCAATATTTACAGATGACACTAAACTCTGCAGGGTATTCAATACAGAGAAGGACAATTTTATATTATAGGAGGAATTTATGTAAGCTGGAAGCTTGGGCTGATAAATAGTAAATGAGATTTAATGAGGATAAATGTAAGTAAGGTCATGCACTTGGGCAGAGGAAATAAAATGCATAATTATGTGCTTAATTGTAAAACACTGGGCAAAACTATCACTGAAAAAGACCTGGATGTATGGGTAGATGACAAACTCACATTTAGTGGCCAGTGTCAGGCAGCTGCTGCAAAGGCAAATAAAGTAATGGTATGCATTAAAAGAAGCATACATGCTCATCAGGAGAACATAATTTTACCTCTATACAAGTCATTAGTGGGATCACACTTAGAATACTGTGTACAATTCTGGTCTCCTGTGTATAAGAAAGACATTGTTGAACTAGAGCAGGTGCAGAGATTCCTCCTTAGATAACTCACCTCTTCCTCTCTCTGATCACAACATTCTCTCATTCACGCTCACAAATCCTCGCCCACCCCACCACACTCCTACCTATCACATATTCATTAATCTACAGGTCTCCTCATACACTCACAGAATCATCTCATCACTGTCTCCAATCTCCTCCTTCTCCTGTCTTGATCTGGCTGTGAATCACTGCAATGACTCTCAGAAGCACCCTGGACCAAGTAGCGCCCCTCACTATCAAAACTTCCAAACACAGTAAAATAGCCCTGGCTCACAAACTCGATTCCTCCAGCGATGCTCTAGGAGTGCTGAATGCCTATGGCGGAAAATCTGCACACCAGAAAATTAAATTCACTATAAATTTATGCTAAGGATTTACAACTCTGCCCTTCACCTCGCCAAACAAACCTACTTCACCAGCCTAATCTCCTCACTTTCCAACAACCCAAAGAAACTCTTTGAACCCTTTCACTCTCTATTCAATCCTAAAGTGCAGGCCTTTATCACTGACATTTTGTGCTGATGATCTGGCCTCTTACTTCACTAAGAAAATAGAAAACATCCATCAGGAAATAAACTCCCAACCTCAAAGTGCTGTTACTCCCATCCCTCTTCACATCTCCTCTGGCTCACTCTCCACATTTAATGCAGTCACAGAAGAAGTCTCCAGGATCCTCTCCTCCTCTCATCTTACTACATGCACCACTGACCCCATTCCCTCAAACCTACTCCAGTCTTTCTCTCCAGTGGTCACCATTCACCTAACTAAAATATTCATCTTCCCTTTCCTTCAAACATTCTATCATTACTCCATTATTAAAGAAAGCTTCTCTTGACCCATCCTGCACAAATAACTACAGATCAGTCTCCAACCTCTTCTTCATCTCCAAACTGTTGGAGCGCCTGGTCTACTCCTGCTTCACCCGTTACTTCTCCACTCACTCTCTTCTAGACCCATTACAGTCTGGTTTCCACCCCTACATTCTACAGAAACTGCCATCAAAGTGACCAATGACCTTCTGATGGCAAAACGTAATGGTGAACCTCTCTGCTTATTCTTCTTGACCTTTCTGCAGCCTTTGACACTGTCGACCACCATCTCCTACTCTCTATGCTTCACTCAATCGGCATAAAGGACGCCGGTCTCTTCTGGTTCTCTTCTTATGTTTCCAACCGCTCTTTCAGTGTATCATTTGCTTGCTCCACTTTCTCTCCCCTTCCTCTTACTATTAGGGTCCCTCAGGGTTCGGTCCGTGGTCGTCTTCTCTTCTCTCTCTACACAGCCCCAATTGGACAGACCATCAGTAAATTTTGGCTTCCAGTACCACCTTTATGATGATGACACACAAATATACACTTCATTCCCTGACCTTACCCCCACTGTATTACAGAACACCAATGATTGTCTATCCGCTGTTTCCAATATCATGGCCACTCTACCACTCTATACCTGTAACTCAACCTTTCCAAAACTGAACTTCTTATGATCCTGCCCTCCACTACCTTCCGTAAATCTGACATCTCTCTCTCGGTTTGCAGCACCACAATAACTCCTAGGCAGCAGGCTCGATGTCTGGGTATTACCTTTCATTTGATCTTTCATTCACTTCCTATATACAATCGCTCACCCACTATTGTCACCTGCAACTCTAGAATCCTCTCCTTCCTCACCATGGAAAAAACGAAAACCATCACCGTGGCCCTGATCCACTCCCACCTTGATTATTGCAACTCTCTATTAATTGGCCTCCTCCTCACTAGGCTTTCCCCTCTCCAGTCCATCCTTAAGGCAGCAGCCAGGGTCACCTATCTGGTTAACAGTTACTTGGATGTTCTACTTTGTGCCAGTCATTGCACAGGCTGCCCATGCACTACTATAGGATTCAATTCAAATTGCTTGTTCTCACCCACAAAGCTCTTCACAGTGCAGCACCTCCCTACCTCTCTACCCTCATCACCCCACCCGTTCTCTTCGCTCTGGGAGTGACTTTAGACTAACATCAGCACTAATCCGAACCTCCAATTCCCGGCTCCAAGACTTTTTTACGAGCTGCACCCTGTTGCCTGGAATGCTCTACCCCCAAGAAATTGGGACTACACACAACTTACTTAGTTTCAGGCGTTTACTAAATCTTTAGGGCAATCTATCATTCTCCATAACCAAAATCATTCAGACATAGGTTATCCACTACTTCCCTGAACAAAACTGTCAAACTCCATCAGACCCAAAAGCTCTACACAGATTGGCTGGTGGCCACTTACTCCGCTCTCATCTATTCCACAACCTCAAAAGGGCTGGTCCATGATCGTAAATAAGCTCCTGTACTTTGTGTCACCCCTACTTTATTGTAGATTGTAAGCTTTTGCGATCAGGGTCGTCATTTTTTTGCTTTCTAATAGCTGTGTTTTCCAAAACTGTTTATGATTGTTTACTTGTATATGAATCTGATTTGTTAAGCGCTGCGGAATATGTTGGCACTATATAAATAAAGATTATTTTTATGCGCATGTGTGAAGGTCACTGGTTCATATATGTCACATGCTTATGATTGGTAAGTCATCATGCTTGCAGTGTCCGAATCAATGTTTACAATACTGTTAGTGCAAGTCTGCAGCTTCATGTAATTTATACTCCAAGGGTTTATGCCCGCCATACTGTGCTGCTCTTCTTCCCCTGTGTGTTCTGGTAGAAATGAATGTACCATATATACTCGCGTATAAGCCGAGTTTTTCAGCCCAAAAATTGGGCTGAAAAGTAGGCCCTTCGGCTTATACGCGAGTCAATATGGCCCCAGTGTATATAGCAGCCCCAGCGGTAGTATACAGCAGCCTTAGTAATCCAGGGCCCCCCCAGCCTTGCTCCGGTAACCTGTAAAGGAAAATATACTTATCACTGTCCCGCTGCCGTCCCCGCTCGCCGCTGCCGTCCGCGATCCTCCATCTTCATGCGTCTTCTTCCGGCTTCCTGTGTTCGTCGTCGCCGGCAATGACGTCATTACCGGCGACGAACACAGGAAACCGGAAGAAGACGCATGAAGATGGAGGATCGCGGACGGCAGCGGCGAGCGGGGACGGCAGCGGGACAGTGATAAGTATATTTTCCTTTACAGGTTACCGGAGCAAGGCTGGGGGGGGCCCTGGATTACTGGGGCTGCTATATACTACCGCTGGGGCTGCCGGGGCTGCTGTATACTACCACTGGGGCTGCTGGGGCTCCTATATACTACCACTGGGGCTGCTGGAGCTGCTGTACACTACCGCTGGGGCTGCCGGGGCTGCTGTATACTACCACTGGGGCTGCCGGGGCTTCTATATACTACCACTGGGGCTGCCGGGGCTTCTATATACTACCACTGGGGCTTCTATATACTACCACTGGGCTGCTGGGGCTTCTATATACTACCACTGGGGCTGCTATATACTACCACTGGGGCTGCTGGGGCTGCTATATACTACCACTGGGGAGGCCTGTATACCACTGGGGGGGGGCCTGTATACCACACTGCTGGAGGCTGTATACCTGTGCTGGGGTCCACCCTCGGCTTATACACGAGTCAATAGGTATTTCCAGATTTTTGGGGCAAAAGTAGGGGGGTCGGCTTATACACGGGTCGGCTTATACACGAGTATATACGGTATTTCTTTTCAGTTTCAATAGATGTTTGGTCGGGTTTCTCTTGGATAGTCATTTGAACTCCGCAGTTGAATGGACGCTTCGGCTCGGAAAGGACTTATTGTTTGATGTGTTTTTATGAAGCAGTTTATGAAAACTAATAATCCAACTGGATTTAAAAAAAACAAAAAAACTCTCCTGTGTATGTCTCAAACCAACCACAATCCAGTTAGTAACCCCATATTATAATATGAACAGTTACACTGGGTTGATGTGTATTTTTGCACAAGAGTAGGACTCTTGTACAGTAAGCCTGTGTGCACAGAGTGTGTTTTTTATGCATTTTTTTTGTGTGTAGTTTTATCACAAAATTTCAAGTAAATCCTTATGCCAGCAAAGAGAACCCTGAAGGTTTGTGCACATATTTCTTATTTTCCTGTGCAGATTTGGTGCAGAGATTAAATATGCAGCATGTCAATTCTCTCAGTGTTTTTTCAGTATTTTTCTACTCCGGAATACATGAAGAACATGCGCAAAAAAAAAAAAGCATTGAAAATGAACCAAAAACGCACTTAAGCAGTAATGTTTTTCCTGCCAAAAGAGATGCAAATAGTTCTGCAATCAAATATTCAATGTGTGCACCTAGCCTAAAGGTATAATTTATATAGAGGCTAAGGGCCACGTCACTCACTTCAATTTAGTGAAAGATTGCCCGAGCGATCTCCCGTGGTAGACATCGCTCAGTCAATCTGTCCACATCGTTCGTGAGATGTCAGACATGTAGATATTGTCCAAGACACTTGAGCGATTTATTGAATTTGACATGGCGTGAGTGATCCAGCAAACGATCTAGTGCTCGTTCTGAGGCTGTCACACCACAACATCTTCATTGAGTTGGGTGTTATATGTGGGTGTAGTAATGAGACGTCTGCTCGGACATGGGCGTTCCTGATTGTGACTTGGCGTGCCCCTGCTACTCCAACTGGTGGCCATAACTTCGTTTTCATTGGTCAGTGTTGTGTAGGTGCCGCCTATTTGTGTCACAGCTCTTTGTTCATGACGCTATTCATGTGTTTGTGTTCCTTCGTGTGTGAGTGGCTTGTTCATGTTAAATTGTAGTCTTGGTGACACATGTGCGATCTCCTGCTGGGTTTAAAGTGTAACATTACACGATGGTGTGTTCCCTATTGACATGTGTCAACACTTCTATGTTACTTTACTATTAAAAAGTATGTAATGTGATGTGATGTGAATGACAGATTTACCTAACAAAGCAGACAACATATTTTTGGTCAACACATCGACATTTCCATGCGCACGTACATAGGCAAAGCATTCATGAAGATAGATGTTAAATTACACTTCAAGGACTGAACATTGGTAAACACATGTTTGAATGACAAACCAAATTAGACGCAAATGAGTCACACTGAACAACGCAAACAATATGGCGCCTTGCCGACAAACAAAACAACCAATCAGAACGCAATTGCAAGAACCAATCACCGCAGATGAGGCGTGGAAAAACAAAAGCAAAGGCACGCCTACGGGACACAATTCTCAGTGGTTAAAAATAAAAAAAATAGTTATCGCATTGTCACACACAACGATGCTCCACATTGAACGCTGGTGCTTTTAACGACGAACGACAGATTTGAGGTCACGATCACAAATCTGCGATGAGAGAGAACACGAATTTTTATAAAAATGTCGATCGGTTGTACGCAGCGACGCACAAACGATATCGCTTAAGCGATAAAAAAAAAGCAGATCGCTTAAGCGATATCGTTCATGAGATTGAAGCGTGTGACGTGGCCCTAAGTCCCCTGTTTGTATGTTTGGGAGTTGACCAAATTTCCTTCAGGCCAAGTTCCACAAAGAGGATTTGATCTGTTTTTTTCTATGCTGCATATTTTTGCTAAGCACAAATAGCAGCAAAAAACGTGTGGAAAACTGAGCAAGATTTCTAGAAATATCATACCCACTTTGCTTTTTTTGTAATACAGCGTAAACTGACCTCTAGTGGGGTTTTGACATCTGCAAAATGTTAATATCTCTTGCTGTAAATAATCCCTTTATTTGTGGATTTTCCTTATAGATTTTAATGAGGAGAAAAATTATGCACATAAAAAAACTGCTACAGAAAACTCATGTGATCTGCATATAACTTGAAGTATTCAGAACAAAAGCAGATTAAGATTAAAAAAGTATGCCAAAAACTAAATTAAAAAAAGGTGGAAAAAAAACATGTAAAAACACACCTGAAAATCCAATTTAATACCTCAAGTAATCTAATTTAGCTACTTGGCACGGAATCAGGGGTGTAACGATTCAGAAATTTAATACATAAAGTGAAATGCGTATATTATTACTGATGGTTGAACACCGGAGCTACCTAAATAAGCTTGAAGGGTTTGCTGCTGTAGGTCGTGCAGCCCTCCCTTAGGGCCACTTTACACACACCAATCTATTTGTCCAACTTCTGACCAACTTACTGGTTGCAGTGAAATCATGGACACATTGTTCCATTTGTACACAGCCACAAAATGGAGCAATGTGTCCATGATTTCACTGCAACCAGTAAGTTGGTCAGAAGTTGGACAGATAAGTTGGTGTGTGAAAAGTGGCCATTAGTTGTAGGCTAACCAGAATTTCATATGTGTAATAGACCCAGCGCTGCCCACTAGATAGAATCCATCATTAATATACCCTATCAGAGTTTTTACCCTTATTCGGGATGTTTATTGTGCAAATTACAAGGGGAAACAGTTTCTAAAAGTGTAATAAAACAATATAGTAGACACTATGTATGCATATAGCTTAAAATAAGATCTACGTAAAGTAAAAAAGGTTACAATACACAATCTATAGTACACCCTAGGGCAGTGATTGTCAACCTTTTGAGCTCGGTGTGTCAAAATTCACCGAAAAAACAAGTATAACTCGCGTGGTGTGTCACTTTGAGAAAAACCCATAATTTTGTAATATTTGTAGCTGCAATAACAAAAAGGTATCCTGGATATGGCCCCCATTCTGGTATATAGCCCCTTATCCAGGATATAGCCCCCACATTGGGATATAGCACCCCCCATACTGGTACACTACCCCCCCCCCATTCTGGATATGGCCCTATTTTCTTGTATATAGCCTCTGATCCTGAATATAGCCCCCACACTGGAATATAGCACCCTCCCATCCTGGTACATTACCCCCCATCCTGGATATGGCCCCCATTCTGTTATATAGTCCCTTATGCTGGATATAGCCCCCATCCTGGTACATTACAATACATTCTGGATATGGCCTCCACCCTGGTATATATATCCCCTATGCTGGGATATAGCACCCCCTATCCTGGTATATAGCCCCTTTTCCTGGATATAGCCCCCATACTGGGATATAGCACCCCCCCCCATCCTGGTACATTACCCCCCATCCTGGATATGGCCCTTATCCTGGTGCACACACAAAAATAAACAATATAACTCACCTATCCCTCGTTCCTCTTCATGCTGAAAGTGTCAGCAGCCTGGCGTTGATAACATAATCAGCTCTGCTACATTACCATGCCGCCATTGTCTCACCTTCAAATGCTGTGCTGAAACTGATTGCATGCAGTCAGTGTCAATCACAGCACCAGCATCCGGAGACAGGACATGGGCGGCACAGAATGAAGATGGCAATCAAAGTGTCATCATCCTGCCTCCGTATGCGGATGCTGTGATTGACACAGACTGTATGCAATCACAGTGTCAGCATCTGAAGGCGGAACAAGGCGGCACAATAATGCAGCAGAGTGAATTATGTTGTCGGCGGCGGGTGGAGGAGGAAACTGAGCCATGACATGTGTGTCAGCAGAAACGCCTCGGCGTGTCACTGCTGACACGCGTGTCATAGGTTAACCATCACTGCCCTAGGGTATATCAGGTATACTTATAAGAATATGAGTATGCCCGATATACCTTAGGGTGTGCTATAGATTTGGTATTTTAATCTTTTTTACTTTACAGATACCTTATTTTAAACTATATGTATCCATAGTGTCTACTATATTGTAGCATCACACTTTTACAAATGGTTTTCCCTTGTCATTTTGTTCATTGTATCAATATATTGTGTATATACCCCGGAACTAGCAATTTCAAAATAGGTTGCCGCTACCTGTCTCAAGGTGTTGCCGCGTGTAAACCACCTTTTGATTTGAATTTACTGCAATATATGGAAGATTAAGACTGTGCGCTAACCTTAGTAGTATGGCTGTTTTTACTATTTCGCACCTTGAAATGTACAAAATCCCCTTTACTCGTTTAGTTTTACAATAAATTATTATTATTATTTATTTATATAGCGCCATTAGGTTCCATGGCGCTTTACATGAGGATGAGGGAGACAAGAACAAGTACACTAAATCTAGGCGATCAGGACGTACAGATACAGGAGGGGCAGGGACCCTGTCCACGAGGGCTCACAGTCTGAGTATCCCAAAAAAGGGTAAACCATCATAATACTTCACACATGATCTCATAGAAACAAAATAGTTTAACCGGATATGTACTCTTAAAAAAATGTTGACTTAATGTCGCACCAACCATTAATTACTAACTTTTAGTTATCTGCTTTCTTCAAGTTAATGATTAACTGTTATATATAAAAATTTTAAAAAACATACTATAGTCTGTTAAAAATAAAATTTGATGGATAAAATTATTTCAAATACTTAATTCCCTGGTCTATATCCTTTTATTTACTCCAAAAAAGTTTTATTCCTGTGGTTGCTTCTTTCACAAGCATGGATTTTCTTCCTTTCCTTTGTTATTATGCCTTAGGGCTCAGACACACTCAGTTTGACTGAGGAGACTCTGAAAGGGCTGGAGCAGTGACCCTGAACGGCTTCTCCTTATCTGGATGGGGCTGTCAGCTGATTGTGTTTTTGTGCAGATCCAGACTCCACATCCAGAGAGGGAGAGGCCATTCAGAGTCACTGCTCCAGGCCCTTTCAGAGTCTCCTCAGTCAAACTCTGATGTAACTAGGAAAGTGTGTCCAAGCCCTTATAGTGGTTCTATTGGGTAATGGTTATGCGGAACTGGCTTCCTTGGTTATCACAGTTACTTCTTTTTATGAATGTACTGTGGGTGCCTTCTTATTTTATTTCTGTTGTCTTGTACGGTCTTTATTGACTTCCTGTGTATTGGATCCTATTTGTAAGATTCCTCTTAGGCTGGTTTCACACCACAGTTTTTTCACTGATCAGGTTCAATCTGGTTTGTGTGCCAAAACCAGGAGGAACTTGCAGAGAAAAACTATAATTGAAAGATTGACACCTGTTCTGAGTTGGAGACACTCCTGGTTTTGACACACAAACCGGATTGAACCTGATCAGGGAAAAAACTGTGGTGTGAAACCAGCCAAAGGGGATTAAGGGATTGATATAATACACTCTTCTGTTTCACCTCCTGTGTCCGGTGTACCTGGATGTCTGATATCTAGTTTCTTTTTCTTTGTAACAACCAGTCCTAGTAATCCTGGTGGGCTGGAGGTCCTGTGAAATTCTCTGTTTAGCTAAAGATCTTCTCTATATCCAGTGGCCTTTTCTTACTGGATATTCCTGCAGTTATTCAAATGCTTATTTCGTGGGCGACTGTTTTCAGTTTCCTCCCGCTTCTTCCTGCGGCTAGGTTTCCTCAGTTCACTTTCGCTGTTATACTGCAATGTTACACTGCAATATCGGTGGTGCGTTGTTAAAACGTGCGCTCTAGAGCCGTCAGGAGAGCGCTCGGGCATTCGCTATACTATACTGCAGTGACACACTACAATAGAGGTATTGAGTCTATGGAACACACGCCAAGGAGCTGTCGGGCGTGCGCTCCTTCCGCTTCAGAGTCACCTGTCTGACACGATGTTTACATATAGTTTAAAGTAGGATATACGTAAAGTAAAAAAGATTAAAGATTAAAATACACAATCTATAGAACACCCTACGGTATATCGGGTATACTCACAAGAATATGAGTATACCTGATATACCCTAGGGTGTACTATAGATTGTGTATTTTATTCTTTTTTACTTTACGTATATCTTATTTTAAACTATATGTATACATAGTGTCTACTATATTGTTTTATCACACTTTTACAAACAGTTTTACCTTATAATTTGCACAATAAACATCCCGAATAAGGGTAATAAAACTGATAGAATCCATCATTAATTTATGCCCCATCTAGTGGGCAGCACTTAGTCTATTGCATATTTGAAATGCGTATATTATATAGAGTCATTACAGAGTGAGCTTTCTCAAGTGTTAATTTCTGTGAATGTTGATTATGGCTTACAGCGAATGAAAACCCAAAATTCATAATCTCAGAAAATTAGTATATTATATAAGACAAACTGAAATAACTTTAAGGGTGGCTTCACACTGCGATGTGATCTGATCCGGGGCTGTCAGGGATGAACCTGACAGCCGCAGACTGGATCAGCACACAGAACTGGAGGGCTAATTTGCCCTCCGGTCCGGTGTGCAGCCGCACACAGCTGCAGCCGCTAATAGGTCAGGACCTATCAGCTGCATGCGGCTGCACACCGGACCAGAGGACAAATTAGCCCTCCAGGTCTGTGTGCTGATCCAGTCTGTGGCTGTCAGGTTCATCCCTGACAGCCCCGGACCGGATCACACCGCAGTGTGAAGCCGCCCTAACTTACCGTATAAATCTTGGCCTACTAAAAAGTATGTACTGTACACTAAATGCACTCAATACTTTGTTAGGGCTCCTTTTCCATGAATTATTGTATCAATGCAGCGTGGCATGGAGGCGATCAGCCTGTGATACTGCTGTGGTATTATGGAAGCCCAGCTTGCTTTGATAACAGCCTTCAGCTCTTCTGCATTGTTGAGTCTGGCGTCTCATCTTCTTCTTGACAATACCACATAGATTCTCTATGGAGTTTAGGTCAGGCGAGTTTGCTGGCCAATCAAGCACAGAGATACTGAGGTTATTAAAGCAGGCATTGGTACTTTTGGCAGTGTGGACAGGTGCCAAGTCCTGCTGGAAAATGAAATTTCCATCTCCAAAAAGCTTATCGGCAGAGGGCAGCATGAAGTGCTCTAAAATTTCCTGGTAGATGGCAGCGCTGACTTTGGTCTTGATAAAACACAGTGGGCCTACACCAGCAGATGACATGGCTCTACAAACTATCACTGAGTGTGGAAACTTCACACTAGACCTCAAGCAGCTTGGAGTGTGGCCTCTCCACTCTTCCTCTAGACGCTGGGACCTTGATTTCCAAATAAAATGAAAAATGTATTTTCATCTGAAAACAATACCTTGGACCACTGAGCAACAGTTCAGTTCTTTTTCTCCTTGGCCCAGGCAAGACACTTCTTGCGTTGTCTATTGGTCATGAGTGGCTTAACACAAGGAATGCAACAGTGTAGCCCATGTCCTGGATACGTCTGTGTGTGATGGCTCTTGAAGAACTGACTCCAGCAGCAGTCCACTCCTTGTGAATCTCCCCCAAATTTTTGAATGGTCTTTTCTTAACAATTCTTTCAAGGTTGCAGATATCCTGGTTGCTTTTGCACCTTTTTCTACCACACATTTGCCTTCCACTCAACTTTTCATTAATATGCTTGGATACAGCACTTTGAGCAGCCAGATTCTTTAGCCACGACCTTTTGTGGCTTACCCTCCTTGTGGAGTGTGTCAATGACTGCCTGGATATCTGTGAAGTCAGCAGTCTTCCACATGATTGTGTACGCTACTGAACCAGACTAAAGGCCCCATTACACGCTACTATATCGTTAACGATATTGTTGCAACATAACCAGTTTTGTGACTTTGCTGCAACCTCAAAATGACATTGTAGCGTGTGACACGTAGTAACGACCAGCGATAAGTTGGATGATCGTTGATTAATGGACTGGACCAAATATTTATTGTCCATCGTCTGTTGGGCCTGTAGCATCGGCGTGTGCGACACCTTTCCAATGATCTCGTTTGCTACTTTGGCTATTCAGAACTGAAGCACGTAGTCGTCCAAACGACCGCAAATATCGTTCGATTGTCGCGGAATCATTGCTGCGTCGTTCAATATATCTGCACGTTTGACACATCACCAGCGATCAGTAAACGATGTTCCAGCAATCCGGGTCAGGTTGGATCACTGGGACATCGTTAAGTGTAACCTCTTAGTAAGCCTTTGCAGGTGTTTTGTGTTAATTATTCAAATTTTCAGAGATAATGAAATTTGGTTTTCGATTGGCTGTAAGCCATTATCATCAACATTAACAGAATATATACTTGAAATAGAGCACTCTGTTTGTAATAACTATAGGATATATATGTTTGACTTATTTCAGTAATTCAATACATAAACTTTTTGATAATATTCTAATTTATTGAGATGCACTAGTATGTGCAGAGACTGAATTCACAGGCAGAGACTAGAGGGGGCAGAGTCCAGCACTCCAGCAGTGAAAGTACATGAACAACGCAGCTCCTCTCTTACAGACAGAAGCCAGCTGTTTATCTGCATGGCAGACGGGAGGTGGTCCCCAATCCTGGGTTTGGTCGCATCCTCTGCAACCACATTTGTCACACCCTTGATTCTGTGCTAAGTAGCTAAATTAGATTACTTGAGGTATTAAATTGGATTTTCAGGTGTGTTTTTACATGTTATTTTCCACCCATTTAGTTTTTGGCATAGTTTTTTAATCTTAATCTGCTTTTGCTCCAGTTACTTCAGGTCATATGCGGATCACATGAGTTACCAGTGCTTTTTTTCTGCAGCAGAAACGCCTTAAAAAGGTATGGGCGAGTTTGCTTTATCTACCGTACCCATTTTTCTCCTCATTAATATCTGCTGCTGGCTGTCACTTTAGAGAAATCAGGAGGTAAGGTGCTGGCAGTCATGAGTTTGCCTCATCACAGCAGCACTGCCTAGCTCCCAGCTCTTTTCAATGAGTTAATTTAGTAATGCAAGATGATGCTTTGTAAATAAGGACATCAATAAGGATATATTGTAAAAAAAAGTGCAGGTAACCCCTTCCCCCTCACATTGCCAGTTCTGCTGGCCGTTGGCCTTTTCTGTAATAAACTACAGTATAACTATGACTTTTAGGAATGCTACCTTTATTAGGTGGCACTAGAGTTCGTCTACTTCCTCACTGAAGTGACAATATGCATATCTTAACATAAACTTTTAAGATTGATATGTCCATGTGTCACCAAGTCGCCGGAAAGGCTTCAAAATCTGGGGAGGTGGTGAGGAAAATAAGGGACTAGACGCTGATAGAGGAGGTGGTGGGATTACCAACCTGTAGAATTAGTCACATTCAATATGAGAAGTAGGGGAGCATTAGGAGCAGTCTGTGCGTTGAAGGAAAGACAGGTAGGGGCATAACAATTGCGGTCGTAGGGGTCACCACCGGGCCTGGAGGTACAGGGGCCCACTCCACCTGCCTGAAGATGCACATCCAGCTGAAATGCATTACTAAGAAAACCAATATAAGGTACCTTAAAACTTCTACTTACTTTTCCAGCAGTAGCCATGTTACACTTCTGTCCTCAAACCTTTCCAGAGATGAATGGGAATTGCTCAAATACTTTGCAATTATGTATGTTCCAAATGACACTTAACCTTCTCCTCCCCCTCCTACCTAGCTAGGTGCCTAGAACCCCTCCCATCAAAATAGCATTTCTGGAATCAGTTACTAAATACTTTTCTAGCTGTGTAGAAGTGGTGGTAGATGGTTATGAAGCACACAAAATAAAAATGTCTTAACTAATACTTGTGGGTATTCACCTTCCCCATATAGGTGAACTTTATTACAACTGCTTTTAATGTACTAGTAGTAGTGATATATTGTGTTTTTACAGACAAACACGTTGAAAAGCTGGAAGATATGTTTCTCTAGTGAATTATTTCCATTGTATAGGTGGTACAAAGATGAATGTACAACTAAGCAGAAATAGTCGCACAACTTATTTTACACCTCCCCCCCCTTTCTACAGTATTCTTCAGAAAAGTAAGTATGAACTGCAGCGCTTGCAAATAGGGATGAGCTAACGTTTCCAGGTTCAGTTCAGATCAATTTGCAGAACTTCACAGTGTTATGGTGCCATCACACAGCTTGATCTGGCCAGCGATGTCGGAAGCAATGCGCGGGTGCCCGCTCGCTTCCGACATCGCTGGCCAGCTGTCACACAGCATCGCTGCGGCCGGCGACACCGCAGCAATGCGGGCGGTGAGATCGCTCGCTGGGCTGGGCTCAGCCCAGCGCGCGATCCGCAGCAACGCTGCGGTATAGGCTGGATCGCCGCCGACATCGCTCTGGCGATGTCACACGGCGCAATCCAGCCTTATCGCAGGTTGCCGGTTGACAGGTTTACGGTTCTTCCCGTAAACCTGTCAACCTGCGACCAGCGATAAAACGCGGTCGCTCCGCTCATTTACACAGCGCGACGTCGCTAGCGACATCGCTGATACGTCACTTTTTCGGCGATGTCGCTAGCGACATCGCCAGGTGTGACGGCACCTTTAGACAATCTTCCCGAACGCCATTGAATTCAATGAGAGGCAAAACCAAAAGCTTAGAAAATAGAGGGGACCAAAATCTGCCAAAACATCTCAAATTTTGGTCAGACAACAGGAAAAGAGGATTTAATTGACCCAGAGCACAAATACTATAATAGCACAGCATAGATGCATGAGTCAGGGTCTGGGCCAGCATTTGCAGCTTTCAAATTAAGTTAAAATTAAGAGGTGAGTGATTGGTGTAAGCCTGCTGTGCTGGGAGCCCTGATAATTCATGCAACAGCTCCAACTGCTTTTCTGCTCAGCCACACTAAAGTGGCACTAATGCTGCCTTCACATTTGCGTATGGAGCGCAGCGTACCAAACGCAGCCAAACGCTTGCACACATGCGTTCCTATGTTTAACATGGGAACGCATGTGCCTGCATATGGCTGCGTTTGGCCGCATTTGCGCTCGGATGCGCATAATTTATGTGCCCTCCGACCGCACTCCAGACGTATCTTGCAGCATTTTTTTGTGCGTTCGCGGCACTTGTTCTATCCGCAAGTACCCGCAAGCGCACAAAAGATGCATTGATGTCAATGGATCCGCAGTGTCCTCTGCATGACACCGCAGGAGAACGCTGCGGATCTCAATGAGATCCCTCCCGGTGGCCACCAGTGATGTCACAGGAGATCACCGACGGCCACCGGGAGATCAGCTGTAGCCTCTGATGATCTCCTCCTAGCGGTGTCGGCGGGGAGAAACAGCTGATGTGACAGCTGTTTGAATCTTCCCACGCCGACATCTCCTCTCGGTGTCGGCACGGGAGATTCAAACAGCTGTCAGATCAGCTGTTTAACCCCGCTGACACGTCCCGGAGCTTACCGGCGGTCGGGAGGAGGAGATCTCCGCCGCTGATCTCCGCCTCTGGCCCACCCCCGGACACTGCAGATTGGCTGCCCGGGCTCCATAGTGATGTGTCCGCAGGCGGACATTCTCCTCTGCGGACACAAAAAATGACCCTGCTTTTCACTGCGTTTGTGTCTGCATGCCATCAGCATGCAGACACAAACGCAAATGTGAAGCCAGCCTAATATCAGCTTCATAGACTCCTAATATAAGAAATATTGAGGTGATTGAGTGACAGGTGTAGACCTGAGGGGCTCTAGGTTCTCATGCCTTATGCAACAGCTCAAAATTTTCTGCTAAGCCGCAGTCCGGTGGCAAAAATCATAGCTTCATACACTACTATTGTTAGAAAAATTTAAGGATAGTGTGGCGCCCCGCAACGAGTGCGTCACAAGGGAGTATTGCAGCCGCAATATTCTCTAGACAAAGCAGTGCAATAGTTAACTCAGAGATCCAACCCAACATACAACACCTAGAACAGGGGACCAATCATAGGTCCTGGTGGGTGGAGTGTTAGGGTAGTGAAGTAGAACACACAATAGTCTAGAGCAGTCGAAGTCTAGTCTGGAATCTAGAGCCTAGAACACAGAACTTGGAGAGGAGCGGGGGCTCCGCACTCCGTGCGGGCCCCTGGGCCGTCACCGGTCGGGTGTCCGCACCTGAGGCCTTAACCACCGGGAATGGGCATATCTACACGGGTTCCCAAAAGACTCCCGTGCCCACAACTTACAGCCGGTTCACTGGTACCGAAGCTGGCAGCAGTTCACCTCTGCCATGCGAACCAGCCCCGTGGAGGAGCAGCTTTATAGGAGCACCCCACCACCAGCCAGTTTCCAGTCGTCTAACCAGCGGTGTACCCACCGAGGGACCCAAGGCTCCCCAAAGAATCCAGAACGTACATCATGGATAGGGCATTGAAGCAGCCTCCCCGTACCCGATCTGGTATTCCTGGGCGACGCTGGCAAGAGAAGCTAAGGAGGTAGAAAGGAGGTACACTGCGGATCTCTGAGGAGCACTATCACTGCTGAGTCCACCCGGTCTTCTACTCAACCACTGTAAGCCATGTACTGCCTGCTGGTTACAGTAAAGAACCGTTGCAGAGACTAACTGTGTCCGTGTCTCCTTATGAACTGTCCGTCATGAACTAAAGGTAACCGCAGCTGCCGCACAACATCTTGAGCAGCTCCAGCCCCCGGGGATCACCGCTCAGCCTGTGGGGAGCGTAACATCTTGCTGCTGTCCATCACCCCGGGAGGTTCCGCAGCGTCGGTAGCCCTTACCGAATCTACTCATAGGTGGCGTCACGAAGAAAACAAATTAAACCCCCCTTTAATCTGTTCCCGTAAGACGTCCTCATTTTGATCTGCACTACACCGGGCCCCACTACCGGCAGGCGCGGTCCACCCGTGACAAGGAAGGAGAAGAATCGCCTGTCTAAACCGGGAGTAACCCTGGCCCCTGGTGTGCGTCAGAAAATGGCGTCACGAACAGGATACGAGCAGGCCCGTTATCCAACGGGTATATTGTGCTTAAACTGGACTTTATTGTCTACAATTGGACTTTGTTCGTCCCTAAAAGAACTTTCCCGCCTTTACACCATTGGGTCAAGATGGCGCCCAAGATGGCGTTCCCGCCACAAGAAGCCGCCACGTGAAGCCCAGGAGTGAGTCAACCCCCCCTCACTGTGGGAGGGCTAAAGACAAAAGGCGCCAAACTCTTTGTCCGCCCTGATTGCTCGAATCAACCATGGGGGCGGACCCCAAAGACTTTTCCCACGATTGGACTACAAAAGCCCAGAGGAGATGGGAGTGTCATACATAGACACACAGACGGAATTCCTGACCAGCTCAACCAGAACGTCTTACCGGTTGATCGGGTGTGGTTTCCCTCCAAAGAAGAATGGCCAGCATGAGACTCCAAGACCTGATGCAGGAGGTCGAGGCGGAGGCCAGAGCAGCCATAGGCCAACCGGGTCCGGATCCTGCCCTTACCATAGATGGCAGCCCCGACTTCTGGCTAGAGGCTCTACAAGACCTCCGGGTGCGGTTACTAGAGACAGTGGAATGGACGATCCGCAGCTGGAGCGCGACCCTAGGCAGATGACTACACCATGCGATGCAGCAGAGCCGAGCGGGTGCAGCTTCTCCAAGCCCAGACGACGTCACCAGCTTCTCGACCGCCTCACCCTCGCCTACCACCTGTCCTGCTCCGTCACCTGAGCCAATAGACTGTGTCATTCCGGTGGAGGCCGCAACTCGACCCGTTCCAGCGACCAACATCGCAACCGATTCCGTTCTTGAGCCGGAGCTCATAACACGCTCCATGGAAGAATTAGATCTCTACCAGGTTCCCACTGAGGAACCCGCGACATGTTTCACCACTACAGAGACAGTCGCCTGTTTTGTCCCCGTACCGGAGGCTTCCCTTGCAACTACAGAGGCCTACCTGGTAACCGGGATTGAAACACCTTTACCTGCGGAAACAGATGAAGAGGCAGGCAGCCTGGAAGCCCTGCAGGACGTCCCTACGGAAGGATCCGCAGCACCACCGCCCCGTTGTACAACGGAACAAGCTTTAACGTCTTTCATCATCGAGCAGCCTGATGTGGTCATCGAGGAAGAGGTCGGAGAGGATGACGACGAGACCCACAGCACCGCTGAGGATTTCGACACCGGGTTCGCTTGGGGAGACAGCAAGGAACTTCCTTCCGGGCACACAGCTCGGGTACACTGGTCGGGTGCACTGCCGACACCTTCCCCTGTGCCGTTCCACCGGGTTCCGATACAGACAGCCCGCCAAGTTCAAGCTTCCCGCCAAACCACCAGCTCCGTTACTCATCTTTACACCCCGAGCCGTAACGACGGAGATGTACGCCAGAGACGACGAGAGGAGTGGCAAGCCCGAGAACGCGCCAACATGGAGGCCCGTGCCGAGGCTCGCCGCCAGCCGCCGCTGCCTGATGAACTCCGCCGTGAAGGTAGAATTTCCACCTTTAACTTAAATACCGGGTGGGGGTTCGCTTGGGAGGTGGGTTTGAATGAGGAGGTGTTTGTGGGGCGCCGGGACGTTGAGTCAAACTTGCCAAGAGGACATCCCGATCGCGACCTATACCGGGGCGATATAATCACCTACGAGCGCTATGCTTGTGCAGATGGGTGGTTCGCTATCCGGGTACGCCATCACCCTCAGAGCCAGTGACTTTAAAAACTTGAACTTCATCAACGACTCTGTTACCGTTAATCACTGACTGTGTGATCTTGCGGCTACAGCCTGGACTCTAGTTAAAGTACAGCCGACCGCCCGCCGGGTCCGCACAAAGTGATTACCTGTTTCTTTGCTTATATCACCAAGCATATCTTTACCTGTTTTTCTATTTTAATAAAAGTGTGTCATATATATGTATAAAAATGCAAAAACCTCTGTAATGTGAGTAGTTTGACGCTTGGGGACAAGCTGATTTAACCAAGGGGGAGTGTGGCGCCCCGCAACGAGTGCGTTACAAGGGAGTATTGCAGCCGCAATATTCTCTAGACAAAGCAGTGCAATAGTTAACTCAGAGATCCAACCCAACATACAACACCTAGAACAGGGGACCAATCATAGGTCCTGGTGGGTGGAGTGTTAGGGTAGTGAAGTAGAACACACAATAGTCTAGAGCAGTCGAAGTCTAGTCTGGAATCTAGAGCCTAGAACACAGAACTTGGAGAGGAGCGGGGGCTCCGCACTCCGTGCGGGCCCCTGGGCCGTCACCGGTCGGGTGTCCGCACCTGAGGCCTTAACCACCGGGAATGGGCATATCTACACGGGTTCCCAAAAGACTCCCGTGCCCACAACTTACAGCCGGTTCACTGGTACCGAAGCTGGCAGCAGTTCACCTCTGCCATGCGAACCAGCCCCGTGGAGGAGCAGCTTTATAGGAGCACCCCACCACCAGCCAGTTTCCAGTCGTCTAACCAGCGGTGTACCCACCGAGGGACCCAAGGCTCCCCAAAGAATCCAGAACGTACATCATGGATAGGGCATTGAAGCAGCCTCCCCGTACCTGATCTGGTATTCCTGGGCGACGCTGGCAAGAGAAGCTAAGGAGGTAGAAAGGAGGTACACTGCGGATCTCTGAGGAGCACTATCACTGCTGAGTCCACCCGGTCTTCTACTCAACCACTGTAAGCCATGTACTGCCTGCTGGTTACAGTAAAGAACCGTTGCAGAGACTAACTGTGTCCGTGTCTCCTTATGAACTGTCCGTCATGAACTAAAGGTAACCGCAGCTGCCGCACAACATCTTGAGCAGCTCCAGCCCCCGGGGATCACCGCTCAGCCTGTGGGGAGCGTAACATCTTGCTGCTGTCCATCACCCCGGGAGGTTCCGCAGCGTCGGTAGCCCTTACCGAATCTACTCATAGGTGGCGTCACGAAGAAAACAAATTAAACCCCCCTTTAATCTGTTCCCGTAAGACGTCCTCATTTTGATCTGCACTACACCGGGCCCCACTACCGGCAGGCGCGGTCCACCCGTGACAAGGAAGGAGAAGAATCGCCTGTCTAAACCGGGAGTAACCCTGGCCCCTGGTGTGCGTCAATAGTATCACATGTAGATAAATAAAAATAAGTGCAGGCCTGCCAGTATGTTAGCTCTACGGTTATAGGTAACGCACAACAATGAAACCCAACTGGGAGTACTCATTCCCATTTCACAAAATTGTGGAGCCTACTGGGACAGGGTGCTCGGTACCGGACCGGGGTATCATGGCGGTCTTGGTCCAGACCGTGCCCCGAGCCCACAAGTAAAGGTTGGGGGTTATTTACAGGGGATAAAGTCGTGACTCCACCCGGAGTATTGTGGCCAGAGGGGCCACCGCTGCCTGGTTGCAGCTGGTGATGGTGACTTAGGGGCAGCTGAGGTGGTAAGCCCTCTCCGGGTAGGGCTGTAGGTTCCCAGGGCAGGAGTGGTAGTAGTCTATGGTGGTTATGATGGGGTTGTAGTCGACACAGGCACTTACTTTGCAGTTGCAGCACTGGTTGTCTTGGTGCTGGATGAGGTATTTTAATAGGTGCAGTTCACTTACATTCCTGCTGCTGCAGTCTTTTGGTGGGGTTACACGTCCCGATATCGCGGCGATATCGGAGGCAACGGCGCGGGAGCGCGCATTTTTTCAGCCCTTTTCCAGATATCGCATCGGCGGTTTACACGCTGCGATATCGGGAAACAACGTCCCTCCAATGTGTATGCCCACCAACCCAGTAACGACCATTTAACATGGGAGTTAATGGGTGAGGTGCTAGTACAGATCGGAGTTGGGCTGTCACACGCTGCGATGCTGCTACAACGGCCATGCGATATCGGGGAGTTGAATAGCTCTGCTATTCCACTCCGATATCGTTTTGGCATCGTTCCAGCATCGCGTTGTACACTCAAACCGTACAACACGCAAACGATATCGGGTCCAACTCGCAACCCACGTGACTTTTTGTCGGAGTTGGGTCGGAGTTGGACGCCGATATCGCAGAGTGTAAACCCACCATTTCTAGTCAGTCTGTGAGGATAGCACTCTCCGGCTCTGCAGGTGTAATATAGGGCAAATAGCGCAATTAATAGGCAGACACAGTTTGCAGTTTATTTTGGTCTTTTACTTAAGTTGTAATTCAGTAAAGTATTGTCCACAGAGTCTGTTTGGGGTTCAGGGTCTCTCCCACCCAGCCGGATCGTCTTGGCTCTCTTTCTGCACAGTGTGTGGCCCCTGATGCTGCATAAGCTCTGCTGCTGGCCCTGTTCCTCCAACTGGGTACCAGTCTGATAGGCAAGTCGAGTACTTTTTATCTATCCTGAACTCTCACGTTGCTGTATCCCTGGTACAGGTGAAGAATGTGGAATCTTCACTTCCCCGGTGTTTACTGTGCTGTATGTGTCATGCACAGCCTAGGATACGGTATCCTTTCTGTGCGCTCCTCTGGGGTGAGTTTTAGGGTAACTCGGTCTCTCAGGTGTGTTCCTCTCTGTTCCCGTCTCCTTTTCCTCAGACCCTGGCTTGGCCTGGAACTGGTCAGTGGACCGCGCGATGAGCTTAGCACAGCTTTTACACCCAGGTAGTCTTCATAGTCCTCCTAGGAACTGCATTGCCCACTTCCTCTCCACACCAGAATATATAGGGGAGCAGATTGGTCTCCCCCTTCTGGCCTGGAGGTGCTGGTGTTGTGTGGGGAGTTAACCCTATGTGTTACTATGGCACATGAACCCTGGGGTGCCACAAAATTATGACCAGAAACCAGGAAAGTGGCATCAATTGCCCAGGAGTGCTAATTGTATAAAAGAACAGCAGTCAGACATGGGCCATGCATGAGACAGGTTCAGGGCCAGCATTTATAGCTTTCAAATTAATTTAAAATTAGGGGACGGGCGAGTAACCGATATAGACTTTGATACCTCATACAACAACTCACACTTATTTTTCGCTCAGACACTGTTGTGGCACAAAGATTAACTCCAAAAAGACTGTTATTGGTAGAAAAATGTAAGGATAGTAACACAGGAAGATGCCTTAAAGTAAGTGCAGGGCTACAGGCAGTGCCGGGACAAGGCATTTTGGTGCCCTAGGCAGGTAAGGCAAACGGCGCCCCCCCCCCCCCCGAAATATGTCTGGGAATAAAAATGTCAGCATACTTTGAAAGTAAATTTAATTTAACGGGGACCTATAAAAGGTTCGTCCAACCACACTACAGAGACATACTGATAGGTTGTTTACATTGTGAGCCCCAATGGGGACAGTGTTCATGATGTATGTAAAGTGCTGTGGAGTTCATAGTGTAATATAAGTGCAAAAAGTATTATTCTTAATATTATGTCACAATACCAGGATCTGAGGATCTTCTATTTCGAGGTCAGGGACTCTCTGATGCCATGTTGCTGCTTGTCTCGCTGTTGTCCTCTTTTGAAACTGCAGTGCGGTGGACAAGAGAGCATTAACTGGTTAATAACAAGAAGTATGGAGTGTGTACTGAGCCATAAACCCTCCCCTTACCATGAAGTATGGAGTGTGTACTGACTGAGCCATAAACCTCCTCATACCATGTCCAGCAGACATTGTAGGATTACTACCCATATATACTCGTGTATAACCCGACCTGTGTATAAGCCGACCCCCCTACTTTTGCCCCCAAAACCTGGGAAAACCTATTGACTTGTGTATAAGCTGAGGGTGGACCCCAGCACAGGTATACAGCCCCCAGCAAAGTGGTATACAGCAGCCTCTCCAGTGGTATATACAGACCCCAGTGGTAATACAGCAGCCCCAGGGGTAATACAGCAGCCCCAGGGGTAATACAGCAGCCCCAGGGGTAATACAGCAGCCCCAGGGGTTATACAGCAGCCCCAGGGGTTATACAGCAGCCCCAGGGGTTATACAGCAGCCCCAGTGGTATATACAGGCCCCAGCAGTATATACAGCAGCCCCAGCAGTATATACAGCAGCCCCAGTGGTATATACAGGCCCCAGCAGTATATACAGCAGGCCCAGTGGTGGTGTATACAGGGCCCAGTGGTGGTGTATACAGGGCCTAGTGGTGTATACAAGACCCAGTGGTGTATACAGGGCCCAGTATGCGGGGGCCGGGGGGGAAAGCGTGCCTTTGCACACTCACCGCGGCCGCCGTCACCATGCGTCTGCTGTAAGGTTGCTTTCACACTGCGTTTTTCTGTGATCCGTGGCTGTCCGTTGTAAAACGGACAGCCACGGATCAGATTTTGGCCCCATGTTATCCTATGGGCACGGTTCACATCGGATTTGGCCTTATTGGCATCCGATTTTTGTCGGATCCGATTCTGGACGATTTTTTGCTGTGCCCAAAATCGCAGCCTGCTTCAATTTTTGGCACAGCGGGTCAAATCGGACCGAATTGGATCCGACCTGATCCGTGCCAAATAAGGCTGCTTTCACACAGCGTTTTTGTGCTGTCCGAGGGGATCAGACTTTTTGCAGCACCCCTCGGACAGCAACTGATCCAAACTGATGACTGCAATCGGATGCCAAATAGGCATCCGATCCCGATGTTTTGCAGCATCAGTTTGGATCCTCTCCCTGCTCCTCCTGTCACCTTGTCCCCCTCCTGTCACCCTTCTCCCCTCTGTCTGCCCTCTGTCTCCCCTCTTTGTCCCCTCTGTCCCCCCACTTTGCAGCCCCTCTTTGCCCCCCTCTTTGCAGCCCCTCTTTGCAGCCCTCTTTGCCCCCCTCTTTGCAGTCCCTCTTTGCAGCCCCTCTTTGCCCCCCTCTTTGCAGCCCCTCTTTGCCCCCCTCTTTGCTCCCCTCTCTGCAGACCCTCTTTGCCCCCCTCTTTTCAGCCCCTCTTTGCCCCCCTCTTTGGACCCCCTCTTTGCTCCCCTCTTTGCCCCCCTCTTTGCTCCCCTCTCTGCAGACCCTCTTTGCCCCCCTCTTTGCAGCCCCTCTTTGCCCCCTTCTTTGCACCCCCAGTTTGGACCCCCTCTTTGCCCCCCTCTTTGCAGACCCTCTTTGCCCCCTTCTTTGCAGCCCCTCTTTGCAGACCCTCTTCGCCCCCCTCTTTGCAGCCCCTCATTGCCCCCCCTCTTTGGACCCCCTCTTTGCTCCCCTCTTTGCAGCCCCTCTTGGCCCCCCTCTTTGCAGACCCTCTTTGCCCCCCTCTTTGCAGCCCCTCTTTGTCCTCCTTCTAAAGAGCTTAAAAAATAAAAAAATCATCATTCTCACCTCTCCACGACACCCGCGGTGCTTCCAGCTTCTCTTCTTCTGATGCTTATAGGACCTGGCGTGATGTCACAGTCACATGACCGGTTACCGCGGTAACCGGTCATGTGACTGCACTGTGATGTCAGGCCAGGTCCTGGAAGCACAGAGCCGAGCGCTGGAGGCATCGCTGGATCGTGGAGAGGTGAGGATAATGATTTTTTTATTTTTAACCCTTTCATTTCACAGGATATCACTTCTGCAATGTATGAATATACATTGCAGAAGTGATATTATGGCAGAGAGCGATTTTAAGATCGGGTCCGAGGAACTCAGCTGTTTCCTCGGATCCGCGCTCCATAGGCGCCATGTTGGAGGAGAGGAGGGGCGGGCACCGGGCAGAGCTGCAGGACAGGAAGTCCCCTCCTCCCTCCTCTCTGGCCGGCGCGGCCGCCGGAGGTCAGCACGGGGCCCTCTAGGGGGCGGGCAATACGCCCTCCACAAGATGGCGCCCTAGGCGGTCGCCTAGGGTCGCCTACCTATCGTCCCGGCCCTGGCTACAGGTGTGAGAGCCCTACTGTTACAGGCAACGCACTTCAAGATGACCAAAAAAAGTCTCCCCATTTAAAAACAGGGCAGACAGCAGGAAAAAAAAAAAAGGTATTAATTACCAAGAGTTAACTTTTTTTTATAATGGTGCACTATGGATGCATGGGAAAAAGCCTGGAACAGCATTTCAAGGCTAAATATTGATCAGTAAAAAGGTAGATGTGGATGAATGTCAGGTGTAGGCATGGTGCTCAGAGAGCCCAGCTAAATTAAGGAAACATACAAAATGAGACCCCAATAAGAGTGTTTCCACAAACTAGGGGCTGACACCACTAAACCGGTATCAATTGCCCCTGATCAAAAATATTATAATGGATGAAGACATGTTCTGAGAGAACAATGGGTGTTAAGGCATGACAAAACATCCAAGGAGTGGCTGGTGAGTCCAAGCCACTCTCAATTTCAAAATTTCCAAATAAAAAGGCCCTTATCTGGTTTTCCTAAAAACCTGAGTCACATAACATGACCCAGTTCACACTTCTTTATATAGGAGTTGTACTCACAGCACCCAATCTAAATACAACACACTCCAGCAGGTCTTATAGGGTTTCAGCACACATTCTGGGGGACACAGTGACCTTCATATATCACACTGGTCACTGCCTCACAAGGTTGTCTGATTTATTTTATCAGATAGGTTTTGTGTTTTTTAGTGCTCATTACTCTATAGGTATTACAAGATCAGCACAGATCTCCTCATTTAAGAAACTACACTGTACAACACTACTGTGGTCAAAATACCAGTAGATGGAATGATACAGTTGTGGCCAAAAGTATTGACACCCCTGCAATTCTGTCAGATAATACTCAGTTTCTTCCTGTAAATGATTGCAATCACAAATTCTTTGGTATTATTATCTTCATTTAATTTGTCTTAAATGAAAAAAAACACAAAAGAGAATGAAGCAAAAAGCAAAACATTGGTCATTTCACACAAAACTCCAAAAATGGGCCAGACAAAAAGTATTGACACCCTCAGCCTAATACTTGGTTGCACAACCTTTAGCCAAAATAACTGCCATCAACGAGTTTCTTACAATGCTCTGCTGGAATTTTAGACCATTCTTCTATGGCAAACTGCTCCAGGTCCCTGATATTTGAAGGGTGCCTTCTCCAAACTGCCATTTTTAGATCTCTCCACAGGTGTTCTATGGGATTCAGGTCTGGACTCATTGCTGGCCACCTTAGAAGTCTCCAGTGCTTTCTCTCAAACCATTTTCTAGTGCTTTTTGAAGTGTGTTTTGGGTCATTGTCCTGCTGGAAGACCCATGACCTGAGGGAGACCCAGTTTTCTCACACTGGGCCCTACATTATGCTGCAAAATTTGTTGATAGTCTTCAGACTTCATAATTCCATGCACACGGTCAAGCAGTCCAGTGCCAAAGGCAGCAAAGCAACCCCAAAACATCAGGGAACCTCCGCCATGTTTGACCGTAGGGACCGTGTTCTTTTCTTTGAATGCCTCTTTTTCTCCTGTAAACTCTATGTTGATGCCTTTGCCCAAAAAGCTCTACTTTTGTCTCATCTGACCAGAGCACATTCTTCCAAAACGTTTTAGGCTTTCTCAGGTACGTTTTGGCAAACTCCAGCCTGGCTTTTTTATGTTTCGGGTAAGAAGTGGGGTCTTTCTGGGTATCCTACCATACAGTCCCTTTTCATTCAGATGCCGACGGATAGTACGGGTTGACACTGTTGTACCCTCAGACTGCAGGGCAGCTTGAACTTGTTTGGATGTTAGTCGATGTTCTTTATCCACCATCCGCACAATCTTGCGTTGAAATCTCTCGTCAATTTTTCTTTTCCGTCCACATCTAGGGAGGTTAGCCACAGTGCCATGGGCTTTAAACTTCTTGATGACACTGCGCACGGTAGACACAGGAACATTCAGGTCTTTGGAGATGGACTTGTAGCCTTGAGATTACTCATGCTTCTTCACAATTTAGTTTCTCAAGTCCTCAGACAGTTCTTTGGTCTGCTTTCTTTTCTCCATGCTCAATGTTTTACACACAAGGACACAGGACAGAGGTTGAGTCAACTTTAATCCATGTCAACTGGCTGCAAGGGTGATTTAGTTATTGCCAACACCTGTTAGGTGCCAAAGGTAAGTTACAGGTGCTGTTAATTACACAAATTAGAGAAGCATCACATGATTTTTCTAACGGTGCCAATACTTTTGTCCACCCCCTTTTTTATGTTTGTTGTGGAATTAGATCCAATTTGGCTTTAGGACAATTATTTTTGTGTTTTTTCATTGAAGACAAATTACATGAAGATAATAATACCAAAGAATTTGTGATTGCAATCATTTTCAGGAAGAAACTGAGTATTATCTGACAGAATTGCAGGGGTGTCAACACTTTTGGCCATAACTGTACATGGTGACTTGTATGTTATAGGGACTTTGATATACTGCAAATTCCAAACACAAGAACCGTGCACGGTTTTCAGTATATTTCAGCATAAGCCCAGATACAGGTCCATCTTACTTATTTGAGATAAGGGATACAAAGTATTGACTATACTGTACATGTAAATCTTTTGGACTAGTACAGACCTGGACCCTTAATGGTATTGTATGGGATAATATGTATTGGGCAACGTTTGCTATATAAAATTGTACTTGGTCCTATAGTGTATTCCACACATATGGAATTGTCCGAAGTTTGGACTGTTATTTTATAATGTCTTGTTTGTATCTTTTTAAGACATATTAATTAAAATCTAAATTTTAACCTCTATTGCTAAATTCTATCATTTAACCTATTAGCTTTCAGTGTGTTGAGCTTACATTTCCAATATATGTCTCTTCTATTTAAGATAAAATCAATGGGGCAAATTCTAAATAGTTTAAAGTCTTTTCATTTTTTATTGCAGAGTGGCTTGAAAAACCATGTCAGAGGATACCTTTATAATTTCTAGGGTAATTGTGGAATGACCGAACTGTAAGACATCAAGTGCAGAATGTGTGGCCCCCACTGGTTTAGCTGCCACCAGGAGTACTGCACCCTATTTACCGGGAGTGTAATACCCATGTTCTCTTGGAGGTGGGATAGTGGATCTGAGACAGTCAGCTGCACCATACACTTAGAACCCCAGACAGGGACAATGGGCGGACCCGGGAGAATGAGCCCAGCCTTAGAGGAGGGGGAACAGGGGTGGTGGTGAGTAGAAAGGAAGTAGGAAGTGGTTAGAAAACAGGAGAGTCAGAGAGAGAGCCAAGGAGGAAAGAGGTGCGGTGTGAGGAGCTGGCCCCCGTGGACTTGGGCATGGTCACGCACGTCCCAGGTGGAGGGGGAGAGAAGGAACTGAAGCTGCAAAGAGCTTGTCCCAAGAGACAGAGGGGAGAGCAGTGTGGTTCTGCAGTCGGAGTGAGCACGAGTTTGAGAGCAAGACAGCAGGGGCTTGAGAAAAGTGAAGGCTCGTCCCGGGAACAGAAAAGAAGGAGCCCTTGGGGTACCGCAGAAGACATAGATCACCCGTACACTGATATTTGGCGGAGGTACAGAGGGACTGGTGGGAGGAACAGGGAGCGACCCTGAGCGCAGTGCAGCAGCTATAAGCCCGAACCGCTGAACCGGAGGACACACTTTTTTTTTTTTTTATTAACTTTGGCTCAGTACCTGACACAACTCAGAAAAAGCAGCCGCACTAAGGCTGGACACTAGGAAGCAGTGTCATTGAGAAGACCTGTGGCTGCTGGCTCTCAGCGTTCCGTGCAGAGGCCCTGACAAGCGAGGCGAGAAATGGGGACGTCGCACGCATCAATATCGCGTGCAATATCACTGCTGCACATGACGTTGCAGCGACATTAACGTGTGTGACAGGGCGCATCAACCAGCGATAAATCGCTGGTTGATGGTCACCAGGTTTTAGAACCTGCTCTAAAACCTGGCGATGGTCGCCCGGTGGACACACAGCATCGCTGCGTGTGACACCGGGAGACGAGCGAGAAGCCAGCTCCCAGCACCTCTCACCAAGCGCTGGGAGCTGGTATCCATGGTAAACAGCGGGTAACTAAGCGCCGCACGGCGCTTAGTTACCTGCTTGTTTACATGGTTAACAGCAATCTCGCTGGTACGGATCGCTGGTGAGTCTGCCTGTGTGACAGCTCACCAGCGATCAGCCTTCAATGTCGCCAGCGATGAGATCGTTGGCAACATTGATGTGTGTGACAGCCTCTTAAGTGGCGCTGAGGGAACCCACCAGAAAAAGAAAGAGGCACACCAGACAGAAAGAGGATAGTTAAAGAGAGAAAGGAACACTAGAACATGAAAGAGGGTCTCAACTCCACTATGCCGGTTCTTTGAGAAGAGCTGACTCAGTGTTTGGCAGAGGAAAGCACCAGGTGGCCTGGTTTGGACTGTGAAAGTAAAGGTACGGAACTCCAGCATTTGTGTAAGACTTTTCTTAGCGGCGATTGTGGAGACCCGGGGGTGAGTGGGTGCTCTCGTCCACAGGCCCAGCCGCCTTTACAAAGACAACATGGACCAGGGTTCATCCCCAACTGAACACCCGAGCTCATTAACTGTGGGCAGAACACTACTCAGACAACACAGGGTGAGGGAACCACAATATTAAGGCTTTATTGGATCCCCAACAGTTAACAGCATATAACACAACCAGCAAAACACAACAATGTAACAGGCAACAGAGTCTCACCCTTCCGCTGGCACACCAGGGATTAGAATATAGCACAACAAAGTCTGTAGCCAGGTGACTGGATCGTCCCAACCTGGGTTGCTTCTTTATCCTTATGCAGTCTTTGTTATCCTAGCCGAATCCGATAATTCGATGCAGAGGTCCTTGTGGTTTTGTAATCCAGGTTCTGATCCCCTTGGTCGGCACCGAAATGCCCAGGCCAGGGTTATGGCCGGGCAATCGGATCCGAAGATCCTAGATTAGCCGCTGTATCCAATCTGCTGGTCAAAGTGAACTGTCCTCCTTATATACCCTCAGCCCTCATTGCAGGATACTGGGGACTTCACGATAGGTGGAATAAAACTTTCATTGGCTGGAACTCAAGCCTCATTTAACATTTTTAGCAGTATTGCAATCCTGGCAAGGTAGAGCGACATACTGATTGATATAGCCCTTACAATGGAATGTTAGTAGGAGACATTCAGTCTGCAAACCACGACATTAAAACATTGGTGGCTGGGGCAATTTACATAAAGTCAACAGCCACAGGGTAACATACAATGGACTATTAGCATAATTAAAGTTCTCTGGCCTTCTATGGCAAACAAGTTAGATAATTACATTGCCATGTTAAAATAAACACCAACAGTCATCTACAAGATTCTAGGAACCTCAATTTGGCCATCACAAGTTTGCAAACCAAAATACAATACTGTCTGGGTTACATAAGAAATCATCATGTTCTACATTGAAGGAGTCCATTTCGTCACAGTGACTACTGGCCGCGCAGGCCGCCTGACCCATCTCAGTGCTGAGGCCAGAGCTAGCACTGCCTGAAGCATGAACTAACAAATGGAAAACAAGCGGTGTCAGAGATTTGGAGCGCTAAAGAAACCACGGGTTGGTGATTAAATTACCGATAATTTATTACACGAACAGCAGGGGTCCAGTATGCCACAACGCGTTTCGACGCACAGATGCGTCTTTCTCAAGTGGATGAGGGATCCCTGATTACCTCTTTCTTATAAACCTACCCCCCACACCAGATTGGATAATGGTTGTGACAGATTACAAAAGCTTGTTATTAGTAACTATTTCACTGCTGCCCATTATATATCTATATATAAAAACACATAGTAATCCAAAACATATAAGAATCACAATCGAGAGCCTGATAAAAACTTATTACAATGGCATGTAATACTATATATATATAAAAAACAGTCATAATAAAACCATAAAAATGAAATCATAGGAGATCATGTACCTAATCTTTTGGCACCTATACTACTATATCTGGTTTCACTGTCCACATTATACCAAGGAAATTTCTCTTGTTTTCTCTGACGAGTTTTTTGACAACTTTTTTGACATTTTTTGACAAGTTTGACAAGTTTCTTTGACTAATTTTTAGACAAGTTTTTAGACAAGTTTTTAGCCAAGTTTTTAGACAAGTATTTTAGACAAGTATTATAGACAAGTATCTTTGCCAAAAAAAAAAAAAAAAAAAAAAAAAAACTTGGCAAAGATACTTGTCTATAATACTTGTCTAAAATACTTGTCTAAAAACTTGGCTAAAAACTTGTCTAAAAACTTGGCTAAAAATTAGTCAAAGAAACTTGTCAAACTTGTCAAAAAATGTCAAAAAAGTTGTCAAAAAACTCGTCAGAGAAAACAAGAGAAATTTCCTTGGTATAATGTGGACAGTGAAACCAGATATAGTAGTATAGGTGCCAAAAGATTAGGTACATGATCTCCTATGATTTCATTTTTATGGTTTTATTATGACTGTTTTTTATATATATATAGTATTACATGCCATTGTAATAAGTTTTTATCAGGCTCTCGATTGTGATTCTTATATGTTTTGGATTACTATGTGTTTTTATATATAGATATATAATGGGCAGCAGTGAAATAGTTACTAGTAACAAGCTTTTGTAATCTGTCACAACCATTATCCAATCTGGTGTGGGGGGTAGGTTTATAAGAAAGAGGTAATCAGGGATCCCTCATCCACTTGAGAAAGACGCATCTGTGCGTCGAAACGCGTTGTGGCATACTGGACCCCTGCTGTTCGTGTAATAAATTATCGGTAATTTAATCACCAACCCGTGGTTTCTTTAGCGCTCCAAATCTCTGACACCGCTTGTTTTCCATTTGCTAATCTCTTTCTCCCTTGTTGGGAGTGCGGTGTGTGAGCTGCTCTAAGATCCACAGTACCTGGCAGTACATCATAAAGACCCACCCTTGAATGATCAACTGACACACAGTGTGGAGCTGGGACGGAAGCCAGTGCAGCGAGTCTGCCTCTTCGGGTGGAGAAGTGAAGGAGCCCACCTCCATCTCCAGAGGAACTAAGGAGCCGACCACCAAGCCCGGAGTATCTGAGGAGGAGGGAATATTGGCCCTTGTCACTACAGTGATCCACATTAAGCCATCAGTCTGGTTGTGCGGGGTGTTGCACAACCAGTAAAGGTTAGTGCAAACATAGTATAACCGTGTATTAAGTTCCTCCAGTTGCAGTGTGGCGCAATATCTGTTTTTTCTTTGAAGCATGAACTAGGCCCCCCTTTCCATAATTCTTCCCCGGGGACCCTCCGCTCCACCCGTGGGGAGCAAAACCATCTCAGCTGACGGTCATTGTCCCCGTAGGTTCTGCAGCAGCAGCAGCTCCCTATAGCCGCAAATCGTGGGTGGCGTCACAACAAACCTCTTTTCCCCGTTATCCATCCCCAACATCCCTGAACTTTTAATTGACACCACCAGGGTCATGGAGCCGGGTTGCCACTGTGATGTCCCCCCTTTAAAAAGAACCAAAAGATCCGGCCCGGTTCTGAGTACCCCACGGCCCTGAAGTGGGCGTGTCACATGCCAGTCACATTTTGCATAAACGGTTATGCTACTGCGCACCCTTAAGGACCGAGGTATTTTCACCGACTTCACGTCCTGGAATGGGGGACTTTGGCAGAGCCCTCTCCAGGTGAAAAATAGCATAGTGGCTCGTGACAAGGTACACAGGCCACAGTCAAATCAAACTCTCCTGAAGACCAAAGTAAGTAGTGCGTACAATAGCAAAGTAGAAGTCCGCTCACCTGTTTTCCCTCTGCAAAGATCCTTGATCCTCAGCAAGGATTCCAACAGGCTTGCTGCTGTATTCAAACTATATCTAAATATCCAGCGAGGAAATGAAGCCTGCACTTCGAGCTCCTCCTAAAATTTTCATTTATTTTGAATCAGGTTTAACCCCTTCACCCCCGGGCCTATTTTGACCCTAATGACCAGGCCATTTTTGTCATTTCTGACCAGTGTCCCTTTATGAGGTAATATCTCTGGAACGCTTCATTGGATCCGAGCGATTCTGAGATTGTTTTTTCGTGACATATTGGGTTTCATGTTAGTATTAAATTTAGGTCGATAATTTTTGCTATTATTTGTGAAAAAAAATCAAAAATTTGGCAAAAACTTTGAAAATTTTGCAAATTTCAAATTATGAATTTTTATTCTGCTAAACCAGAGAGGTATGTAACACAGAATAGTTAATAAATAACATTTCCCACATGTCTACTTTACATCAGCACAATTTTGGAAAAAAAAAGTTTTGTTCAGAAGTTAAGGGTTCAAAGTTCATCAGCAATTTTTCATTTTTCCAGCAAAATTTACACAACTATTTTTTTTTTGTGACCACATCACATTTGAAGTCCCTTTGAGGGGTTTACATGACAGAAAACACCCAAAAGTGACACCATTCCAAAAACTGCACCCCTCAAGCTACTCAAAACTACATTCAAGAAGATTATTAACCCTTCAGGTGCTTCACGGGAACTAAAGCAATGTGGAAGGAAAAAAAATGGTCATTTTAGTTTTTCCAACAAAAATGTTTTAGCCTCAATTCTTTCATTTTCACATGGGAAACAGGATAAAATGGATTCTAAAAATTGTTGGGCAATTTCTCCTGAGTACATCGATATCTCATATGTGGTCATAAACCACTGTTTGGGCGCATGGCAAGGCTCAGAAGGGAAGGAGCGCAATTTGACTTTTGGAGCTAATTTTCCATTCAAAGAGTCAAATGGCGCTCCTTCCCTTCTGAGCCCTGCTGTGTGCCCAAACAGTGGTTTATGACCACATATGAGGTATCGGTGTACTCAGGAGAAATTGCCCAACAATTTTTAGGATCCATTTTATCCTGTTCCCCATGTGAAAATGAAAAAAAGTTAGGCTAAAAGAAAATTTTTATGGGAAAAAAAAAAAAATACTTTCATTTTTACAGATGAATTTGTGATGCACCTGGGGGTTCAAAATGCTCACCACCCATCTAGGTAAGTTTCCTGGGGGGTTTAGTTTCCAAAATGGGGTCACTTGTGGGGGAGCTCCAATGTGTAGGCACACAGGGGCTCTCCATACGCGACATGGTGTCCGCTAACTATTGGATTTGTTAGCGGACACCATGTCATGTATGGAGAGCCCCTGTGTGCCTAAACATTGCAGCTCCCCCACAAGTGACCCCATTTTGGAAACTAGACACCCCCAAGGAATGCATCTAGACGCATAGTGAGCACTTTGAACCCCCAGGTGCTTCACAAATTGATCCGTAATAAGGAAAAAATCCTTTTTCTTTTTTTTTCCCCACACAAATTTTCTTTTTTCATTTTTACAGATCAATTTGTAAAGCACCTTGGGGTTAAACGTGTTCACTATGCATCTAAATGCAGCGAAACCCATTTTTATTTTTTTCTAGGACTAATTGTAGAAAAAAAAATTGGAATGGGGCTCCGCCATATTTTTGGTCCAGCCAGGTACAACTAGGCAGCTGGAGGCTGGAATCCTCAGCATGGAGAGGCCCAAGCATTCTGGGCCCCCTTGCTGCGAATTGCAGGCCGCAGCCGCCCCAGAAAGTGGCGCATTCATTGAAGCGCCATTTTCTGGCTCTGTAACCAGACTCTTCCAGTTGCCCTGGTGCCGGTGGCAAACTGGGTAATAAAGGGGTTAATGCCAGCTTTATATTGGCAGCTGGCACTAAGCCTGAGATTCATAATATAGGGCCAATGTTAGACCCGCCATTAGGAATCTCTGGTAAATAGTCAGAAAATACACACAGAGTAAAATCTTTTTATTTGAAAAAATAACAAACAAAATTCGAACTCCATCTTTATTATAAAGATCCGACGTAGTCCACAACGAAGGTCACACGACGCTCGATCGCCTCAGACGTAGTCCACAACGAAGGGCCCTCGACGCTCAATCGCCTCTGCTCAATCCAGAGACTGCAGCAAGGGATCAAGTGTCCTCTTCCTACAGCCTCTGGGGTCAGAGTTCTGGTGCACTGTATGACAATGATCTGTCATATAGTGCACCATGACTATGATCCCAGAGACTACAACAAGAGGACACTTGATCCATTGTTGCACCCATCCATCCACCTATGCACCCATCATCCACCCACCCACGCTGACATCCACGCATGCACACATCCACACACGCACGCTGACATCCACGCACGCACATCCACGCACACATCTATCTATGCACACATCCACCCCCCATCCATCTATCCATTCACCCATCCATCCATCGATACATACATGCATACCTCCCTCTCGATAGCTTGATGAGCAGGAGGAGGCCGGGAGAGGAGGCGGGGCCACCGACCGGCCGGCAGAGGACCCGCACAGCTGGACAGGGCGGGCGCAGCGGCCGGTGCACCGATGTGTGCAGTCCGCCGCAGTAGGTGAGGGGGGGGCTGCCAGGCACTGGGGTGGGCAGGTGCACCCGCGGGTGCAGCCCGCCGGCATATACATAACTATAGAAGGGGGCGGCCGGTTCTGTGGGACGGGGGGGGGGCCTGCAAGTCCTGGTGCTGGAGGGGGCTGTGGAGGGGTGGGCACTTGCCCATCCGCCCCTCCAGATCTGATTGGAGAGCTCCAATCAGATCTGGAGGGGTGAATCCCTATGATTCCCTCCGATCGGCAGTTTCACTTTTAAACTGCCGATCGGAAGGGTCCTGGGCATGGGGGGTTAATCCACCCCCTGTGGGGTCAACTACAGGCTGTCACAGAGCAGCAGCATCTGTGACACCTGAGTTACCCCACTCACAGGAGCTGCAGCAGCTCAAATCTGCCAGGACGTTGTACAACGTCCTGTGTCGGTAACAGGCAGAAACACAGGACGTTGTACAACGTCCTATGTCGGGAAGGAGTTAAAACAGATTTCCATTGCAATTAAAACTGTGGCACCCCTACGGGTCAGTAGCCACAGGAACACTTGGTGCAGGGAGGGTTTTCCACATCAGGTAAACTGACATGCAATACCTTCCGCCCCAGACCTGAAGGGGGAGCTCTACTTGCCGACTTCAGGCAAGGTCCCCTATAAATTCAGACCTGTGGGCGGAGTTAGGCAGTGCAGTTCCATGGAGGACTGTGAAGACATCCTGGTGAATGGAGCCGCGCTAGGCCTGTGCCAGAGGGAAGCCAAGCCAGTGTGAGGGACCCAAGACTGAGGGTCGGAGGCAAGGTGAGAGAGGGGGCAGAGGAACCATCCCAGTTCACCCCAAAGAAGCAGCAAAAGCAACCCCGACACCGGAGTCCGAGTCTGCATGGGTCCAGTCAGCTGAGCAGAGAAGACCAGAGGGCCAGGGAGACTTCAGTCTCCTGGCACAGCACTTGTAGCACAGCCACCAACAGAGCCACAGGCCGCAGATGAGTTAGCGGTGCACAGCAGAAGGCTGTCATCACCTGCTATACAAGTGAGGAACATAGGAAAGGTCAGGGCCCAGGACTAGAGCACACACACACAGTAACAAGGAGGTCTCACAACGCATCAGGTGTGGAAATCCTGAACTGCCACCCAACCATCTAGACTGTTCCCTTGACGTAACCTTGCAACATCATCAGTAAAGGTATCGAAACAAAGCTTCAGTGTGTGTGTCTTATTACGGCCCCTGATCCTGCTCCCTTCATAGACTATACTGCAGCGTCTCCACCTGATGAGCCGCCTTCCACTACAGCACAAGAGCCAAGGCTGTGTGGAGAGCTGCCTCCCTGTGTAAATACTTATTCACCACACCTGCCCCAGGGAGCATAGCCATCTTACTGCATCACCATCACCCTGGAGGTCTGCAATCAGCACCAGTGCTATTACCGGGAACCGTACGTGGCATCACAAACTCTTTTTAATTCATTTAAACCCCCTTTTATAGCGACCTCCATGGCCACAGGACCGGGCACAGGCCCCAGTGACATCCCCCATGAAACCAACGCCCAGAACCGGGTACTCCACACGGCCCTGGGGTGGGTCAAAACCATACAAGTCAGTACATCATGATTAGGCAACGCGTTGTGGCTAGTTTGTAGCCTTATTCATGATCATGAATAAGGCTACAAGCTAGCCGAAACCCGTCGCCTAATCATGATGTACTGACTTGTATGGTTTTACATGCAATGGAAATCTGTTTTTAACCGGATTCAAAATAAATGGAAATTGTATGAGGAGCTTCAAGTCCAGGCTCATTTCCTTGCTGGATATTTGGATATATTGTAATTAAAGTGAGTAGTGTAGTACAAAATTAAGAAGGGAAAGCTAGGAACAGAGCAGTGCCCTAACAGTCAGAAGAAACCAAGGTAAGCACACCAACTGCTAATATTACTTCCCAGACACAACTGAAATAATCAGCACAACACAGAGGAGATGGCAGGTTTATATCTGTCTCAGAGACCACCTGCCATCGCTGAGGCAATGCCCAGTCTCCATCCTCAGCCCAGAGAGGCAAAAGAGGGAGCAAGTGAGGAGAAATGGAAGGGATCTGCCACCACCTGGCTGATCTAGTGGACAAAGCACCCCATATCCGCTGGCAACAGCTGACACCATGGAACCCAGTATCCCAGGGCCCCTGAACATCATAATCACTGGGATCGATGGCGTCCCGCTTCCCAGCACCACCAGAAGTAAATTTCCCAGAGAGCTATACACAGCCAGAGCGAGCACTTGCACTACCTCGATCCTCTGGCGGTCACACCCCACTGCTCATGGCCAGTGATGGGCGACAGGAGACCTGACAGAGATCCGGAGCACATCCAGAAATATGAAGATCCCACTCAGGTAGTGAACCTCCAGACCTGACCACTAGTGATGGGTGAGCCCAAACTAAAAGGTTTGGGTTCCGTACTGACCACCTCGTGTTTTTGGGCACGGACCCCAAACAGGGACATCCCTGAGAAGTCTGTTACTGTTCAGGTTCGGGTTCAGATGGGGACTGTAAAAATAAACCAGTGATTAAACATCACTACTTAAACATCACTACTTACCGGGGTCACTGCACTTGTTCTTCAGGGCTGCTCAATAATTTCCTGATTTATTCCCTGCATGGCAGATGCTAGAATGTATGGGCTGCCAGGGCCGCCACTAGGGCCTGACAGGTCTGCTTCGAGTCAGGGGCCCACCCATCATTGGAGGGGCGTGGTCATAGAAACAGGGGCAGGGGGGCCTGGCCGCGTTAGCGGAGGTGTGGATGTTTGGACCAAGGATGCCCGTCCCCCCCAACCAGGGGGCCCCCAGAGCTGTATGAGCACTCCCCCCTTAATCCAGGGATCCCCAACAACCAGACCGCAGATTGGGACCGGGCCATGGGGGTTCCTGTGCTGGTCCGCAGCATTACTGCTGCACCGCAAACCAGCACTACACAGTGAAAGTGTGGTCTGCGTGCGGCGGCACAGAACCTGCTTCGCCGCCCCTCAGTGACAAGGCTCCCAGCAGATGAGCCTCCAGCAAATCAGAGGTGAGCATCTAACGTTATGCGATGATGTTGCAGGCTCGTCTCTGATTGACTGCTGGCTCATCTGAGGGGCGAGTAAGCAAGCTCTGAGCTCAGCTGCCAGAGGACCGGTGAGGAAAAGTGTGAGAGAGTGTATGTATGCATGTATGCATGTATGCATGCATGTATGTATGCATGTGGGTGTGTTATTGGGGTTGCAAGAGGATGATGTGGTTATTAGGGGCTGAATGATGGGGTTATTGGGAGCCAAATGATGGGGTTATTGGAGGGCTGCAATGGGATGACTGGGTTATAGGGGACTGCAAGGGGATGATGGGGATATTAGGGATCTGCAAGGGGATGAAGGGGATATTATAGGCTGCAAGGGTATGGGGGAGAGGCATGCACAGAGAGGGGCATTGCCAAGCTGTGACTCTGCCTCTATTGTCCAGACTTCCAGAAAATGGCCGCGGATGCGGTGCATGCACAGATCGAGATCCACTGCCATTTTCTGGAAGATTGTGGCTCCTGCCTCCATAGCTCAGCTCACCCCCTGAATGGGTGGGGGCCCAGGGAGAGAGCATATATCCTTGTGGCTCCTGCAGAGCTTAGCTCACCCCCAGTCTATGTGCCCCCTAGTCCTCTGCAGCGCTGTATATGCTCCATTTGTCCTGTATATTGTATATATAGTAGTCTCCTATGTGATGCATTTGATTTGCAAAACTTATTGTCACAGAGTCGACTGCGCTCCAGACCAACGCAAACATGGAAGATCAGTTATCAACGAACATCGCAGGCACACAGAGCACGCAGGCACACGCAGCTGTAGCCATCAAATTAGGCTTGTTAATTAATTAACTACATCGTGATGTGCGGCCCTTGAATGAAGGTAGCAATTTCCAAATGTCCCCCCGGTAGGAAAAAGGTTCCACACCCCTGTACAAGGTAATAAATAACACCACCAGTATTATTCTGCCTCATGTGGTATTTAAAATATAGCAAATTGTGGGGTATTGGTATGTCTTTTGGTCCAAAACACGTAAGCTTGTGAGCCCCTACACGGCTCCCCACACGTCACAAGTCCTATCCACTAAATTCTCATTTAAAGCGAAAAAAAGACACAAATAGAAAATACATTTTCTTACCCAGCAGATTCAGGTCAGACGACCATTACACTCAGTGCTGTGTGCAGCTTTGCCCAGGATATAACTGAAGGCATTATGAATGCAAGACACCAGCCCCAATCACTAACACCCTCCTTTTTCACAGAGGGAGTGACCACTGGTTGTCCTGCAAACACAATGGGTTTCATATAGGGCGCAGTTCACACAGGCTTGCACAGTGTATGCCCAGCCTTTTACATTAACCCCCATCTCAGTAGGCGGGCTGTTACGGCATTCAACACCGCCACCTGCGCCAGAACAAACGCACCCACATGACCCAGCTACACACAGCAACAAAAGAGTGCAAAAAAATGTGGTATTTATTGTTCACATCCCTCCTCAGCTCTAATAAAGAGCAATGTATAGAAAGATTAATGTGTGATTGGTGAGGATGTGGTGCAGAAGTGAATTTTTTCAAATAGTGAGCAGTGAAACTATGGAAAGTTTGAGGGGTGGAAGCGGAGTCTGGGTGGAGGGGGAGCTTGGTGGAGGTGGAGATGGGATGGAGTCTCAGGGGGGCCCCAAAATTTTGCCAATCAGGGGTCCCAAAATTCCTAGTGGCAGCCCTGTGGACTGCTTCCAGGTTACTGTAATTACTCCAACAGCTAATCACAGATGCCAACTCTGATGCGTCTGATAGTGGCTTTTTTGTGTCCCTCACTAGGGATGAGCGAGTCCGAAAAGACTCGGAATCGCAAGACCCCAACGAGTCCGAGTCAAGGACTCGGGACTCGTTGCGAGTCCAGCGAGTCCAATGTTAATGAATAGGGACCCGAGTAATAGCGAATAATGACATTTACAACTCGCTGATGTGTCTCTGAAAGTGTGCGAGTCCAAACTCGCTGGTTTTTCTCTTATTTTGAGGCTTGTAGCCGATGATGCGAGGGAAGGGATTCTCCAGCACACACTATGGTTTAAGGAAACAGGAAGCGAGTCGCGCTGACAGGCGCACACACAGAGCGATCCATTCATCAGTGCAATCATGGCAGCAGGACGTGGCATGGTGAACACGCTGCGTCTTATCGCACTTGTGGAGGCTCGTCCATTTCTATGGCTCCCTACAGATCCTGAGTATGGGGATACGACCCTTATTAATACAGCCTGGAGAGAGATCGCCCAAGAGATGTTCCCTGCGTTCCATCGGAGTGACCATGAGGAACAGAGCAATCTAAGTAAGTTAAATGAGTTCACACGTTATATATTGCATTTACTGTATATATACTCGTGTATAAGCCGACCCGTGTATAAGCCGACCCCCCTATTTTTGCCCCGAAAAACTATGAAAACATATTCACCGCCATCCTGGTATACAGCGGCTATCACTGGTAGACAGCCCCCCAGCAGAGTATACACCTCCCCCTGCAGAGTATACAGGCCCCCAGCTGGGTATACATGCCCCCATATTGTCGTATACAGGCAGGGGCGGACTGGCCCAGGTGCCACGGGTCATGCGGCTGCAGGAGCATGAATAATCCGCATGTCCCTGAAGCAGCAGGCGGAAACGGAAGCTCCTGGCCGCGCGATGACGTCATCAGCACGCGGCTGCGTCCGGGAGTGAGCGTCTGTGAGTGGCGTGCGGCTGCGACTGTTAGCGAGCGGCTGTGAGGAGCGCGAGGCTGCGGCTGGGAGCGAGCCATAGGATAATGCGGGAGCTGCGGTGACTGTGAGGCGGCCGCCAGTCATCACCCCCCCCCACCCCCCGTCCTCACCTGTGTCGGGCCAGTGAGGGAGGGTTGCGACCCAAACTGTAGGGTGCCAGTCAGTCCCTGTATACAGGGCCCTCAGTGTGTGTACAGGCCCCCCCAGCAGTAGGTATACAGGGCCCCCAGCAGTGGGTAGACAGTGGCCCAGTGGGTTTACAGGGCCCCCAGCAGTGGGAATACAGGGCCCCCATAGCAGGGTATACAGGACCCTGAATGTGTTATCATGCTCCACCGCATAGTTGCCTATATTTGGATGGGGTCACAACAGTACAATGAGTTTAATGTCTTATCCTCCTGGCTCTTTCGGCCAAGGGGTTGGGTGTATATAAATACCACTAATGACCAGAGTCTGGTGGCCGCACTATTACATTCTCTATGCGTTGACATGTGTCCTGCCTCATTTGTGATTGTGGCCACGTGAGCTCAATGTCCGTAATGCTGTTGATGATGTTCCACACTGTCGTGTCACTGTGCCTTGTATACACATTACACACACAAAATGAATAAAATGTTATTGTTGATTTGTACACATACTTTTGTTTTTTCAAATATTACACATCTCTAAAGCCGGTTTCAAATCATTTCACAGTTGACCATCTTAAAAAACGGTGGAGGAGCTGCCGGGACCAGCATAAGAAGCAGTACCGGCAGTACTCAGAGAGACAACCGGGAGCCGCTCCATTGCTCAACCACTACCACTTTTATGACCGGCTGTCCTTCCTTCACCCGGTGGCCGCTATGCCAAGGTATGTATCTGCAGCACTGTTGTGTACATTTAGTATTATTTATAAATATATACATTAGTTTCCATTTTGGCTCTGTGGGTAGCAGAGTATACAGGCGGGTCTGAGGTAGCAGAGTATACAGGCGGGTCTGTGGGTAGCAGAGTATACAGGCGGGTCTGAGGTAGCAGAGTATAAAGACGGCTCTGTGGGTAGCAGAGTATACAGGCGGGTCTGTGGGTAGCAGAGTATACAGGCGGGTCTGTGGGTAGCAGAGTATACAGGCGGGTCTGTGGGTAGCAGAGTATACAGGCGGGTCTGTGGGTAGCAGAGTATACAGGCGGGTCTGTGGGTAGCAGAGTATACAGGCGGGTCTGTGGGTAGCAGAGTATACAGGCGGGTCTGTGGGTAGCAGAGTATACAGGCGGGTCTGAGGTAGCAGAGTATAAAGACGGCTCTGTGGGTAGCAGAGTATACAGGCGGGTCTGTGGGTAGCAGAGTATAAAGACGGCTCTGTGGGTAGCAGAGTATACAGGCGGGTCTGTGGGTAGCAGAGTATACAGGCGGGTCTGTGGGTAGCAGAGTATACAGGCGGCTCTGTGGGTAGCAGAGTATACAGGCGGGTCTGAGGTAGCAGAGTATAAAGACGGCTCTGTGGGTAGCAGAGTATACAGGCGGGTCTGTGGGTAGCAGAGTATACAGGCGGGTCTGTGGGTAGCAGAGTATACAGGCGGGTCTGAGGTAGCAGAGTATAAAGACGGCTCTGTGGGTAGCAGAGTATACAGGCGGGTCTGTGGGTAGCAGAGTATACAGGCGGGTCTGTGGGTAGCAGAGTATACAGGCGGGTCTGTGGGTAGCAGAGTATACAGGCGGGTCTGAGGTAGCAGAGTATACAGGCGGGTCTGTGGGTAGCAGAGTATACAGGTGGGTCTGTGGGTAGCAGAGTATACAGGCGGGTCTGTGGGTAGCAGAGTATACAGGCGGCTCAGTGGGTAGCAGAGTATATAGGTGATGAGAATAGGGTTAATAGATGGTGCTACAGTGTTGGGGCGTGCTAGAGGGAGCAGAGATCCGATTACTGCCATCATTTCTGACCTTATTAAAGATAGCGGCCGCAGCTAAATGACATCATGGCAAAGGTAAACATGGGGTGTGGTTAGCTGCAGGAGGTTAGTGAGAGGTGTGGGTTGTTTGGCAGAGGGCGTGGTGTGGGCGTGGTGAGCGCGGCTCCAGCGTCAGATACGCTGCGAGCGCGGAACCGCGGCACATCTCCAGGAGCAGAGGACGTGTCCGGTACGTCCGTAGCCCCCGGCCTCCCCGTTGTCCGCACACACAGCCCCGCTGTGACCTCTGCAGTGTCACAGGCCCCGGCGGGCGTCTGTCATCTCCTCCTGACACTGACCTCCTCCTGATTTGATTGTCTGTGTTGTCCCCCCCGCTGTCAGCATCAGTGATCTGCTAAGACCTGTGGGTGCACAGACGGGGGAAGTACAAATGCCAGCATGCCGGGGCGGATTGGGCGCTGTGAGGGGCGCAGGTCTTGCTGTGAGCGGAGGGCGCGAGGCCGCTAGAGAAAACGCTATAGCGGCTGTGTGAGTTAAGCGTCTGCGGCTCGCGAAGGCGCATACGCGTCTCCGCTCGCAGTGACGCTAAGGAGTTTGGGATTAGGCTACAGTGCCGGAATTTCAAACTCCCGATTATATAAATAGATTATATATATATATATTGTATACCTTTCAACCCCTTCCCTGCTTTATATAGATGATATAAGCTAAAAGTTTTGTGAATTAAGTATGTCAAGTAAAAAGTGAAGTCAGGGGGACTTTTTTTTTTCATGTGAACCATTGGTGTTATTGATCGTCTAGATTAGATGGGATGGGGGGGGGGTGGGTGTTAATCAGGGGGTGAAAAATTATGTATTAGTATGGAATTAGCAAAGAAAGTCACGTATTCCTTTATGTTATGTACAGTTGGTTATTCTTTCATAATAATAACAAATATCTGATTAATAATACACAGATACACAGAGTCTAAAAAGCGTGCAACTTAATGTTTGACCTATGTTTTTGTTTCCAAATGCAATGCATTCACCAAATTTTTTTTTACTTTACCCACAGAGAAGCTTACTACAGAGGGCGGCGTGCTGTGAACCCTCCACCGCCAAATAGAAGGCGGCGTGGAGAACACCCACCACCACCACCACGGCCGGCGCCACCACCACCGCCGCCGCCACCAGCACCACCAACACCACCACCACCGCCGCCACCAGCACCAGCACCACCACCACCGCCGCCACCAGCAGCAGCAACACCACCACCGCCGCCACCAGCACCAGCACCACCACCACCGCCGCCACCAGCAGCAGCAACACCACCACCGCCGCCACCAGAACCAACACCACCACCGCCGCCACCAGCACCAACACCACCACCGCCGCCACCAGCACCAACCCCAGCTTTGGGGCATGTCCGGCCGCAAGAGGAGGAACCTGGATGCCCACCTCACACCAGCCATGGTCTGATCCCGGGGTCACCTAATAGACGGCGTGCACAAAGTAATGCTGACTTTGCCCACAGTCTGATACCATTCCTGGATGAAATTCCATTTCACAGGCTACTGCGGGCAAGGTCAGCATTACAGATTGTGCTTGACGCCAGTCGCCCACCAAACCACCCAGGTGAGGTTTTCAATTTTTTGGAGGGGTGGCAACTCAGACACTACAACCTACAAGACAGGCCCACACCCCGGGACAGCCATGTGCCACCACAGAGGCCTGTACCTACCTTTCCACAATGGCCACCTAACAGGGACCTACCATTTTTCCCCACACCGGCCCAGAGGATCCACCCTCAAGGGTTGCCGGAGGCCATTCATGGGGCCCTTGACCTCTTGCAGGACCAGGGTGATGGTGTCACTTTACTGGCAAGGCCGGAGGATGCGGCAACCTACCAGCAGCTGTAGACCCCTTTTTTTTTTTTTTTTTATTTTGTGTTCATGTGCATTGCACAATTTCATTGTTATTATTTCTTATATTTTCCTGTTTACAAAGTTGTACCAAAAAAAAAAAAAAAAAAAAAAAAAAAAATTCTGACATTTTTACCATTATGGCGGAATAATACCCAGTTTACAAAAACTGCTTTGTGTCTGTCTTTTTTCAGGGAAAGGATGTGTAGGTTGTTTTGTGGGTGGGCTTAAAGTCATCATCATTATAATTATTATTTATTTATATAGCACCGATAGGTTCCATGGCGCTTTACATGAGGATAAGGTACACAAGGAGAAGTACAATAAACATAGACAATAAGGTCATAGAGGTACAACAGGAGAGGACCCTGTACGCGTGGGCTCACATTCAACGAGGGGTGGGTGGGGATACAATAGGGTGGGGAAGGTGTCGGTCGTGGGGCGTGTAGCGGGGTGTCATGGCAGGTTGTAGGCCTGTCGGAAGAGGTGAGTCTTTAAGTGTTTCTTGAAGGTTCCCAGGGTAGGCGAGTGAGTGATGAGGTGGGGCAGCGAGTTACAGAGCATGGTTGATGCCCGGGAGAAATCCTGTATGCGGTTGTGGGAAGAGGAGATGAGGGGGGAGTGTCGGAGAAGTTCTTTGGATGAACGCAGGTAGCGTGAGGGATGGTATCGGGAGATCATGTCGGAGATGTATGGTGGGGATAGGTTGTGTAAGGCTTTGAATGTCATGATCAGTGTTTTAAAGTGAGCTCTCTGTGGGGCGGGGACCCAGTGAAGGGCTTGGCAGTGGGTTTAGACAGGTGAGTAGCGTGAGGACAGATGGATTAGTCGGGCAGCAGAGTTTAGTATACATTGGAGAGGTGCAAGAGAGTTGGCAGGGAGGCCTGTGCGAAGGAGGTTCCAGTAGTCAAGGCGTGAGATGATGAGGGCATTAATGAGTGTTTTAGCTGTGTCAGGGTTGAGTAACGAGCAAATTCTTGAAATATTTTTGAGTTGGAGTGACAGGGACTTGGTTAGGAACTAGAGGTGGGGCTTGAAGGAGAGGGATGAGTCAAGGATTACCCCGAGACATTTGGCGTGGAGGACAGGGGAGAGAGAGCATCATTAGCAAGTACTTTACGGACCGCATGGAGCATGAAGTCACCTTGGTTACTAAGTGTAAAATCATGACTCCACAGACAAATGTTGCTGACAAATAAACAGTGCCTGTGTTTGGGGGGTTACTTAATGCCTCGCTATGGCAACAAGACTAGGAACACACATGTGAGAGGCTGGGACATCTACCTGCTACACATCGCGTCTACGCGTTTTCTACAGAGCGTACAGTGGGACCTTTCTCCAGGCTCCAGCAGGATGATAGTCCAAGCAATGCCCACGATGCAAGCATAGGCTTGTTGCCTAAAAAAATTAGCTGAAGGGGCTTCATATACATTTTTTTCAGAAAGCAGGGTGCTTGGCCCATACAATAGAATTGCTTGTACTAGGAGCATAGTACATGCAATGCCCACGATGGAGGCATAGGCTTGGTGCCTGGAAAAATTAGCCCAAGGGGCTGTTTTGCATTTTGGGTATAAATGCAGGCCTAAGGGCCATGTTCAGCTTGTTAGGCTGGGTGTTTCCAAAAATTAGCCCAAGGGGCTGTTTGGCATTTTTAGTGTAAATGCAGGCCTAATGGCCATGATAAGCCTCTTAGGCTGGGTGTTTCCAAAAATTAGCCCAAGGGGCTGTTTTGCATTTTGGGTATAAATGCAGGCCTAATGGCCATGTTCAGCTTGTTAGGCTGGGTGTTTCCAAAAATTAGCCCAAGGGGCTGTTTGGCATTTTTAGTGTAAATGCAGGCCTAAGGGCCATGATAAGCCTCTTAGGCTGGGTGTTTCCAAAAATTAGCCCAAGGGGCTGTTTTGCATTTTGGGTATAAATGCAGGCCTAATGGCCATGTTCAGCTTGTTAGGCTGGGTGTTTCCAAAAATTAGCCCAAGGGGCTGTTTGGCATTTTTAGTGTAAATGCAGGCCTAAGGGCCATGATAAGCCTCTTAGGCTGGGTGTTTCCAAAAATTAGCCCAAGGGGCTGTTTTGCATTTTGGGTATAAATGCAGGCCTAATGGCCATGTTCAGCTTGTTAGGCTGGGTGTTTCCAAAAATTAGCCCAAGGGGCTGTTTGGCATTTTTAGTGTAAATGCAGGCCTAAGGGCCATGATAAGCCTCTTAGGCTGGGTGTTTCCAAAAATTAGCCCAAGGGGCTGTTTGGCATTTTGGGTATAAATGCAGGCCTAAGGGCCATGTTCAGCTTGTTAGGCTGGGTGTTTCCAAAAATTAGCCCAAGGGCTGTTTGGCATTTTTCGTGTAAATGCAGGCCTAAGGGCCATGATCAGCTTGTTAAGCTGGGTGTTTCCAAAAATTAGCCCAAGGGGCTGTTTTGCATTTTTAGTGTAAATGCAGGCCTAAGGGCCATGATCAGCTTGTTAGGCTGGGTGTTTCCAAAAATTAGCCCAAGGGGCTGTTAAATGTTTGCTAACAGAAAATAAAGGTTGATTCCTTGTGAAAAGGTGTTGTGATGGTTAATGAAACCGAAGTTAAGGTGTAGTGTTGGTTTAAGATGAAGCAGCCTCATTACCAGGTTGCAGGAACATGGTTACGCAAATCGTTACTGGTCTTGGACATACTGCTTGTACCAAAAAGACACAATATAATACAATGATTAATTATATCATATTGATGTTGAACGTGGCACTTCAGCTCTGAGTACTGTCGTCTTCAGGGCTCAAGAAGTCTTGTGAAATCCAGTTCCTATTAAACTTAATTAGAGTAAGCCTGTCTGCATTCTCTGGAGTAAGACGTGTCCTGGTATCAGTTATGATACCCCCAGCGGCACTGAAAACCCGCTCTGATGTCACACTAGCTGCAGGGCATGCCAGCACCTCCAAGGCATACAACGAGAGCTCGGTCCAAGTGTGGAGCTTGGAGACCCAGTAATTAAACGGGACTGCGGCATCAGTCAGGAAGCAGGTACTGTCACTTAAGTATTCTTGTACCATGTTGGTAAGTTTCTGTCTCCGAGAGATGGTTACTGGAGCAACATGGCGCTGCAGGTTCGATGGCTTATTGAACATAGCCCACTTTGCGGACATCTTTCCAGCATCTCTTCTGGACAGCGTGGATGATTGTGCCCCGACCAAAGGCTGCTGTTGCACAGAGTTGCTAACTATGGGCAGAGTGTTGTCTGACGGTGATATTCGAAGCATATTTTCCACAAGAACACTCTTGAAATAGTCAATTGTCAAGCCACGTGGTGACTGAAACAGCAGCGAGGTGAATTTATCTTTATAACGTGGGTCCAGAAAGGTGGCCAACCAGTAGAGGTCGTTGTGCAATATGTTAATCACTCGTGGGTCTTCTAGCAGACAAGTCAACATGAAGTCAGCCATGTGTCCTAAGCTGCATAGAGTCATGTCTTCAGTGTCCTCAGAACGATGTTCAATACCCATTGTATCCGCAAAGTCTGTCTCCGCCTCCTCCTCTCCAGGCCACCCATGGTGGACAGACACAAAGCTGGGGTTCTGAGTACCATCTGGGTTGACATCGGCACCAACAAAAAATGAATCCTCTTCATCGTCTTGCTCCTGTTCCTCCTCAGGAGCCATTGTTGCCTGGTCATACTGGCTTTGCTGGCTAGGTACTGCGCTGTTTAAATCTGGCTCCATAGCCATCTGCTGGGCTCTCAATGCTTCATTTTTCTGATTAATGAGGGACTCTTTCAGCAGACACAGCATGGGTATAGTGACACTGATGATGGACTGATCACCGCTCACCAGTTTTGTGCAGTAGTCAAAATTATCAAGAACCTCAGATGTGTCAGCGATCCACACCCACTCCATTGTACTAATATGTCGTGGCTGACTGCCGGTCTGACGGGCATGTTGCAACTGATACTCGGATATTGCCCTCTGCTGCTCATTGATCCTCGATAACATATGGAATGTAGAGTTCCATCGTGTCGGCATGTCACAAATGAGTCTGTGGTTGGGCAAATTCAATTGCTTTTGAAGCAATGAAAGTTTTCCAACCGCTGTTGACGAATGACGAAAATGTGCACAAACTCGACGCACCTTCTCCAGTAGGTCACATAGCTCTGGGTATGTACGCAGGAATTTCTGCACTACCAGATTCAGCACGTGAGCCATGCAAGGCACGTGCACAAGGTTTCCGAGCTTTAGTGCAGCCACTAGGTTACGACCATTGTCGCTCACCACGAGACCGGTCTGGAGTTGGAGTGGGGATAGCCACTCATCTGTCTGTTCCTTCAGACCTTTCAACAGCTCTACTGCAGTGTGCGGTGTGTGACCTAAACAGATCAGCTTCAGCAGAGCCTGTTGGCGTCTTGCTGAAGCACTGCAGCAAACCTCCCAACTTGGCCGTGATGTTGAGGGCAATTGAGGATTGGTCGAGGAAGCGGAAGATGGGGTAGTGGACATATAGGATGATGCAGAGACCCTGAATGAGGTTGTGCCAGCTATCCGTGGCGTGGGTAGGATGTTTGATGTAACACTAACATCGTTTGGCACACTCTCCACAACGTTGATCCAATGCGCGGTGAGCGAGATGTACCGGCCCTGTCCTGAACTGCTTGTCCACGTGTCCGTAGTAAGGTGTACTTTCCCGGTTACAGCGTTGGTGAGGGCACGCTTGAGGTTGTTAATGACATGCTCATGTAACGCGGGGACGGCACAACGTGAAAAGTAGTGGCGGCTTGGAACCGAGTAGCGTGGTACTGCCACAGCCAAAAGCTCACGGAAAGAGTCTGTACCCACAAGCCTAAACGGCAACATCTCGACTGCTAACAACTTAGCTATCTGGGCATTTATTTTTTTGGCTAATGGGTGGGAAGAGTGGTATTTCTGCTTCCTTTCGTACAGCTGTGTCACTGATAACTGTAACGATGTTGCTGACCGAGAACTGTCTGCACTCGTGTTCAGTCTCTCTGCAACCGCTGCTTGTGATGAGTACATATGAGCTGGACCAGCTTCAGCAACACTTGATTGTGACGGACGTATCTGAGTTACCGTCGCAGTCTTTGGGTCAGATGACACTGTTGTGGAAGGCTGCACTTTTGACCACTGAATAGGGTGCTGACCAGCCATGTGCTTCCGCATACTGCTGGTGCTCTGGTTTCCTTTCCCGTGGCCTCTGCTGAGCCTTGCATGGCAGATGGTACAGATGACCACATTTTCTTGAGAAGGCCCATCTTTAAAAAATTTCCACACAGTGGCTGACCGACCTCTAGGCTTGACTGTACTCCCTGAGGGATTACTGAGGCCCACATTTGAGACATTTTGTCCAACAGTTGACAAATTTTGAGCCACAGTGGACACATTTTGGGCAACAGTGGTGACTCTTTGAGTTCTGGTGGGAGGAGTCGGCCTTGCTGCCTTTGTTGGTGGGACATACACACTTTCTTCCTCCGTGCTGCTCTGCTGGCTCTGCATCGCAACATTCCACGTGGGATCAGTTGTCTCATCATCAACCCCTTCCTCTTCTAAATCTTCCCGATAACAAGATAGATTTTGCTCCCCAGATGACAAGTGTGTCACTGTCTCATCATCATCATCCTCCAACTCCTGAGACGGTCTAAGACTTTGCTGAAAGACACGTTCATGTGGCCGGGGTGTCTCTAAAACTTGTCCATGAATGGACAATTCTTCATCAAGTATCTCATCTACTACGGAGTCTGGCAAACCGGATTCATGTAAAGGATTATATGTACCAAATAAGTCATCTGAGTGACCCATGTCTGTGTCAACATTTTCATGGGGCTGCTGTTGGTCTGAGGAACTGTGAAGAGGTTGTGGATTAGATGACCCAGCATGGTATGTACCAACAGTAGATACAGTGCTCAAGGAACCTTGAGTGCTGCAAGAACCTGTTGTTGAGGTCTTGTCTGCCAGCCAAGACGTTAGATGCTGTTCGTCTTCCGGCCTCAATACTCGTTTACTTTCCTGACGGGGAAAGTTAGACAGGAGGAACGATCGATCAATCCTCGTCTGTCTGCCCGAACTGGTGGATAGTTGGCCACGACTACCAATGCCTGTACCTCGTCCCTGTCCCTTAGCAAGACTTTTTTTGGGATTTGGTTTTTTGTGTGACATTTTGTAATTTCTGGTGGCTTTCTGGGGGCTTGTAAAACAAGTAGCAGGTACTATTTCGTGAAAGGTACACACTAGAGGCTAAGATATTTTTAGAGAGATGGAAGGTACCGTGCGAGCTGCAGGCAGGACACCGTACAGCTACGCACTGGCACAGGAAAAAATTGTTTAGTACGCAGAACCAGGCACACTTAGGCTGTGGTGCTGGCTGCGTGCAAGTTTACAAGTACCGTGCGAGCTGCAGGCAGGACACCGTACAGCTACGCACTGGCACAGGAAAAAATTGTTTAGTACGCAGAACCAGGCACACTTAGGCTGCGGTGCTGGCTGCGTGCAAGTTTACAAGTACCGTGCGAGCTGCAGGCAGGACACCGTACAGCTACGCACTGGCACAGGAAAAAATTGTTTAGTACGCAGAACCAGGCACACTTAGGCTGCGGTGCTGGCTGCGTGCAAGTTTACAAGTACCGTGCGAGCTGCAGGCAGGACACCGTACAGCTACGCACTGGCACAGGAAAAAATTGTTTAGTACGCACAACCAGGCACACTTAGGCTGCGGTGCTGGCTGCGTGCAAGTTTACAAGTACCGTGCGAGCTGCAGGCAGGACACCGTACAGCTACGCACTGGCACAGGAAAAAATTGTTTAGTACGCACAACCAGGCACACTTAGGCTGCGGTGCTGGCTGCGTGCAAGTTTACAAGTACCGTGCGAGCTGCAGGCAGGACACCGTACAGCTACGCACTGGCACAGGAAAAAATTGTTTAGTACGCAGAACCAGGCACACTTAGGCTGCGGTGCTGGCTGCGTGCAAGTTTACAAGTACCGTGCGAGCTGCAGGCAGGACACCGTACAGCTACGCACTGGCACAGGAAAAAATTGTTTAGTACGCACAACCAGGCACACTTAGGCTGCGGTGCTGGCTGCGTGCAAGTTTACAAGTACCGTGCGAGCTGCAGGCAGGACACCGTACAGCTACGCACTGGCACAGGAAAAAATTGTTTAGTACGCAGAACCAGGCACACTTAGGCTGCGGTGCTGGCTGCGTGCAAGTTTACAAGTACCGTGCGAGCTGCAGGCAGGACACCGTACAGCTACGCACTGGCACAGGAAAAAATTGTTTAGTACGCACAACCAGGCACACTTAGGCTGCGGTGCTGGCTGCGTGCAAGTTTACAAGTACCGTGCGAGCTGCAGGCAGGACACCGTACAGCTACGCACTGGCACAGGAAAAAATTGTTTAGTACGCAAACCAGGCACACTTAGGCTGCGGTGCTGGCTGCGTGCAAGTTTACAAGTACCGTGCGAGCTGCAGGCAGGACACCGTACAGCTACGCACTGGCACAGGAAAAAAATTGTTTAGTACGCACAACCAGGCACACTTAGGCTGCGGTGCTGGCTGCGTGCAAGTTTACAAGTACCGTGCGAGCTGCAGGCAGGACACCGTACAGCTACGCACTGGCACAGGAAAAAATTGTTTAGTACGCAGAACCAGGCACACTTAGGCTGCGGTGCTGGCTGCGTGCAAGTTTACAAGTACCGTGCGAGCTGCAGGCAGGACACCGTACAGCTACGCACTGGCACAGGAAAAAATTGTTTAGTACGCAGAACCAGGCACACTTAGGCTGCGGTGCTGGCTGCGTGCAAGTTTACAAGTACCGTGCGAGCTGCAGGCAGGACACCGTACAGCTACGCACTGGCACAGGAAAAAATTGTTTAGTACGCACAACCAGGCACACTTAGGCTGCGGTGCTGGCTGCGTGCAAGTTTACAAGTACCGTGCGAGCTGCAGGCAGGACACCGTACAGCTACGCACTGGCACAGGAAAAAATTGTTTAGTACGCACAACCAGGCACACTTAGGCTGCGGTGCTGGCTGCGTGCAAGTTTACAAGTACCGTGCGAGCTGCAGGCAGGACACCGTACAGCTACGCACTGGCACAGGAAAAAATTGTTTAGTACGCAGAACCAGGCACACTTAGGCTGCGGTGCTGGCTGCGTGCAAGTTTACAAGTACCGTGCGAGCTGCAGGCAGGACACCGTACAGCTACGCACTGGCACAGGAAAAAAATTGTTTAGTACGCACAACCAGGCACACTTAGGCTGCGGTGCTGGCTGCGTGCAAGTTTACAAGTACCGTGCGAGCTGCAGGCAGGACACCGTACAGCTACGCACTGGCACAGGAAAAAATTGTTTAGTACGCAGAACCAGGCACACTTAGGCTGCGGTGCTGGCTGCGTGCAAGTTTACAAGTACCGTGCGAGCTGCAGGCAGGACACCGTACAGCTACGCACTGGCACAGGAAAAAATTGTTTAGTACGCAGAACCAGGCACACTTAGGCTGCGGTGCTGGCTGCGTGCAAGTTTACAAGTACCGTGCGAGCTGCAGGCAGGACACCGTACAGCTACGCACTGGCACAGGAAAAAATTGTTTAGTACGCAGAACCAGGCACACTTAGGCTGCGGTGCTGGCTGCGTGCAAGTTTACAAGTACCGTGCGAGCTGCAGGCAGGACACCGTACAGCTACGCACTGGCACAGGAAAAAATTGTTTAGTACGCAGAACCAGGCACACTTAGGCTGCGGTGCTGGCTGCGTGCAAGTTTACAAGTACCGTGCGAGCTGCAGGCAGGACACCGTACAGCTACGCACTGGCACAGGAAAAAATTGTTTAGTACGCAGAACCAGGCACACTTAGGCTGCGGTGCTGGCTGCGTGCAAGTTTACAAGTACCGTGCGAGCTGCAGGCAGGACACCGTACAGCTACGCACTGGCACAGGAAAAAATTGTTTAGTACGCACAACCAGGCACACTTAGGCTGCGGTGCTGGCTGCGTGCAAGTTTACAAGTACCGTGCGAGCTGCAGGCAGGACACCGTACAGCAACGCACTGGCACAGGAAATTTTTTGTGGAAAAATGGCACCAAAATTATTTGGTAGACTAGTGCCAAAAATAAGAAAAAGCTTAGGATTACAGCTCTGCGGAAAGCTGGGTGAACTAAGCTCTGAGGATGGTGCTGGATTCACTGTAAGGCTGCTCCTATCTCCCTTCCTTACAGTCCTGTACAGCAATCCTCCGTCCTGGTAGTTCTGAAAAGAACTTTTGGGTTATGTGTGAGGAATCTTGACTCCTACACTGCGTCCTGTTAGTTCTGAAAAGAACTTTTGGGTTATATGTGACTCCTACACTGCCTAACTGTCCCTAGATCTGCTCCAAGTCTCCCTGCACTAGGTCAGCTCTTCTCAGCAATGTGCCCAAAATGGCGGGGGCAAGCCTTATATACTGCCTTGCCTGTCATAGATGACATAGGCATCACGATGGACAGCAGCCAATCATAGTCCTGACACAACCAAAGCTGCTATGCCATTACTGACTATGATTGGCTATCTTCACAAGTTTTCTGACCTAACACGCAATGCTGACTAGTAACATAAAAGATTCTGGATTCGCGAGTCCCGAATAGAGAATACAGGACTCGGAATCGCAGACTCGCTAGGATTCGGACTCGTAGACTCGCTCAGACTCGCTGCTGTTTGGGGAGATTCAAGCTATATAGCGATGTGATAGAGCGAGTCTAGCGAGTCTAGCGAGTGAGAGAAAGTAAACTATGACAAAACTAAGATTGCCATTCACTTGCATTGGACTCGTTACTGAGCGAGTATTCGCTAAAAGACTCGCCGATTCCCGAGTCCAGCGAGTCCCTTAAGAATCGCCGAGTAACGAGTCCTAGCGAGTAGACTCGCTCATCCCTATCCCTCACCCATTGTGCCAGCGTCCGCGATTGGTTACCATAGGCAATGAGTCCTGACGTCATAGTAGTGTAAAAATTCATAAATAATTTAAAAAATGACGAAGAGCTTCACTGTATTTTTGATTCTCAGTGTGGACAAAGTGGACAGCTATGGGATGCCACCCCAAGCTGTCTGGCTTTACCTTGGCTGGCAATCAAAAATACTGGGGAGCCCATTTTTTCTAATGATTAAATAAATAATAAAAAATAATGTGTGCGCTTTGCCCTATTTTTGATTGCCTGCCAAGGTGGGGGCTGGTGGCTGGTATACTCAGCGTGGTGAGGCCCATAGTTATTGACTAGGGATGAGCGAGTACCGTAATATTCGGACTCGCTATACTCGCAATGAGTAGGTACCAGTACTCGGTACTCGTTGCGAGTCCGATTACTTTCGCAGTGTATCTATAGATACACTGCGAAAGTACCCTAAAAGTAAATAAAAGTTGTTAAAAATAATAAAATTACATACTCACCTATCCGACACCTGCACTGGGACCGTCCCAGAAGACCTGCGATCACAGGACAAGGACCTGTGATTTCCAGTCAATCTAGCCAATCAGATGGCGACATGTCACAACCAAGTGATCGCTAGCGGCCACCTGATTGCTAGCGGCCACCTGATTGGCGAGTTCCGAATAGTAGCGAGTATACTCGCTCATCCCTATTATTGACCAAACCTCAGGCTATAGAATAGCAGCCCACAGAACTTGGTGCATTCATTATAAGCGCCAACACCTGGCGCTTTACCTAGCTTTTCCTGATGCCTTGGTGCAGTGGCATCAGGGGGATAGAAGGGACACCTTGTCATTAAGCCTAGATTGATAACGTTCAGGTCTCTAGGAGAATGGCCATCAATGTGTGGGAGTGGAACATGTACATTAATGATCTTGAAATGTAACCTCAGAGAAAGGGGTTTGTGCGTGTGCTGACGAATGAGTGAACTATTGCTATTCCTGAGTACTCCAGTGGAGGTGTAGCCGAAGTCGTGCAGGCTTACCAGCAAGCAAAACAGACTGTATGTTATATCAGTTTCCATACAGCCAAACTGTTTCTCATGTTTGGTTTATGGAATGTGGTTTAGGAGCATCTAAGGGTACCTTTACACGCACTGAAATCAGGCAGCCGTGGTGAGGCGACAAATCGCCGCCAAATTCCCTAATTACACGCCTCAATTGGGAGGCAATTTGACGGCGATGGTTCCAGGGCAACATATTGCAGTCAATAATTCTCGCTGCAGTTACGGTGTATAAAGGTACCCTTAGGAAACCAGCTGCACTATTCAAATAGAAGCTGTTCCCATGTGCATGCCTCAATCTAGCAGAAAGGGAGTATATTCTAGTATGCTCAGTGAGCAAGTCCTCACATATCCCGTAAGAAGAATAAATTGTTTAGCTCTTGGAAAGAATTATCCCATTGTTAGATTTTCCATTGTAAATATAAAATTCTTCAAATATCCCCATGAAAAGGTTAGCAAATGTAGGTGTGACTTTCAGTCATTTCTCTAAATACACAAAGTGGTGACTGAACCCACAATCACCCATGACTGAAACCGGAATGCTGCCAGGAGAAATAAAGTTAATTTCTTCACAGGGGTTCAATATATAAGCACTGGCAGGTTTCAAATTATATTAAATTGCATATTAACCATCTATCTGCAGATTAAAAATGTTTGCACACGTGACAAATTTGCTTTAAGTGATAAGACGATAAAGATGTCTCGCAACAGTTCTCTCATAATTAACGAGCTGTCTTGTGTAAGGGAGAGTCCAGCAAGATACAGCTGGCTGAATGATCAAACAGCTGTCTATACTGTATGGGGTGTTGGTAAACACTTTTGGCTGACATATATGGCCTCATTCAGACAGCTATGTATTCAGTCCAGAAAAAAAAAAAAACTTACTGTTATAATAATTTAGCATCTTGTCTAATAAATTAAATATTACATAATCTACGTTAATTACTTTAATACGTCATCAAAACCACCATTAGTACATAAATACATCACCAGGATTACCATCAGTACATAGCTACATTACCAAAACCATCATTACATCAATACTACTTTACTGCAGCACCAGAACCATCATGAGCCAGATGTACCTGGCATATAACATTGTATCACCTGGGGATACACAAGGGATTAATGAAACCCACAGATAAAGACATGACACTCGAGGGAGGATTTTCCGGTCGTTAATAGACCACACTCCTTCTGTAATACCCCGCCATTATTTAAATAACGACACAACACTGCTAGTGACTTGGTTAAATAATTTTGGCCACAGCAGCCTTTATTGCCTATTGTTTACAGACTAAGAAGAACCAACGGGTACACCGTCCAACGGGCGTCCCAGCTTAAACAATAGGCACACCACATATCACACATGGATAAGTCCAGTCCAGAAGCCTCCTAAACTTTTTGCCCCTGGCCGCAACACACCGACCCCAGGGGGGAGGTATTGATTACCGAGAACCAATACCCCAACCTTGCAGAACCCTGTGCCTGCAAGGTACCTGTAACCGGAGCCACTATACCTTCCAAGTGGCTCACCTCCCAATTACTAGTGAAGATTCACCGCCTCTGGACCAGACCTACCCCCGCCACAGAACAGGCCAAGTGACCCCTTACTTGGCCTGGACCCGCCACACACCAAGCGCTTGCTCCACGCCTTCTCGCAAACCCAACATCCATATATCCATACTTAGATCCTTCAAAATGCGCCTGATCTGTTTTCAGATATTCCCGAGATTACGTCTCCAACTTCCCTCTGGCGCACCGCAATCTCACCATTATGAGCCACAAACGCTGCCACCACCTTACACCTTCACTCTTACCTTGTTCATTTTTTCCACTAACCTCACAAACTTCCCTCTCCCACGTGCAACAACATCCGACCATACCACCATCAAGCCTGGGTGAGAATACCAGAACGTAATAAATCACATCCAATGTTTCTGATCAATCGCAGGACACTCTCACCCCCAACTTCTTCCCCCCAACATGCAAGACCAACACATCCAGAGAACGATTCACAGTGCAAAATTATTCAAAATTCGGGCACTACCCTTCCACAGCTCAATACCCGAAGTCCCAACAAATCCACCCTTGCCATTGATCGGTCTGATCCAGTCTGGCGACCATCTGGACGAACATCTACTCGATGAGCCCCCAACATACATACGAGTGTTCCAGGATGCATATTGAGCAGAGGCCTGGATAAATAAAATTATAAACGACAACCAAAACAGTTCCATAACTATCCGGTAATTCAGAACAACACATGAACCGTCAACAAAAACGTCCCCTCCAGACAGTGCTGGGCACAAACCCCACCAGCCACACTATCTGGGAAGCAATTGAAGCCAAACGTACAAATGAAATCGGAACGATTCCCACCTACTGATCCTTCTCATTACACACCTCCTAACCCCCAACGAGGAGCCTCCATGGCCGCCTTAATACAAAAAGGCGTGCGTGACAATCATCCGCCCGCAATCAAATCCTCTCCCCACACTCATTCAAAAGATCTCCTAAATTGAAGTCTAGCCAAAATGAACTGTAGTTATGTCGCAAACATGGACCCGGGTAACCACCGCTAAATGACAACAATGCTGTAACACTGTCACTGGCGACAATCAACACCACCGCCAACATTCCACCCTCTCGTCCAAATTAACCACGTCACTTAAGGCCAAACCACCCGCCCTCGTCCTGGACGGGCTCACCAATTCCCCAATTGTAAAGGCCCCCAAAAACAAGCCTAACACAACTGCTGCCGAAATGAGATCCCCCTCATATTCCGACCTACAAACCACCTTCAAAACAATCCCCCAACCTTCCCAACAAATCCACCTAAACTGGTCATTAACCAACTCTCTCACAAACCCCCACTTCGAAATTCCTTCAACACCCGGCGCACCCTAAAATGCTTTGACTCATCATGTACCCACAGCACCAGAACCAGAATGTGAGTGCCGTAACCTTCTGCGACACCTCCAATACAGGCCTTCCGTCTACAAAAGCGTTACCTATCAACATCAACATAGCCTGTACATTGCCATACCACCACCCTCACGCAGCATACCAGCAAAATCTTCCCACTCCCACCATACTTTTTCGTATTTTCACCAAGTTACCTCAATCACCAATCTGCCGATCAACTGCCCCATGATTACGTTACCAAACTTCGTAATACTTCTGGACACTGCAAACCTGCAAACTTGGCGGCCTCAACATCAGGGTACCTACTTATGAATGGCACCATCACCTCGACCGTAAACCTGAGTCCTCCCTATTTCGCAGCAACTCTGCTTTTTTGTAACACATCGGGTAAAACTATGGCTGCCTCCACAGCCTGAACATTCATATTCGAATCTATATAATGCCACAAACTTACACAGTCCGTTGTTCAACTGCCAATATCAACCCTTGCAAAAAAGTGGGCGAGACACCTGCCACCGATACTGCCGCCCCAGCCCCCCCACGAAAGGGATGAGCAGGAGCAGTCATTAAACACAACCCCAAGGAAATAACCTAATGGTCCCACTGCATGCCTGGATGCAAAGCTTCACGCTGCTAAAATTGCTCATCCTAGTGCAACCAAGACAAGCCCCCCCATACACCCTGTAAGCCTTCCAACAGCATTCATATACCCAAACATACGGAACCGTGCTCCGACTCCTTTCCCCCACTACGCTCACCAAAATAGCTAAGGGCCACCCTACACACACCAAACCGAACAACCCACCTACCCCAGCGAATCCATGGACACACTGCAACCCCCCCCCCCCCCCCGTGGCTGTGTACAAACGGAACCCTGTGTCCACGACTCCACCGCAACCAGCAAGCTGCCCAGAAGCCGGACAGACAAGCCGGCGCGTGCAAAGCGGCCATAACGCTTGCAACCAGTTAGCCAACGTTCCCAGTATAAGATGATAACGCCGCTTCTCCTCCACCTACTTAGCGTCACTAGGCTTAACCTTAAACTTCGAGGGGAGCAACGGAAACATTTTTTAAACATACTCCCCTCTCAATATCTTTTCCTTCACATCCTCTTTTAGGTGATCCCCCAACTGGCTCTCAAAACTTACATATACACCTCACTCGCGGCCCTTCCATCCAATCTCACCCCCTTATCCTCCTTTTCTTTATCCGCCCCAGTTGCATCGACTGCCGTGTCCGGAATCGTCACTGCTTGACCCGCACTACCAACCTCTTGTTACACCGCAGCCTCAAACGCACTATCCGACACGACCATTGCCATACCCACCCATGCTACAGCTGTAGACTCCGGCAGGCTACCCACTCCCCTGCCCGTCCCTAAGCTCTGCAGCAAACCTACTAACTGACCCCCAGACCGTCGGCATCAACATCCCCCTTTCAGCCCCACCTAACCTGACATATATGCATTGTTAATGTAAGTGGTCTCACCAGGCTGCCTCGAGGCAGCCGCAATGGAGTCCTCTGCCGTCCATCCCAGTGATGATGATCCAATCCCCGATCGCCCTCATGGCCTCTTCTGACCGGGGCCCACCGACGGGACCCCAGCTCCAAGCCCGCCCTGCCGACTGCAGAAGGGCCGTTCCAAAGCCGGGCAATGCTGGGAGCCCCCACCGCACTGGTAGGGTCCTTAATGGCCACCATGGGCCCTGCATCTGAGGATGCTACACGCCGGGTGCGACCCCCCCACTAGATCTGGGGGCCATCGCTGCTGTTGCTGGCCAGATCCCCCGGCCCCTGTGCTCCGGGGACTCAGCATTGGCGCTGTACCTTCCTGGTCACCGGATGTGACCACAGATTGCGCCCGGCTGTGGAATGTGCTGCAGTGTGTCCCTCTAGGCGTGGTGGGCCCCCTCCCCTCAGGAAGGCCGCTCCGGCCCCGCTGACTGCGGCGGTATATGGCCCGTGTTCGTCGGTTTGCTCAGCACTCTCCCATCATCGTGCCTGCCCAGGAGATGCCGCTACACTCTGGATCCCAGACCGGAAGTAGGCCGCAGACTGGCCCGCCCACCTCCAACGTATCATGGTCTGGCGCGGATTCCTCCCACCGGCCAGCGTGGGCTCCCCGGCTGGATGGGCACCCACACTGCCGAGGAGGGTCCCCACCGGGGCTCCGAAAATGAGCCCACCTCCCCCCTCGCCCCTGGGAATGTGCGCTCAGGTGGCCTGGATCGGCGGCCACGTGCTGCGGGGGGGTGGAGGGGACAGGTGCCGATGGGGACATACAGGCAGCCAAATGGAGGGCTGCACTGCCTTTGCCCCATGCACCGCTGCAGTAGCCTGGATCAGAGCCCACCGGGAACCCAGATCCGTTAATGCTGGTAAGTTCTATACTTACACAGCATCACTAAACTGTCCTAGCTTGCCCGGAAATGGAGTGAGGGGTTACTTCCCCCTCTCCACTATAAGCCACCTTTAGCTCCCCCTCTTCCTCCCTAACCAAACCCCTCAACCAATAGGCACCCTCTGCCTTACACACATTTTCTTAACCTCTACCTTCCCCCTATTAACTCCCTCCCCGAATGTCATGCTGCCAGTCCACCTTAGGGGTTCCCTGGCCTTTCTGACAATTAAAACCAAAACTTTTTCAGTAAGCAAGCACACACAAAAAGGTAAAGAGTTGAAAGAGGAAAAACTAGAGCAGGTGTGAAGCGGCAAAACAATAGGAGAACAATTCTACAACAGCACCAAACAAATAGTACAACTTTTACCAAAGTCTGGGACACTATACCTCACAGACCAACATAGTATAAACTATAGCTGGTATGGTTAGAAGAATTCACCAGCATAAATATGATGGGAGCAGATGTGATAGGCTTCCCCACAACATGTGATAAGAGGAGCAAGCTGACAGCATAGATTACTTTTACTGCCTATGAAATATCGCACAGAAGGTCTAAGCACGAGTCTACCTCAGGGCGAGATGTCAGAATCTTCAATCTGAACAGAGTCCAACGCCACCAAGACAGTCGGCGAAGTTTGTGCAAAGCTTTGTTGATACCAGTGTAGAAAAGCAGGAAATAAGGCACTGGATCCAGGTATGTGTCACCAAGGCAGCTGGCTTTGGTAATGTAAAATTGCACCAGTAACACTAGTTACTGAGAGGATTTAATGCAGGGGTTGGGAACCCATTTCTTGCGAGCCAGATGCGGCTCTTGATAGCAGCATCTGGCCCGCAGACAAATCAGGTGCCTGACACCGCTGCACTGGGTTCCGGGTGCCGCTCTGTCTCTGCTGGTCGTACCCATACATGAAGCCAATCAGTGGGCTAGCAGATGCAGTCCAATCAGAGGGCCAGCAGCTGCCCAAACAGAAGCCAGCAGCCGCAGACCAATCAGTAGCGCCTGGCGTCACCAGCGGGAATCTGATTGGATCGCGGCTGCTGGCTTCCGATTGGCTTAACGTATGGGTACGACAGCAGGGACAAAGCAGCACCCGGAACACCCACCGTACAGCGCAGACTGCAGAGGTTCGACGGGGTGAGTGTGTGTGTGTTTTTTTTTTGTATGTACTGTCACCATGGTGGGGGCTGCAAAGGGCTGCAGTAGGATTATGGGGATACTGCAAGGGGATGATGGGGATACCATATTGGGGGCTGCAAGGGGATGATGGGGGTACTGCAGACTTATTGTACTTTAAAAAAGTGTTGCCCTTACATAATACACACATTTACGTGTATTTAGATTTAAACTTTAAAAAACATTAAAATGAAAAGTTTTAGGGCCACTTTACACACACCAACTTATCTGTCCAACTTCTGAACAACTTACTGGTTGCAGTGAAATCATGGACACATTGTTCCATTTGTACACAGCCACAAAATGGAGCAGTATGTCCATGATTTCACTGCAACCAGCAAGTTGTTCAGAAGTTGGACAGATAAGTTGGTGTGTGTAAAGTGGCCCTTAAATTTAAACATACTGTATGCCTCTCACAGAATTCAAATTTTAAAATACGTGGCATTCATTGCTCTCTCGGCCAAAAAGGTTCCTGACCCCTGGTTTAATGTGACCAAATTGTAGGCTTTTGGAATAACTAAAAGACACGGTCTGTTAAAGGTCGATTCCATCATCCAGTCTGCAGTTTACCGAGCATATTAACAGTAGTTGGAACAGCTCAGCAGATTTTTGTTGAAACTGGAAAAAGACAAAGACAGAGTTCCAGGTTAATTTGCTCTGCAAATAGAGGTGTGCTGAAGCTAAACAGAAAGGTGTTCATTTGTCAAACATATATACTTGTAGGCGATCCTGCTGGGTATTATTTTCATGGCGTGAAGGCTGTTTTATTTTTTTTGGAGCTGTAAAGTTTAATACAGACAATAAACTAATGTCTTCTATGTGTTAGGTCCAGTTATCATGAGCAGATTTGGTGTGAGTTATTCAACTGAAAAAGCCACAAATTGCACAAAAGACCTCTTAGGGGCCCTTTCACATCAGCGGTAAATTCAAATCGCGGCAGATGCGGTGAAAAAAACGCATCTGCCGCGATTACCACATAACCGCGACACTTGCGGCACACTTGCGGCAAGCCCCATGCAAGGTCTATGGGGCTCGCGGTAAGGGTGCAGCAGATGCAGCAAGTGCGGCCGCGAAAAAAAACCGCTGCAAGGAGAGCAGGAGCTCATATCTAGCGATGAACGATTTAACAATCTGCTTCATCGTGGTGTGTGACACCACGATGAACGATCTCCCAGCTGCAGAGCCTATGCTGGGAGATGGCATCTATGGTAAACGTCGGGTTACTAAGCGCCGCGCCTAGTAACCCGATGTGTACCATAGTTACCAGCGATCTCGCTGCTCCACATCGCTGGTGAGTCTGTCTGTGTGACATCTCACCAACGATGTGAACGATATTGTTAGCGATCGCGCGTGCACGTGATCGCTTACAATATCGTTCACGATGTCGAGACGTGTGACGGCCGCCTTAGGGCCACTTTACACACACCAACTTATCTGTCCAACTTCTGAACAACTCACTGGTTGCAGTGAAATCATGGACACATTGTTCCATTTGTACACAGCCACAAAATGAAGCAATGTGTCCATGATTTCACTGCAACCAGTAAGGGTATGTGCACAGTCCGGAGGAGCTGCGTGTTGGACGCAGCTCCTCCGGACCTGAGGAAAGCCGCGGGTGGCCGCAGGGAGACCGCAGCCACCCTGTACTCACCTTGTGCGTCGGGTGCGGGGCGGTTTCTCCCTGCAGTCAGCCGATGGAAGCCGCTTCCAACTCCGCAGCATGAAATAAACATGCTGCGGAGGAGCGGACTCCTGGCAACCCGCACCGCAGCTCCAAAGACGCTGCGGGAGGGCTACGCATAGTGAGGATGGGATTTTTTGAAATCCCATCCACTATGCCTGTACTGTACTACGCAGCGTTTTGGACGCAGCACAAAGACGCTGCGTCCAAAACGCTGTGTTTCCTGATCGTGTGCACGCACCCTTAGTTGTTCAGAAGTTGGACAGATAAGTTAATGTGTGTAAAGTGTCCATTAGGGTATGTGCCCACAGGAAGGTTTTGCTGTGTTTGAGATCAGGTTTTGCCTTGGATTTATGCAAATCTATGCTAATCTAATTCTGAGTTTTTGGTTTCCATCAAAACCTATGTGTGCAGCACACACACACACACACACACACACACACACACACACACACACATACTCGTTTAAGTGCTTTAGGGGGACACCTGACTGGAACATGTATTGTGGGGACTACCTTTCCCTGCAGTGATATTAACAAGGCAATCAGATAGGAATATTTAAGTGCAATGTGTAATTACAGTTATCACTTGAGCTAATCAATATATGCTTAAAATAAGGAACCTGACTTTTACTATCCTTGTGAGGACCGTTTCATGAACAATGACCATCTGAGGACATCTGTAAATACACACATCTCAGGGTTTTAACCACCTGGGGACTAAGATATTTTTCTGCTGTTAGGTCACTAACAATGGAGGTCTATAGGAGAAATTACATTTAAGGCTCGCCCACACAAGAGTATTTGCCCGTCTGTGCAGTGTCCGCAAATAGGGACCAAAGCTTTGGTCTCTAATTGCGGACACTGCACAGACGGGCAAATACATTCGTATGGGAGAGTCCTAACTTATTGAAAAAAAAAAATCACCACACCAAGACCATGCTGTTTTTTTTAAACAAACTTCCAATTACCCAAGAAATACAAAGTGAGAAAATGCTCCATCTACAATGCTTTTCATTTTGTGGTTATTATACCTTCCCTGTTCAGTTCTAGCCAATCTGTCAGCAGCATTTTTCTGCGAAAAAAAACAGGTATAAACATTTAATGATCTGTTTGAGAACAAAGATACACCACAAGATACACCAGAGCACTTTATGACATCCTTTGTGACTAAGTACAGCATACGCCACACAGCCATCAAAGCAATTCTGAAAAAGCATTGGGACATTATGAGGCAGGAAGAGGCAGGGTGCTTTGAATGTGGGAAATAAAGTGTGGATGTGGTGAATGTCCCCACTTGATCCATGACCTGAAATGTGTGTGAGTATGTCCCCACGAGCACCGTGACCTGAAAGGAAGAGGCAGGGTGCTTTGAATGTTGGTTATGAAGTCTGGATGTGCTGAATGTCCCCACTTGGTGCATGACCTGAAATGTGTGTGAGTATGTCCCCATGAGCACCGTGACCTGAAAGGAAGAGGCTGGGTGCTTTGAATGTTGGTTATGAAGTCTGGATGTGGTGAATGTCCCCACTTGGTGCATGACCTGAAGTATGTGTGTGAATATGTCCCCACGAGCACCGTGATCTGAAAGGAAGAGGCAGGGTGCTTTGAATGTTGGTTATGAAGTCTGGATGTGGTGAATGTCCCCACTTGATCCATGACCTGAAGTATGTGTGAGTATGTCCCCACTTGGTGCATGACCTGAAATGTGTGTGAATATGTCCCCACGAGCACTGTGATCTGAAAGGAAGAGGCAGGGTGCTTTGAATGTTGGTTATGAAGTCTGGATGTGGTGAATGTCCCCACTTGATCCATGACCTGAAGTATGTGTGAGTATGTCCCCACTTGGTGCATGACCTGAAATGTGTGTGACTATGTCCCCATGAGCACTGTGACCTGAAAGGAAGAGGCAGGGTGCTTTGAATGTTGATTATGAAATCTGGATGTGGTGAATGTCCCCACTTGGTGCATGACCTGAAATTTGTGTGAATATGTCCCCACGAGCACCGTGATCTGAAAGGAAGAGGCAGGGTGCTTTGAATGTTGGTTATGAAGTCTGGATGTGGTGAATGTCCCCACTTGGTGCATGACCTGAAGTATGTGTGAGTATGTCCCCACTTGGTGCATGACCTGAAGTATGTGTGAGTATGTCCCCATGAGCACTGTGACCTGAAAGGAAGAGGCAGGGTGCTTTGAATGTTGGTTAAGAAGTCTGGATGTGGTGAATGTCCCCACTTGGTGCATGACCTGAAATGTGTGTGACTATGTCCCCATGAGCACTGTGACCTGAAAGGAAGAGGCAGGGTGCTTTGAATGTTGATTATGAAATCTGGATGTGGTGAATGTCCCCACTTGGTGCATGACCTGAAATGTGTGTGAATATGTCCCCACGAGCACCGTGATCTGAAAGGAAGAGGCAGGGTGCTTTGAATGTTGGTTATGAAGTCTGGATGTGGTGAATGTCCCTACTTGATCCATGACCTGAAGTATGTGTGAGTATGTCCCCACTTGGTGCATGACCTGAAATGTGTGTGAGTATGTCCCCACAAGCACCGTGACTTGAAAGGAAGAGGCAGGGTGCTTTGAATGTTGGAAATGAAGTCTGGATGTGGTGAATGTCCCCACTTGGTGCATGACCTGAAATGTGTGTGAATATGTCCCCACGAGCACCGTGATCTGAAAGGAAGAGGCAGGGTGCTTTGAATGTTGGTTATGAAGTCTGGATGTGGTGAATGTCCCCACTTGGTGCATGACCTGAAATGTGTGTGAGTATGTCCCCACGAGCACCGTGACCTGAAAGGAAGAGGCAGGGTGCTTTGAATGTTGGAAATGAAGTCTGGATGTGGTGAATGTCCCCACTTGGTGCATGACCTGAAATGTGTGTGAGTATGTCCCCACGAGCACCGTGACCTGAAAGGAAGAGGCAGGGTGCTTTGAATGTTGGTTATGAAGTCTGGATGTGGTGAATGTCCCCACTTGGTGCATGACCTGAAGTATGTGTGTGAATATGTTCCCTCGAGCACTGTGATCTGAAAGGAAGAGGCAGGGTGCTTTGAATGTTGGTTATGAAGTCTGGATGTGGTGAATGTCCCCACTTGATCCATGACCTGAAATGTGTGTGACTATGTCCCCATGAGCACTGTGACCTGAAAGGAAGAGGCAGGGTGCTTTGAATGTTGGAAATGAAGTCTGGATGTGGTGAATGTCTCCACTTGGTGCATGACCTGAAATGTGTGTGAGTATGTCCCCACGAGCACCGTGACCTGAAAGGAAGAGGCAGGGTGCTTTGAATGTTGGTTATGAAGTCTGGATGTGGTGAATGTCCCCACTTGGTGCATGACCTGAAGTATGTGTGAGTATGTCCCCACTTGGTGCATGACCTTGTTGTGGAAATATCTATGAATTCACTAGATAGATAAGTTCTATAGTTCTAAAGTATTGTTCAATGTGTAGTCAAGTCTCTTATTAGATGTCTAGAAGACTGTGACCTTTAACTCTGCTTTCTCTAAACACAAAGTGTTCAGCACATTCTGTAATGTCCTAAGTAGTCTATCTATATTGCCTATGTGGCTATCCTTGCACATTAAGACCCAGGATAAGTTGAAGTATAAACACTTATTAGTATACTTGTTAATCAGTTTTCTGTCTAACCATATCATTTTCTTAGTAATTTCTTTGTCCAATACTGCCTCCAAAGGTAGGATGCTGCATTGGTATTGTGTACTCATAACTAAACTGAAATTCGTTGAAATGGAGCCCACATGACGAATATAACCCATGTTTATATATACTAACCAATTATCTTCTGTAAATTAACAGATGTTTTGTTACCTCACCATGTGACATAATTGGAGGTATTTAACCTCGTCCATTGTAATTATACAATACAACCTTTTCCAAAACTCTACGACATTGTGTGGCGTAGATTTATTGGGCTCGCAAGCAAAGGGTAATGATAATTGCGGACACGAGTTATCCAAGCATGGAGATATACCTTTAAAGCATAGGTGTATATCTCCCATTATTTCCTTATCAACCTGAAATGTATACCTCCCTAACAAGTCCATTGTACTGTAGACAGTGAATGGGCTATCCTCTGGACATTACTCTTCTACAAACTCCACCAAACCATAAAGGTCTACACAGACTGTATAATGACCATCCATGTAAACTTAGCCCTATGCCCCATTTCCTCAAGATGCCTGGACCACCAGTGCAATAAGCCCCGGCACCTTGTGCAACCCCTATCCCGTTGTAGATTGTAAGCTCTTTTGAGCAGGGTCACCTTCATTTCTTGCTTTATTTATTGTATTTTTTTTTTCACATTGATTCTATGCCTATTGTTTTGTATCCAATTATTGTACTATATTTGTTCTCTATTGTAATTACTTACTGTATATTTTCTGTACTCTAACCCTACATTGTAAAGCGCTGCGGAATATGTTGGCGCTATATAAATAAAGCATTATTATTATTATTATTATTATACATCATACTTTACAGCTGTTTATACATTTCTCCTGCTACCCTGTGCTCATTACATTTTTGACAACAAGGGCTCAAACACACAGGCATCTGTCTTCAGTTTTTTTAGACGCTTTTTTGATATTGTCATTTAAACTGATGCTTTTAAAGAGCATTCAGCTTTTTCAGCTGCCCCTCTCACGTTAATAGGTGAGGAGAACAGGCTGCGCTTAAATGGCAAAGTGTGTGTGTGCTCCATCGAAATCAATGGGACTGTAATACATGGCTTTTTTTGATAGTCAATTAAACGCGTCAGATACCTGTGTGTTCAAACACTGAATAAATACTTCTATTCATGCTTATTTTGGCCAAGAACTGATATGTGAAGAGAGGTGAATAAGGTACTGCAAGACACTTCTGTGGAACAATAATGGCCATGTGGATATTGATCTCACCAGGCCCTTAATTCACTTGATAGCTGTCATCAGTAGATAGGACACCTTCCATACACTGTATATTAAATGGGTGTCTGGTCTTTGTAGTGATACATTTAGTAATTTGTAGTTTTAGACACCCAATAAATGTCTTTAGATTGAATATTCTAACAAAGTAATATAATTATACCTTTTCTCTCCAAGGGAAACTACCATTGTATGTAATTTCTTCTCCAGGGTTGATGTCACTTATGGCAAAAAGGCACAAATGTGGCCTTTTTTCAACCATAACTTTCTTCATTTTGCAATTTGGGTTTTTATATTCATCATTAACTAATCTTCCTAATGAGTCATTGTCTTGGGATGCATCAGTGCTGATATAAAAGAAAAAAATGTACCTGAATCTTGACATGTAGAAATATCTGGTTGATTATAATATAACCAAGATAATACAAATGTATTTAAATGGAACCAACCACCCCCAATGACCCCCCCAGGCTATGAATATGCTTCCATACACCCAGCACATACATGTGCTGGAAGGTTTTTAGCTAAAAAAAACGGGTTTTTATAAGTAAAGATAATGCTATATAAACTTTATACTGTAAAGACGGTTGGGCGTTACCTAGCTGCAGTAGAAGCCGAGATTGAGCTGTCAGTCTTGTTCCTGTGCACGTAGCTGCAGTAAAGCACAGCCCTTTGTTCCTCCTCCAAGGCTGGTGCACGGGCTCTCATGCCCGTGCACACGTCAGCAGCTGGAGGCGGGTCCCGAGCGCGCGCTCTCTCACTTCCTGGAATCAGCTGTTCATTCCACCGGGCTGAAGCTATAGGACAGTATGTTTGTTTTCACTGCAGGCGGCCATTGTTGTTATGTGGCAGGGGGCACATACAGGCCATAGTAGCGGTCCAAGGGAGATGTGTAATGGCTATCAGTGTTTACTGCTGGGCATTTTAGGACATCTATATTGCAGTGTCTGGGCTGACATTTTTTGCATTGTATTGCATGTGTTGTGCAGTGCCTTGGCGGACATGCTGTGCATAATAGTACATGTATTGTGCTGTGGCAGGGCGGACATGCTGGGCATAGTAGTACATGTATTGTGGAGTGGCAGGGCGGACATGCTGTGCATAGTAGTACATGTATTGTGCTGTGGCAGGGTGGACATGCTGGGCATAGTAGTACATGTATTGTGGAGTGGCAGGGTGGACATGCTGTGCGTAGTAGTACATGTATTGTGCTGTGGCAGGGTGGACATGCTGTGCATAGTAGTACATGTATTGTGCTGTGGCAGGGTGGACATGCTGTGCATTGTATTGCATGTGTTGTGCAGTGCCTTGGCGGACATGCTGTGCGTAGTAGTACATGTATTGTGCTGTGGCAGGGTGGACATGCTGGGCATAGTAGTACATGTATTGTGCTGTGGCAGGGTGGACATGCTGGGCATAGTAGTACATGTATTGTGGAGTGGCAGGGCGGACATGCTGTGCATAGTAGTACATGTATTGTGCTGTGGCAGGGTGGACATGCTGGGCATAGTAGTACATGTATTGTGGAGTGGCAGGGCGCCACTATGCACCATTCACTCCCATATTTGATTTGTACACAGGTGGATGCCTGCGCACAAATCACCCAGTCTCGTCCGCACCAGGGACGCGACATGTTGCATTCCTGGTACGGAGGAGAGTGTGTGATTTGTGCGCAGGCATCCGCCTGCGTACAAATCACATATGGGAGTCATGCGCAGTCAAGTGCAGCACCGTGCGCTCTCATTATAAAGATAGGGGCTTCTGCTGGCTGCGCTCACAAGGCGGTTCCCCTCCGCAGAACGCTGCGGAGGGGAACGCCAATCTGAACCCAGCCTAAAATGCATTAAAAAAACTGATTACTTACCACCATATTTTTTCATTCCACTGAAATTCGTACATGAAGTTCTTAAAATTGGGGTCCTTTATGGACCTTTTCTGGCTCTCATCCAAATTGATGAGCTCACCTCGATATTCTGCAACAAAACTCCCTTTTTCGATTTCAGTTTCAGCAAACACTCCTCTTCCTGTAGAAAATATTTATCATTACCTAAGACAGTCATTCTAATGCATGACAATACTAAGGCAATTTAGTTAAAACTTGTTTTAACTCACCTTTAAATCAACCTTAATGACACAAAGTGGACAGAAAGATTCACGTACCGCAAACACTGGTACAAGATAATGTATTCAATTTGTAAACTGGAAGGAAAAACTGCAATTTATATATAGACTAGTAAAAAGGCCCGATGCAATTGCATCGGGAGCACGGTGAAATGAATTGTTTGTATACAGGTGGGTCAGTGGGTATCAGAGTATAGAGGCGGGTCAGTGGGTAGTAGAGCATCGAGGTGGCTCTGTGGGTAGCAGAGTATGGAGGCGGCTCTGTGGCTAGCAGAGTATCGAGGCGGCTCTGTGGGTAGCAGAGAATAGAGGCGGCTCTGTTGGTAGTAGAGTATAGAGGCGGCTCTGTGGTGGAGGGGTGAGGAGAGATGCGGCTGTGTGGTGGAGGGGTGAGGAGAGATGGGTGTCTGTGGTGGAGGGGTGAGGAGAGATGCGGCTGTGTGGTGGAGGGGTGAGGAGAGAAGCGGCTGTGGTGGAGGGCTGAGGAGAGATGCGGCTGTGGTGGAGGGGTGAGGAGAGATGCGGCTCTGTGGTGGAGGGGTGAGGAGAGATGCGGCTCTGTGGTGGAGGGGTGAGGAGAGATGCGGCTCTGTGGTGGAGGGGTGAGGAGAGATGCGGCTCTGTGGTGGAGGGGTGAGGAGAGATGGGTGTCTGTGGTGGAGGGGTGAGGAGAGAAGCGGCTGTGTGGTGGAGGGGTGAGGAGAGATGCGGCTGTGTGGTGGAGGGGTGAGGAGAGATGCGGCTGTGTGGTGGAGGGGTGAGGAGAGATGCGGCTGTGTGGTGGAGGGGTGAGGAGAGAAGCGGCTGTGTGGTGGAGGGGTGAGGAGAGAAGCGGCTCAGTGGTGGAGGGGTGAGGAGAGATGCAGCTCTGTGGTGGAGGGGTGAGGAGAGATGCGGCTCAGTGGTGGAGGGGTGAGGAGAGATGCGGCTCAGTGGTGGAGGGGTGAGGAGAGATGCGGCTCAGTGGTGGAGGGGTGAGGAGAGATGCGGCTCAGTGGTGGAGGGGGGTGAGGAGAGATGCGGCTCAGTGGTGGAGGGGTGAGGAGAGATGCGGCTGAGTGGTGGAGGGGTGAGGAGAGATGCGGCTCAGTGGTGGAGGGGTGAGGAGAGAAGCGGCTTAGTGGTGGAGGGGTAAGGAGAGAAGCGGCTCAGTGGTGTAGGGTTGAGGAGAGATGCGGCTCAGTGGTGGAGGGGTGAGGAGAGAAGCGGGTCAGTGGTGGAGGGGTGAGGAGAGAAACACAGTATATACATACATGAGACATTGTATAGACAGACAGTATGCAGAGATTACAGAGATTATACACACAGTATACACACGTTACAGACAGTATACACACATTACACACAGTATAGATACATTACAGACAGTATACAGAGATTACACACAGTATAGAGACATTAGACAGAGTATAGAGACATTACAGACAGTATACAGAGATGACACACAGTATAGAGACATTACAGAGAGTGCAGAGACATGACACAGAGTGTGCAGAGACATGACACAGAGTGTGCAGAGACATGACACAGAGTGTGCAGAGACATGACACAGAGTGTGCAGAGACATGACACAGAGTGTGCAGAGACATGACACAGACAGAGTGTGCAGAGACATGACACAGACAGAGTGTGCAGAGACATGACACAGACAGAGTGTGCAGAGACATGACACAGACAGAGTGTGCAGAGACATGACACAGACAGAGTGTGCAGAGACATGACACAGACAGAGTGTGCAGAGACATGACACAGACAGAGTGTGCAGAGACATGACACAGACAGAGTGTGCAGAGACATGACACAGACAGAGTGTGCAGAGACATGACACAGACAGAGTGTGCAGAGACATGACACAGACAGAGTGTGCAGAGACATGACACAGACAGAGTGTGCAGAGACATGAGGAGACAGGCAGAGTGTGCAGAGACATGAGGAGACAGGCAGAGTGTGCAGAGACATGAGGAGACAGGCAGAGTGTGCAGAGACATGAGGAGACAGGCAGAGTGTGCAGAGACATGAGGAGACAGGCAGAGTGTGCAGAGACATGACACAGACAGAGTAAGGCAGGGGTTAAAAAAATGTAAATAAAGTTTATGCTCACCTCACCCCGAGCTCCCGGTGGCTCCTCCAGGCTCCCGGTGCCTACAGAGCTCTTCTACTGCAGTTCAGGACCTGCGGTGATGTCAGTCACGTGACCCGCGGTTACCATGGAGTACTACTAATAGTGATTGCACATACATCATATAACAGAGTATACCATGACCTTACAAAAATTACAATCATAAATAATCACGGTATACAGAGGAATAAAGTGACGTGCATAAAAAGCAATAGAAGAAAACAATAATGCTGTTCATGTGGCGCCCCGCCAATGCAGGCGTCACAGAGGGGTACTGCACCCGTAAAAGAGGTGCAGATGCTCCAGCTGCAGGTGGACCCTAGGATGGTGAGTGGGACCCATTCCCAGCACTCCCACATTAGTATAGGGTGGGAGGTTACCCGGGAGGGAATAAATTCACCTCTAGGGGGAACAAGGAGGCCTTTTGCTCCCAAGTCTTTGCTGCTATGTCTCTCATCTGAGGAACCAGGAGGAGAGATGGAAGAAGAAGAGAAGGTTTAAGGAGAATGTGAAAGGAGCTTTCCAGAAGAGCATCCGGTCTGGGAAAGAGGAGCCAGCAAGATAGGTTCTCCCAGACAGCTTACCGGGCACCGGAGCCCGCAGACTGCTGGAGCTATATGCACGGCAGAGAATCCGGATTCCCATGGAGTCTTCAAGTCTCATGGACACCAGAGCAGTCTACAAGAAGGGCACCAGGCAACGTCAAGGGAACAAGCAGCCAGCCAGTAGAGAGTTACCCGACGACAGCGAGGGTGAGAGAGGACAGGAGGTCAGGCTGGATTCTAAATCAACCAGGCTTCACACCAAACTTGAAAGCAGAGAAGAACGGACACGGGTTAGTTAATGAAGGCACACCAAGAGTTCCACCATACCACCTAGGATCCACTTGCAGCCACCCGTTAAGCTACCTGTTCTTGTAACATCTAAGTGTTGAACTGTGAATTGTAACTGCAACTGCTACAACTAAAAGTAAAGTACCCGGAGGAAAAGTCACTTTGCCTCTGCCTGTGTTTCCTTTTGCATGAACTTGTTCCCTTTTCAGGAACGCTGCCTCGGAGGTCCAGCCCTACCTGTGGAGGACTTTGCTAACTAGCCGCGATACCATCTACCTCCGGCGGACTGTGGCGGCGCTGGTGACTCCTCACCAGAAACTACAGGTGACGTCACGACAACTTGTAAATATAATCCCCTGTAAATATACCCTTTTTCAAAGAAATCCCCCAGGACACGGGATCAGGCGCGGCCACCACTCCCCGTGACACAGGAGCGTTAACCCCTTGGAGCCTGATACCCGAGTACCCAAAGCCTGGGGCTCGACATTCATAGTAGTCTTAGCGATCAGAAAAACAAAAATCATCAGGTCGGCCTGATGAAGTGATCTTGAGATTTCAAGGATCGCGAAACGTATGTCGGGGTCCAGATATCTGGGGGGCCATTCCCCTGCTGTGTGAACAGGGGATCCATCATTCCTTGCTTACACTATGGGTATGAATTATGTATGATTTTTGTTTTTCTTTGTTTTATTTCTTATGGCTTCTTTGAGGATAACTTCAATGGGAGTTAAAGAAACAGCACAGTCTACTTGGTAGTTCCAGAGTCTCATCCTCTTGTTCAAAGGCAGAGACAGATTTTCAATGCAAATAACATTATATTATTATTATTATTATTATTATTATTATTATTATTATTATTACACTGTGTTCCAAATTATTATGCAAATGTTCTTTTCTTCTAATTTTCCTAAATGGTCAGTGCAAATGACGATCAGTGTAATAAAAGTCATCACCCGTTAGAGTATACATCAAATTTTATTGAAGACACCTCCCAATTATAACAGTATAATCTTCAAAATTAAAAAAAAACTCTAAATGCACTGTTCCAAATTATTAGGCACAGTAGAGTTTCTAAACATTTGATATTTTTGAAAGAATTGAAAATGCTCTTTTGTTGAATTTGCAGCATTAACAGGTCACGTTCACTGAAATAAAAAGCTATTTAACTCCAAAACATCCTAACAGGCCAAGTTACATGTTAACATAGGAACCCTACTTTGATATCACCTTCACAATTCTGGCATCCATTGATATTACCGTATGAGTTTCTGGAGAGTTTCTGCTTGTACAGTATTTCTTTGCATGATGTCAGAATAGCCTCCCAGAGCTGCTGTTTTGATGTGAACTGCCTCCCACCCTCATAGATCTTTTGCTTCATTATACTCCTAAGGTTCTCTATAGGGTTGAGGTCAGGGGAAGATGGTGGCCACACCATGAGTGTATCTCCTTTTATGCCCATAGCAGCCAATGGCACAGAGGTATTCTTTGTAGCATGAGATGGTGCATTGACATGCATGACTATGATTTTGCTCCTAAAGGCACGTTTTTGCTTTTTGTACCATGGAAGAAAGTTCTCAGTTGGAAACTCTATATACATTGCAGAGGTCATTTTCACACCTTCAGGAACCTTAAAGGGGTCTACCAGCTGTTTCCCAATGATTCCAGCCTAAAACATGACTCCTCCACCTCCTTGCTGATGTCGCAGCCTTGTTGGGACATGGTGGCATCCACCAACCATCCACTACTCTATTCATCTGGACCATCCAGGGTTGCTCGGCACTCATCAGTAAACAAGACTGTTTGAAAATTAGTCTTCATGTATATTTGGACCCACTGCAACTGTTTCTGCTTGTGAGCACTGTTTAGGGGTGGCCGAATAGTAGGTTTATGCACCACAGCAAGCCTTTGAAGGACCCTACACCTTGAGATTCGAGGGACTCCAGAGGCACCATCAGCTTCAAATATCTGTTTGCTGGTTTGTAAGGCCTTTTTAGCAGCTGCTCTCTTAATCTGATGAACTTGCCTGGCAGAAACCTTCCTCATTCTGCCTTTATCTGCACGAACACATCTGTGCTCAGAATCAGCCACACATCTCTTTACAGTATAATGATCACGCTTAAGTTTTCGTGCAATATCAAATGTTTTCATCCCTTGTCCAAGGCATTGTTCTATTTGTTGCTTTTCGGCAGCAGAGACATCCTTTTTCTTTCCCATGTTACTTTAAGGCGGCCGTCACACGTATCTATATCTTGAGTGATATTGTTAGCGATCACGTGCATGCGCGATCACTTACAATATCGTTCACATCGCTGGTGAGATGTCACACAGACAGACTCACTAGCGATGTGAACCAGCGAGATCGCTGGTAACTATGGTACACATCGGGTTACTAGGCGCCGCGCGGCGCTTAGTAACCCGACGTTTACCATAGATACCATCTCCCAGCATAGGCTCTGCCGCTGGGAGATCGTTCATCGTGGAGTCACACACCACGATGAAGCAGATTGAACAAGCGTTTGTCGCTTGATATGAGCTCCGGCTCACAAATCTGCGATCTAGCGATCAAGCGATTTTACATTGTAAAATCGCTTGATTGCACGCAGCGATGCACAAACGATATTGCATAGCGATCAAAAAGCAAATCGCTTAAGCGATATCGTGCAGGTCATTGAAGCGTGTGACGGCTGGCGAAAACTGTGCCCTGCGTAATATTGGCATTGTTCACACACATGCGTTTTTTTGCCCATCTCTGCGTTTTTTGGACTGTTAAAAAAAACACAGGTGTGTTAACGCAGGGTACATTTGAGTGTACATGCGTTTTTCACCTGCACTTGCGTTTTTTTTCCCCCAGTCCAAAAAACGCTGCATGCAGCGTTTTTTGGGTGCTGGAAAAAAACGCAGGTGTGGTTTCCCAAAAACGCATGTGTTTTTTTAACATGGGCCCCTATGGGAAACGCATGCGTTAACGCAGGTGCCTATATGTGACCTGCGTTAACGCATGCGTTTCCCATAGGGCCCCATGTTAAAAAAACGCATGCGTTTCTATAACATGGGGCCCTATGGGAAACGCATGCGTTTTTAAATGGCACATTTATGCACCCTGCGTCAACGATTGCGTTTTTGCCTGCGTTTTTGAGGAAAAAATGACAAAGTCCAAAAAGGCTGTATTTCCTTTCAGACACAGAAGAGACATTTTTTAGCACTCCTAAAAAAAACGCATGTGGTTTTAGGAGTGCTAAAAAAACGCAAATTGTGTGTGAACAATGCCATTGTTGAACACCCAGTTTTCCTTTTATTGGGCTCACCTGCCAAACTAATTATCACAGATATCTGAGATTGATTTCAATGATCCAACGAACCCTAAAGGTACCTTTACACGCCGCCACTGTGGCTAGCAACAGGAATCCACCGCACGTGCACGTTTTTAATGGTGGATACCGATCACTGATGCCACATATAGACGCCGCCATTGCGTTGTCAACTGAAGGTATCTTAGTTCCCCGGAAGTTCCGACAGATCCTGCGGCTTACTACCTGTTAAATACCTTCCCTGCTTTACACGCCGCTACCACAAAGGAATATGGGCGTACATCTTTCGCGCCTCAAGTACATAGGCGTGACAGAGTTGTGTATTCTGTGACGCTAGTACGCTGATTGGACAACGCAATAGCATCATGATTGGCCAGCCTGCGCAGGAAGGCTGGCTAATACATGACGCCATTGCAATTGTGTAGTGTGAATGGTCAGCTCTTTAAATATGGCGCCCTGTGCAGGGACAGCTAATGGTAACACAGTAGCCCCCACCAATGATCGCTGATGGGGCGTGGTATCCATGACGCTGTGGCACACCCCTGTGAAATCACTAGGCGACGCAACATCCATGCATGTGCCCCGTTTAGACGCCACTATCATGGCAATTGTGCCTTTCTGTTGCCTTGGGTTTTTGAGCACGGCTCAGCAACAGGCATCTGAGTCAACTGCAGGACACCGGCAGGAATTTCCCTATTTACACGCCGCCATTTCGTAGCAATTTCATGGCAACAGGCACAAATATCACCAATGCCAGGCAGTTGCTACCTTTCAGTGGTGGCGTGTAAAGGGGCCTTTAGACACAATACCATCAATGGCTTTCATTGAAAAAAAATAAAAAATAAAACCCTATGACACTTAAAACCAATTTGCATAATAATTTGGAACACAGTGTGTTAGTGATATTCATGGCATATCTAAAGTATTTGTAATAAATGCATTACTTTCCACTTCAATGTACCAATTCGCTTTCAACCCATTGGGAAACTAAAAGTCCTTTTCATGTTATAGAAAGACTATGCATGTAGTTCTATCCATCTTAGTTTTTTGTTGCTTTTTTTTTGAATACCGTACTCCATTAAAAATGATTAAAGGGGTTATACTCTTATTGTCCTATGATTGGGATATATCCCCAATATTGGTTTGGTGGGGATCTGACACCCAGCACAACACATATAAGCAGTGTAAGGACTCAGAATGGCATAGCATTGTGCACTGTGTAATGACTGTACACTGTTAACATATGGCTGCTGCCAAAACTAAGAACAGCTGATCAGCAGGGTGCTGGGTGTCAAAGCATCATTGATCCTAAGGACAGGACATCCTTAATGGTATATTTGGATCCTAAAAAAGGACACACAATGCACTATTTGTTCTTGTCCATCATGGATTTCCACTCCTTTTTTACCTAACATACTAAATAAATCTGTTGCGCCCAATCGGGTAAGTCGCCACCAGAGGTACTGCATTCCCGCAGTTAGAAAGTGTAGTGCCCCGGTTTTCCAGGTTCTGGGATGGTGTGGCTGAGCCAAACAGTACACAAACATGTAGACCCTGGGACAATGGGAGGACCATGAGGGAGGGCCTAGGTCACTAAAGGGGGACAGGAAAGTGGCCAGTAAGCTTAACCTCTCCAAGGAAAGTGAATACTGGCACACAAATCCAGTATATGTGAACTTTATTTAGCAAAAACTCAAAACATTAAAAGCATCTTAAGGCATGTGCCCTGTCAGACGCGTTTCAGTAAAAACCTTCTTCAGTGACAAAATTTAGTAAAAATGGCACACAATATATATGAACATTGACAAACACCTGTGAGAATTGCAAATTGATTCCATATGGAATTCATTTATTAAGCCATCAATGGAATTGCATTACATTGGACTGCTCTAACAAAGGAGACTGGTATTCAAAAAAGAAATAAATAAATGAAAAAGTAGGGAGAGGCTGCTTGCATCAGATGTTACTAAAAATGAATAATCAAAAAAAGGAGAGAGGAGAAAAAGGAATTACAAGTATACCTTCTTGTAAATCTTATCATAATGTCAAGATCCTATTTTCCACATAATACCCAGATTTTACCTTAGTGCATATCATCATAGAAAAACCCAGAAATACTGGCATATAATCAATATAGCTGAATAGCATCAAAATAACCATGTGATATGCACCCTGAGTTCCCCATCGAGATAAAAAGCAGCATATGAAAAATGCTAGAAGACTGGCATCCGAAAGGGATGAATAAGGAGAAATGGGAATAGGGGAAGGCTGAAATAATGAATGGATAATTGTCATGTTACCAGAAAGGAAAGAATAAACACATAAAAGCGAACAAAAGGCTTATAAGAGTGTATGCCCGCTCCAAGGGGAGAATCAAGGAAAAGACAATAAAATAAGAAACATAAAGCAAGATGAGAACAGCTGATAGGTTTGCTAAACAATAAAGTAGACACTTGTATATGTGAATGAAGTTATTCTCTGAACATGTCATTAATTATGATGCTACACTGAGTCACATAAAATTAATAGAAATACATTAGATCGTTCCTGTAATTCAGACCCCCAGGAAATCTCAGAATCCAGTAACTTTCTCTATTGAACAGGTCACGGGTTCGATTTCCCCAGTGCACCGATGGTTTTACCTGTTCTAACAACTGTTCTAACAACTAGGCTACCTGTTCTGCCATTGTGGACCTCTAAAAAATGTTTAGAGAGACCTGATATAGATCCACCATGGCCATAGAAGAAGGGTCTGCCCCCGTGATGTGTTCAGAGATACGTTCTCTTAAGTGGGCGGCTGGTACAGCCCACATAGTCCACATTGCACGCCATGCATGTCGCCATATAGACCACATATGAGCTAGAGCAGTTGATGTATGTCTTTATTTTAAAAGTCTCTCCGCTGACTCTATCTCTGAAAGAGTTCTCTTTAGCCATGTATCTACAAAGATTACATCAGACTGGTTCACATTTGAAGTTCCCTGTGAACCGCAGCCACGAGGGTTTGTATCTACATCTGTCGGATCTAAACATGCTGGGTGAAATGAAACTAGCCAAGTCCCTACCCTTACGAGAAACACATCTGTAGCCACCTTTAAGAATGCTACATAAAGAATTATCCTAATAAAGCATAGGAACATATTTGTGTAATATGTTCACTATGCCAGTGTAATCCAAGGTAATAGGCTGTTCATTATAGGACAGATTGGTACATGATCCAAGTCTCCCATGATCCCCAGATGTTGATTTACAGTTCAACAAATCCTCCCTATTCTTACGATAAACAATAGATTTGGCTCGTGTAATCATCCAGCGTTTGTACCCCCCTGGCCTGTAAACGGTTTTCAATGTCTCTGCTCTGCTCATTATAATCAGTGGGCAGAGAACACATTCTCTTAGCCCTGGTGAATTCACCTACCGGAAAACTCTTGATAGTATGTGTGGGATGGCAACTCACTGCATGTAGCAAAGAGTTGCCAGACACAGGTCTACTATAGAACTTGGTTAAGATGTCACCAGAGACAGGATCTCCAAAGAGTTCACAGTCCAAATAGTTGGCCCGATTGCCAAGATCCTGCATGGTAAATCTAATGTTCATATCATTATCATTGCAGTACGCGACAAAAGATGTGACATTGGTGTCAGGAGACACATCGACAGACCCATCCCAAATAAGGACGAGATCGTCGATGTATCTCCCGTACCACCTTGGGGCTCGCAGAAAAGGGTTGTTAGAACTGAATAGGAACTCTTTCTCCCACACAGACATGTACAGGTTGGCCAATGAAGGCGAAATACATGTACAGGTTGGCCAATGAAGGGGAAAATTTCGCCCCCGTTGGACAGACGCACGTGTGGAGGAAGAAAGAGTCCTCAAACCTAAAAAAGTTGTTTATCAATAGAAAATCCACAGCCATGAGGATAAACCTTATTTCATTGAGAGAATAAGATGTTTTCCTTAAAATGATCAACATGGCTTCCATAGCAATTTGTGCGGAATGCTGGAATACAAGGACATCACATCCATAGTGATCCACTTGTCCAGTGGTCTCCACCTCCAATCCTTCAATGCATGTAATAAATGTTTGGTGTCTCGGACATAGCCCGGTAAATTCAAAACTAAAGGTTGCAGTCTTCGATCTACCCACTCAGATAGTTGTTCATTCAATGAACCAATGCCTGACACAATAGGTCTGAGTGGGGGAGGAAAACACCCTTTGTGGGTCTTAGGTAACGCATGGAAAATTGGGCGTGTGGGGTACTGGACAAATAGATGTTTATACTCTCTATCATTTATTACTCCCAAGGCTAGACCCTCATTCAAAAGAGTTCTCAAATCCTCCTGGACCTTGGCAGTGGGGTCAGATTTCAAAACCAAATATGTGTTTCTGTCCTCCAGAATTTTTATTACCTCCCTTCGATAAAGTAAAGTGTCCAAAACAACAATCAAACCTCCCTTATCAGAATTTTTTATAATGATACTAGATGGTGGCCCGATTCTAAAGAATCGGGTAGTCTAGAATCCATATATAGTTTTATTTACTAATAGATGGTGGCCCAATTCTAACACATCGGGTATTCTAGAATATGTATGTAGTTTATTTATGAAGATTTAAGAATAATGCAATGAATACACAGGTTTTTCGGGATAAAATATTTACATTATCATTTAAATCTTGCGGCAATATCACTGATTGGTCGCAGCCGGCCATGACCAGTCAGCGAAGACTGCTTAAATCCCACGTCAATATCGCTGATTGTTTGCTTCTGCCCATTTGAGATGTGGTCGGGACCGCCCCTTTAAGATGCGGTTGGGACTGTTTCTTTAAGATGTGTTTGGGGACAGCCCCTTTAAGAAGTGGTTGGGGTCCACTCCTTTAAGACATGGTTATGGACAGCCCCTTTAAGAAGTTATTGGGGACTGTTCCTTTAACACGTGGTTGGGGTCCGCCCCTTTAAGAAGTGGTTGGGGTCCGCCCCTTTAAGAAGTGGTTATGGACAGCCCCTTTAAGAAGTTCTTGGGGACTGTTCCTTTAACACGTGGTTGGGGTCCGCCCCTTTAAGAAGTGGTTGGGGTCCGCCCCTTTAAGAAGTGGTTGGGGTCCGCCCCTTTAAGAAGTATTTGGGGTTCCGCCCCTTGAAGAGGTAGTTGGGGTTCCGCCCCTTGAAGAGGTGGTTGGGGTCCGCCCCTTTAAGAGGTGGTTGGGGTCTGCCCCTTTAAGAGGTGGTTGGGGTCCGCCCCTTTAAGAAGTGGTTGCGGTCCGCCCCTTTAAGAAGTGGTTGGGGTCCGCCCCTTTAAGACGTGGTTGGGGTCCGCTCCTTTAAGAACTGGTTGGGGATGGCCCCTTTTATTTATCTCCGGACATTTATCTCCGGACAAAGCCACGGAGGAAGTTGTGTTGTGACAGGAAGTAGAATTCTAGGCAATTATATAGTAGATAGATTATATAGTAGATTGGGATTTGACTGTAAATCTTTCAAAGCCATTTTATGGGATACAGATAGATTATCCTTAACCTCTACTGTGGGTAAAATCCTAGAGGGTTTTCTAAGAGATGCTATACTGGAGTATCTGAAGAAAAATAACCTCATGACCCAATATCAACATGGGTTTACGAGGGACCGTTCCTGTCAAACTAATCTGATAAGCTTCTATGAAGAAGTTCTGGACTGGACCAAAGAAATGCAGTGGACATGGTGTATATGGACTTTTCATAAGCTTCTGATATGGTGCTACACAAAAGTTTGATACATAAAATGAGGGCAATGGGGATAGGGGAAAATATGTGTAAGTGGATTAAGAACTGGCTTAGTGATAGAAAACAAAGGGTAGTTATTAATGGAGCACACTCAGAATGGGTCACAGTTAACAGTGGGGTACCACAGGGGTCAGTATTGGGCCCACTTCTTTTTAACATATTTATTAATGACCTTGTAGGGGGCATATAGAGTAGAATCTCAATATTTGCAGATGTCACTAAACTCTGCAGGGTAATCAATACAGAGGAGGACAATTTTATATTACAGGAGGATTTATGTAAACTAGAAGCTTGGGCTGATAAATGGCAAATGAGCTTTAATGGGGATAAATGTAAAGTCATGCACTTGGGCAGAGGAAATAAAATCTATAATTATGTGCTTAATTGTAAAACACTGGGCAAAACTGTCACTGAAAAAGACCTGGGTGTATGGGTAGATGACAAACTCACATTTAGTGGCCAGTGTCAGGCAGCTGCTGCAAAGGCAAATAAAATAATGGGATGCATTAAAAGAGGCATAGATGCTCATGAGGAGAACATAATTTTACCTCTATACAAGTCACTAGTGCGACCACACTTAGAATACTGTGTACAATTCTGGTCTCCGGTGTATAAGAAAGACATAGCTGAACTAGAGCGGGTCCAGAGAAGAGCGACAAAAGTCATTAGAGGACTGAGGGGTCTGCAATACCAAGACAGGTTATTAAGCTTGGAGTTATTTAGCTTGGAAAAACGAAGGCTTAGGGGTGATCTTATAATAATGTATAAATATATGAGGGGACAGTACAGAGACCTTTCTAATGATCTCTTTACTCTTAGGCCTGAGACTGGGACAAGGGGGTACATACTCTACATCTGGAGGAAAGAAGGTTTAATCATAATCACAGACGTGGATTCTTTACTGTAAGAGCAGTGAGACTATGGAGCTCTCTGCCACATGATGTTGTAATGAGTGACTCACTACTAACATTTAAGAAGGCCTTTCTTAAAAACTATATTACCAGTTATACATACTAGATTCTTTGATAGGGCGTTGATCCAGGGAATTAGTCTGATTGCCATATGTGGAGTCAGGAAGGAATTTTTTTTCCCTAATGTGGACCTTAGTGTTGCCACATGTTTATTTTTTTGCCTTCCTCTGGATCAATATGTTAGGCTATGGGTTGAACTAGATGGACTTAAGGTCTTCCTTCAACCTTAAAAACTATGTTACTATGTTACTATGTAGTACGTGGTGGAGGAAGCAGCAACAGGAGGATACAGAGTTGGTGTAGTGCCAGCTGCCGGGGCTTGGAGCATGACCACGGTCGACCCCAGGCGGGAGAGACCAGAAGGGTGGAAGGAGAGAAGAGCCCTAGGGGTGCTGAAGAGACACCGATCCCCTGTACGCTCGAATCTGAGGAGACAGAGGGCTGGTGGACAGCACAGGGACGCGGCCCTGAACACGATGCAAATGCTGCACGCCCGAACCGTTGAACCGGAGGCCTCAGACTTCTAATGGGAGCTGTGTCCAACCTCCCGACACAACTTGGGGAAGGTAGCCAAACTAGAGGCAGTGCCCGGGAGAGGAACCTATTGGCGCCCGAGACACAAATGCACCCGTGGCCATTAATACTTGAGCTCTGTGCTGTGGAGAGCATTGAGAGCCTGTGGGGGCAGAGCAACGACTTGCTCGCCTCAGAAGAGAACTATCCCTTATAGCATTGAGAGAGAGAACGTAGACCCACCAGAGACAGAACACCCAGTAAGTGTCGAGCCCTAGGCCCAGGGGGTACTCGGGTATCAGGCTCAGAGGGGTTCACGGGGATGTCACTGGTAGCGGTGCCTGAGCCCATGGCCTGGGTGACACTTCAAAGAGGGGTTATGTACAAGGGAAAAGAGTTGTTGTCTCGTGACTCCACCTGTAGTACCTGGTGATGGATCACCAGCGCCGCCACAATCCTCCGGAGGGCGATGGTATTGCGGCAAGGATGGCAAAGCTCCCTACAGGTGGAGCTGGTCCTCCGGGGCAGCGTTGCTGTAAGCAAAAGGTTGAGTTTTGGTAGCACAAGGACACGGAAGCAAAGTCACTCTCCCAGGTACTTTACTCTAAACTATGTTCATCAGCATACAAGTCCACAGTTCATCAGAATAATGGTATACAGACAGGTAGCTCTACGGGTGACTGCAAGTGAATGTCATGCGGTATGGAGGTACCCGCAGTATGCCTTCGTTAACGAACCTACGTCCTTTCTTACCCACCTAGAATTAGTCCAGACCCATTTAGTCCTTGAAGGGGCTTTAGGGGCTCCCCTACCTCTCAGCAAGGAAGTAGGTGGACCGCTCCGTGTGGCAGGGTGCTGTGGCGATAAACGGACCACAACAGCCGGTTGAAGATCCAGAGGTGGACTCTGACCGTGTCCTCGGTTCCGGCGTTCCCCTGTTTGGACTGGGGAATTCCCTGGAGTATGGCCACTCCCCGCTGAGATTCCCCCTTTCTCTCTAGGGCCCAGACTCCCTCGTCAGGCACCCTCTTCCAGGATCCCCTCAGGACCCTCTCCCTTTCTCAGGACCAGTGTGGAGCTGTCCTGTCCGACCTTCCACCTCGCTCCACACCTCTCCTCCTTCTCTTCTTTTACTACTCCCCCTAGAGGTGACTATATCCCTCTCAGGAGTAACCTTCCACCACTACTCTAGTGTAGGAGTGCAGGAATGGGTCCCTCCCAAAAGCCTAACATTCACTTGCAGTTGGGGAAAATTACACTGCTTTTATGAGTGTAATACCCCGGTGTGATGCCTGACCATCGGGAGCGCCACATAAGAGATACAGAAGGCACCAAATGAGGCTCAGTAACACCAACCTGGTCCTGGAGACAATGCTGAACTAGAGCCTGGCAAGAGACATACCCGACGGCCATGTTGAAACACCAAGTAAAAGTAACGGAAGTGCAGCTGTGGTGTGTGGGTGACATTCTTGAACAGCGACCACCGTCCGCAGAGACCGCATGAAACACCGGGGTACCGACGTTCCACTGAACATCTGCCAAGGTACAGACTTACTCCTCTATCCCGCTGCCCTGGGGGGAGCAAAACCATCCAAGCTGCTGGTCACAGTCCATAGAGGTTCTCAAGCAGCGGCGGCCACCCTGGCCACATACCGCAGGTGGCGTCACGAATACCCCCTTATCCCCTCAGACTTTCCCTGTCATCATTCCTCATTTATTTTAAATGACACCGCCAGGGTCACAGGACCGGGTCTCGGCCCCCATCTGTCCCCATGAAAAGAAACAAAAGGAGGTGGACAAGGACGAGTAACCGCCCGTTTCCTGAGTCTTCCCCGACCCTGGAGTGGGTGTGTCAAATCCTTGTATGCAGCCACCTGACAAAGGCAGGCAGTCATGTGTTCACATGGATGGGACCTCACAGAATGGCATAGTACCCATGTAGCCCTTAGGCCACAGATTGTTCACCCCTAGTATAGAGGTAATGTTCAAAATGTTCTAACTCATCTTTTCAACCTATCACTCACCACCGGCACCTTCCCCTCAGCCTTCAAACACGCCTTGATCACACCCATCCTCAAAAAACCCTCCCTCGATCCCACAACTGTCTCCAACTACCGCCCTATATCTCTCCTCCCTTTTGCCTCTAAACTACTTGAACAGCATGTCCACTCTGAGCTGTCCTTTCACCTCTCCTCCTGTTCCTCTTTGACCGCCTGCAATCTGGCTTCCGACCCCTCCACTCCACTGAAACAGCCCTGACCAAAGTCACAAATGACCTACTGACTGCCAAAAGCAAGCGCCACTACTCTGTTCTCCTCCTCCTCGACCTGTCAGCCGCCTTCGACACTGTTGACCACTCCCTTCTACTACAGATCCTGGCATCTCTTGGCATCACGGACCTTGCCCTCTCTTGGATCTCCTCATACTTAAAGGACCGCACCTTCAGCGTCACCCACTCCCACACATCCTCCTCGCCCTACCCCCTATCTGTCGGGGTCCCTCAGGGCTCGGTTCTTGGACCATTACTGTTCTCAATCTACACTCTAGGCCTAGGGCAACTCATTGAGTCCCATGGCCTCCAGTACCACCTCTACGCCGACGACACCCAAATCTACCTGTCTGGTCCTGACATCGCCTCCCTTCTATCCAAAATTCCACACTGCCTGTCCGCCATCTCATCCTTCTTCTCTGCTCGCTTCCTTAAGCTGAACATGGACAAAACTGAGTTCATAGTCTTCCCCCCAAGACGCTCTCCCTCACTACCTGACCTATCCATCGTCGTCAACGACTGCTCTCTCTCTCCAGTCCCCCATGCCAAGTGCCTCGGGGTTATCCTTGACTCTTCCCTCTCCTTCAAGCCCCACATCCAGGCCCTCGCCACCTCCTGCCGACTCCAGCTCAAAAACATCTATAGGATTCGCACTTTCCTTGACCACGACACTGCTAAAACCCTTATTCACGCTCTCATCATCTCCCGCCTCGATTACTGCAACCTCCTGCTCACCGGCCTCCCCAATACCTCCCTTGCACCTCTCCAATCTATCTTGAACTCCGCTGCCCGCCTAATCAATCTGTCTCCCCGCTACTCCCCTGCCTCCCCCCTCTGCCAAGCCCTTCACTGGCTCCCTACTTCCCAGAGATCCCGGTTTAAAACATTAACCATGACATACAAAGCCATTCACAACCTGTCCCCTCCATACATCTCTGACATGGTCTCCCGATACCTACCCTCACGCAACCTGCGATCCTCCCAAGAGCTTCTCCTCTACTCCCCCCTCATCTCTTCTTCGCACAACCGCATACAGGATTTCTCCCGTGCTTCACCCAGACTCTGGAACTCACTGCCCCAACACATCAGACATTCTCCTACCCTGGGAACCTTCAAAAGAAGCCTGAAGACCCACCTGTTCCGCCAAGCCTACCACCTGCAATAAGACCCGGTCCACCACACCGCCTCATGACTGGAATTTCCCCCTCCCACTGTATCCCCACCCGCCCCTCGTAGACTGTGAGCCTTTGTGGACAGGATTTCTCCCCTCTTGTATCTGTATGACCGAATTGTCAACATTTATTGTTACTTGTATTGTTACTATGTTACTTGTCCTAGTCTGCCCTTTTTAGCATGTAAAGCGCCTTGGAATATAATGGCGCTATATAAATAAATAATAATAATAAAATGAAAGCAGCAAAAGGTAGGTAGTGGTTTGTTAATAGCCCTGACTTTAGAAGGACAATCTAGTCACCAGGATCATGAAAGCAGTGACGTTTATGCTGCAAATACACAAAACTGGGCACTTTTCAGACTTACTGGCAATTGTCGCTGTAAATGTTGGCAAGCATGGCAGAACTCCATGGCCTGGATTCATGGACCATTTTTACACTCCTCATATTTTCAATATACATCACCAATATTGCAAAACTGTGGAAGCTGTTTTCCCATGTTTGTGGGCTACAAAATACATGTTAAGGCTAGGGTCACACTAGCGTCAGTCTTTTGGCCGAGAAATCCGTTTAAAACTTAGAATTTTGCAGCCTAAGCACAGCGTTACAGAACGTTAATGCTATGCGCTCAGGCTGCAGAATTCTAAGTTTTAAACGGATTTGTCGGCCAAAAGGCTGATGCTAGTGTGACCCTAGCCTTAACAAGATATTTCTTCATGCCGCTGTTATAGAGGTGTCTGTGCCGTCCACACTGCACATATAGCTGGTATATAGGTCGTGTACGCTGTGGAATTTCCATTTGGATTTTCTGAACAGAAAAGTCACATTTTCTTTCAAATACTGTATACTGAGTGGCATGTGCAGGAAATCCACAGCATTTTTCTAACAGGTTTTGCCCAAGAAATCCCACAGCAAATCCAACAAATGTGGACGATTGCTTAACAGGTTATTTGTTGCTAGTACACTGATATAGGGCAGTTGTATGTGGCACAATCCCACAAATAGGGTGGCACATTCCTACATAGGTATTTGTGGATCGCAATTCCTTATTGAGGTATTGTGGTTGGCATACTGCTATGGCGCATAGTGTCTGGTAAACTCCTACTTTGGATTTGTTTGATTGGCATATTCTTATAAAAAATATAGTGGCTGGCACACTCCTACAGGAGCATTTCTGACTGGCACACTCCTACAAGGGTATTTGTGATTGACACACTCATGCTGGGCTATTTGTGGTTGGCACACTTCTATAGTTGTATTTCTGTCTGCACCCTCCTATAGGGGTTTTAGTGGTTAGCAAACTCCTACAAGTGTATTTGTGGTTGGCACAGTCCTATAGGGGTATTTGTGGGTGGCACACTCCTATAGAGGGATTTGTGGTTGGAACACCCCTATAGGGTTATTTGTAGTTGGTGCTGCTGGTGATGGCGCTGTGGTTGATGGTGCTGCTTTTAATGGCGCTGCATCTGATGGTGATGGCACTGTGGCAGAGCTGCTGGTCATGACGCTGCTGGTCATGGTGCTGATGGTGATGGCACTGCTGATAATGGCGCTGAGGCTGATGGCTCTGCGGCTGATGGCGCTGCTGGTGATGGTGCTGATGGTGATGGCACTGCTGATAATGGCGCTGAGGCTGATGGCTCTGCGGCTGATGGCGCTGCTGGTGATGGTGCTGATGGTGATGGCACTGCTGATAAAGGTGCTGAGGGTGATGGCTCTGCGGCTGATGGCGCTGCTGGTGATAGTGCTGTGGCTGATGGCACTGCTGATAATGGCGCTGAGGCTGATGGCTCTGCGGCTGATGGCGTTGCTGGTGATGGTGCTGTGGCTGATGGCGCTGCTAGTGATAGTGGTGATGGCACTGCTGATAATGGCGCTGAGGCTGATGGCTCTGCGGCTGATGGCGCTGATGGTGATGGTGCTGTGGCTGATGGCGCTGCTAGTGATAGTGGTGATGGCACTGCTGATGATGTCGCTGAGGCTGATGGCTCTGCGGCTGACGGCGCTGATGGTGATGGTGCTGTGGCTGATGGCGCTGTTAGTGATAGTGGTGATGGCACTGCTGATAATGGCGCTGAGGCTGATGGCTCTGCGGCTGATGGTGATGGTGCTGTGGCTGATGGCGCTGCTAGTGATAGTGGTGATGGCACTGCTGATGATGGCGCTGAGGCTGATGGCTCTGCGGCTGATGGCGCTGATGGTGATGGTGCTGTGGCTGATGGCGCTGCTAGTGATAGTGGTGATGGCACTGCTGATGATGGCGCTGAGGCTGATGGCTCTGCGGCTGACGGCGCTGATGGTGATGGTGCTGTGGCTGATGGCGCTGCTAGTGATAGTGGTGATGGAACTGCTGATAATGGCGCTGAGGCTGATGGCTCTGCGGCTGACGGCGCTGATGGTGATGGTGCTGTGGCTGATGGCGCTGTTAGTGATAGTGGTGATGGCACTGCTGATAATGGCGCTGAGGCTGATGGCTCTGCGGCTGATGGTGATGGTGCTGTGGCTGATGGCGCTGTTAGTGATAGTGGTGATGGCACTGCTGATAATGGCGCTGAGGCTGATGGCTCTGCGGCTGATGGTGATGGTGCTGTGGCTGATGGCGCTGCTAGTGATAGTGGTGATGGCACTGCTGATGATGGCGCTGAGGCTGATGGCTCTGCGGCTGACGGCGCTGATGGTGATGGTGCTGTGGCTGATGGCGCTGCTAGTGATAGTGGTGATGGCACTGCTGATGATGGCGCTGAGGCTGATGGCTCTGCGGCTGACGGCGCTGATGGTGATGGTGCTGTGGCTGATGGCGCTGCTAGTGATAGTGGTGATGGCACTGCTGATAATGGCGCTGAGGCTGATGGCTCTGCGGCTGATGGCGCTGATGGTGATGGTGCTGTGGCTGATGGCGCTGCTAGTGATAGTGGTGATGGCACTGCTGATGATGGCGCTGAGGCTGATGGCTCTGCGGCTGACGGCGCTGATGGTGATGATGCTGTGGCTGATGGCGCTGCTAGTGATAGTGGTGATGGCACTGCTGATAATGGCGCTGAGGCTGATGGCTCTGCGGCTGTTGGTGATGGTGCTGTGGCTGATGGCGCTGCTAGTGATAGTGGTGATGGCACTGCTGATGATGGCGCTGAGGCTGATGGCTCTGTGGCTGACGGCGCTGATGGTGATGGTGCTGTGGCTGATGGCGCTGCTAGTGATAGTGGTGATGACACTGCTGGTGATGGCGTTGCGGATTATGGTGCTGATGGTGATAGTGCTGCTGTTGTGGTGATAATGCTGCTGTTGATGGCGCTGCTGATGGCACTGAGGCTGATGGCAGTGCGTATGATGAGTTGTAGCTCAGTGGTATGGTCTTCACCCTGCCACCTTGAGAACTTGGGTTCAAATCTAGGCCAAAGCCAATCTCTAGCCTATAGAGTGTGAGCTGTGGCTGCTTAAATATTCCGGGAGCAATGATCACTATTTTTTACATTTCATTTTTAATTTTTTTACATTTATTTAAAATGTATCCACTACCCTGGGGATAAAGTTATCAGACCGGGACAGCTGGGAGGTCTATCTATGTCAATTATCTGTCTGTCTGTCCCTCGTGTGCCCGAGTGTCTGGGCGGTAGTCCCGGGTGTTTCAGTACCGGGCAGGAGGAGGGAGCAGGCGGGGCTGAGGAACGCCAGTGACCGGAGCCCTCAGCAGTAGTGATGGGCAGTCCGGCTCTTTTTGATGAGCCGGCTCTTTCGGCTCAAAAAACGGCTCTTTTTTACAATAATCCTCTGCTACAACCTGTGATGAATACAGAACCTCCCCTGTACAGTGAGAACCTTATTCTACACCTCTGTATGTATCTAGTGAAGCAGTAAAGACTGTTTATTAGCATTATTGTTTCCTCAGATTGTCAGCTCTTCTGAACAGGCCCGTCGCTCCTCATTTGTATTCTCAACTTTTATTGCTTTCTAGTATGTGGTGTTTTTTGTACATGTCCTTATTAGTAAATGCTCTGATATGTCAGTCCTAATTCTTAAATATAAAGGTTGCAATTACTGTGCTATGTCACTGTATGTGCAACATACACTGTACATACTACACACATTGTACACACATACTGTTCACACACACACGATATATATACACACACATGATATATACACACACACGAATATATACACACACATGATATATACACACAATATAAATACACACACACATGATATATACACACACATATGATATACACACACATGATATATACACACACATGATATATATACACACACATGATATATACACACACATGATATATACACTCACACGATATATACACACACATATGATATACACACACACATGATATATACACACACATGATATATATACACACACATGATATATACACTCACACGATATATACACACACACACACACGATATATATACACACACACATGATATACACACACACACATGATATACACACACACATATGATATATACACACGCACACATGATATACACACACACACATATGATATATACACACACACACGATATATACACACACACGATATATATACACACACATATGATAAATACACACACATATGATATATACACACACGATATACACACACACACATATGATAAATACACACACATTTGATATATACACACACACATGATATACACACACACATATGATATACACACACACATATGATATATACACACACACACATATGATATATACACACACACACATGATATATACACACACACATGATATATACACACACATGATATATACACACACATGATATATACACACACACATGATATATACACACACACATATGATACACACACACACACATATATGATATATACACACACACACATATGATATATACACACACACATGATATATACACACACACTATATATAACACACACACATATGATAAATACACACACATATGATATATACACACACACGATATATACACAAACACACACACAGCGCCTTCCACTAAACATTGAAGAGATGGAGACAGAACATTTTGTTAAAGATTTTCTCTTTTTTTTATACCAGAAAAAAAACCTTAAGGGTTAAACACCAGTCATGGATGTCAGTAGGCCAACTACACTGGGCACTATGTGCTGACTTCCTATTACACTGTCTGTATATACAATTATTGAAGCTGCACCTATATCTCTCCACATTTTGCCTAAAATCCTATTCCTTACCCAACAACAGCTCTATTCTCCCCCTGCAGTGTCCTCCTGACTAAAGACTGAGAAGATGATCAATGATAATAAACAAGCTGAGTCCTCCTACACATCCCATATGCCAGATAAGGTCAGGGAACCCATAAACATGCTGCTGGTCTTGTGCCCACTGCCCTAAGGAAGAAACAATGTGTGTGTATAGCTTTAATTGGGAGAAGGGGCTTCACGCCATGTGTTGGAAACTTTGTTTACACTTCCAGTGAGCTCACTTATCTCCTGGCTGCTCCTCCCAGTCACAGTCAGGCTTAATAAAGCTGCCAGCAGAGGGTAAAAAAAAACAATAAACACGGCTCTCTGGCTCGTTCACTGTGAAGAGTCGGCTCTTATCAGTCACATGAAAGAGCCGGCTCAATGTGTCGGATCGTTCGCGAACGACACATCACTACTCAGCAACCGGCCCGTTCTGATCTGCGCCCCCAGCACGGCGGACCCGAGTGATGCGGAACCTTTGAGCCGGTGCTCCAGGGGAGCTGTTTCCATGCCGCACTACCTCGCTTTCCTGTGTAATGACATTTACCTTCCGTGTTTTCCTGTGTAGATCACATGTGGGATGTCATGAGGAAAAAGAAGGCGACAAGTGGTCTGGGGAGAGCTCTGATGAGAGACCGAGCACAGGGCCAGAGAGGACTGCGAGGGAAGGACTCCTGGGTGAGTGACCCGAGCCGCCATCTCTCCTCCTCTAGGACCGCTTACTCCAGCGCCATTACTGTCAGCACTGCAGGGCACATACAGCTGGCAGCTGGCACTGGTCCGGGGCCCTGTGTGTGGGCATACAGTGATTCAGGGAGGGGACTATTATATATGTCACATTGGCACACTTATATAGAATCGATGAGTCTCCCATTAAGTCCAGGATCACACCCCTTCCCATCCAGGAGAGCAGGACCAGTGAGATCTGTTTGGTATCTGTATGACATGTGAGTGTAGTTTTTCACATTTCTCTCATCTGATTAGAGCACTCATGTGAGCGCACCCAAACCCTGAGTATCACATGTGAGCGCACCCAAACCCTGAGGTATCACATGTGAGCGTACCCAAACACTGAGGTATCACATGTGAGCGCACCCAAACACTGAGGTATCGCATGTGAGCGCACCCAAACACTGAGGTGTCGCATGTGAGCGCACCCAAACACTGAGGTGTCGCATGTGAGCGACCCAGACAGTGAGGTGTCGATGTGAGCGGACCCAGACAGTGAGGTGTCGCATGTGAGCGGACCCAGACAGTGAGGTGTCGCATGTGAGCGGACCCAGACAGTGAGGTGTCGCATGTGAGCGGACCCAGACAGTGAGGTGTCGCATGTGAGCGGACCCAGACAGTGAGGTGTCGCATGTGAGCGGACCCAGACAGTGAGGTGTCGCATGTGAGCGGACCCAGACAGTGAGGTGTCGCATGTGAGCGGACCCAGACAGTGAGGTGTCGCATGTGAGCGGACCCAGACAGTGAGGTGTCGCATGTGAGCGGACCCAGACAGTGAGGTGTCGCATGTGAGCGGACCCAGACAGTGAGGTGTCGCATGTGAGCGGACCCAGACAGTGAGGTGTCGCATGTGAGCGGACCCAGACAGTGAGGTGTCGCATGTGAGCGGACCCAGACAGTGAGGTGTCGCATGTGAGCGGACCCAGACAGTGAGGTGTCGCATGTGAGCGGACCCAGACAGTGAGGTGTCCGCATGTGAGCGGACCCAGACAGTGAGGTGTCGCATGTGAGCGGACCCAGACAGTGAGGTGTCGCATGTGAGCGGACCCAGACAGTGAGGTGTCGCATGTGAGCGGACCCAGACAGTGAGGTGTCGCATGTGAGCGGACCCAGACAGTGAGGTGTCGCATGTGAGCGCACCCAGACAGTGAGGTGTCGCATGTGAGCGCACCCAGACAGTGAGGTGTCGCATGTGAGCGCACCCAGACAGTGAGGTGTCGCATGTGAGCGCACCCAGACAGTGAGGTGTCGCATGTGAGCGCACCCAGACAGTGAGGTGTCGCATGTGAGCGCACCCAGACAGTGAGGTGTCGCATGTGAGCGCACCCAGACAGTGAGGTGTCGCATGTGAGCGCACCCAGACAGTGAGGTGTCGCATGTGAGCGCACCCAGACAGTGAGGTGTCGCATGTGAGCGCACCCAGACAGTGAGGTGTCGCATGTGAGCGCACCCAGACAGTGAGGTGTCGCATGTGAGCGCACCCAGACAGTGAGGTGTCGCATGTGAGCGCACCCAGACAGTGAGGTGTCGCATGTGAGCGCACCCAGACAGTGAGGTGTCGCATGTGAGCGCACCCAGACAGTGAGGTGTCGCATGTGAGCGCACCCAGACAGTGAGGTGTCGCATGTGAGCGCACCCAGACAGTGAGGTGTCGCATGTGAGCGCACCCAGACAGTGAGGTGTCGCATGTGAGCGCACCCAGACAGTGAGGTGTCGCATGTGAGCGCACCCAGACACTGACACCGCCAAACAACCAAAACAACTGTACACCCACACCTCTGACTACTGGCACTGCTGTAGATATCTACTATATAATTGCCTAATCGTGTCTGTGTGAGGCCGAAATCACGCGCCAGCGCTCATTGGTTGCCGCCAGTCGCGGTGACCAATGAGCGCAGCATAAAACAGCCACGCGATTAGGCAATTATATAGTAAATATAGGAACAGTGTCACAGCGCCTCTCCTCTCCGCACATTACACCCGCCTTCCCCTGTCTCCTCCGCTCACCTGTCTGTTCCCCTTCCCAGTCGTCCACATGATCCCCCCTCCTGAGCTCTCCCTCCAAGACAAGCCAGGGGGCCTCTCTTGAGCTCTCCACCATGACAGGCCACGTCCTCCAGCATAACGGCCTCCTGTCCGCCCACCGCCCTCTCTCCCTCCTCCGCCCCCATACATGGCCTCCTGCCGTCTCTTATCCATCTGCTCCCAGATTCCCCTCAGTTTTCCGCTGCCGTCCACCATCTTCCTCTCTCCCCGTTGTTGCTACTCTATCTCTCACTGTCGGCCCCGGGCTGCGCTTGCGCAATGGAAGGAATCCGAGCTGCGGCTGTTGCTGCTTCTGTTGCCAGGGAAAAGCCTGTGATTGGGATTACATGGCCCCGCCGTCACACTACAGCCGGGCATAGAGCAGAGGGGACGCCAGAGAGCCTGAAGAAAGCTCCTGTGCTCACTGCCGCCCCCTACCGTGCTGGGGCTCCAGACTGTGATTTCCTTCACTGTGGGAAGAGGATCCGGCACCAGAGCAGAGTCACGGACGAGGACGGGAACACCGGGCTCCAGCTGGACCGGGTCAGACCAAGGGAAAGGAATGTGTAGGTGGTGTGAGGAGTGTGTAGTAGGTGGTTAGTAGGGTGGTAGTAGGGTGTGTGTGTAGGAGGGTGTGTGTGTAGGTAGGGTGTTGTGGTGTGTTAGGTAGGTGTGTGTGTAGTAGGGTGTGTGTGGTAGGTAGGGTGTGTGTGTTAGGTAGGGGTGTGTGTGGTGAGGTAGGGGTGTGTGTGTGTGTGTAGGTGGGTGTGTGTGTGTGTAGTAGGTGTGTGTGTGGTAGTAGGGGTGTGGTGGTGGTAGGTAGGGTGTGTTGGTGTGTAGGTAGGGGTGTGTGTGTGTAGTAGGGGGTTGTGTGTGTGTAGGTAGGGTGTGTGTGTGTGTGTAGGTAGGGTGTTGGTGTGTAGGTAGGGTGTGGTGTGTGTGTAGGTAGGGTTGTGTGTGTGTGAGGTAGGTGTGTGTGTGGGGGGTGTGTGTAGGTAGGGTGGTGTGTGTGTGTAGGTGGGGTTGTGGTGGGGTGTTGTGTGTAGGTAGGGGGTGTGTGTGTGTGTAGGTAGGGGTGTGTGTGTGTGTGTAGGTAGGGGTGTGTGTGTGTGTGTAGGTAGGGGTGTGTGTGTGTAGGTAGGGGTGTGTGTGTGTGTAGGTAGTAGTGTGTGTGTGTGTTAGGTAGGGTGTGTGTGTGTGTGTGTGTAGGTAGGGGTGTGTGTGTGTGTGTGTAGGTAGGGGTGGTGTGTGTGTAGGTAGGGGTGGTGTGTGTGTAGGTAGGGGTGTGTGTGTGTGTGTGTGTGTGTAGGTAGGGTGGTTGTGTGTGTGTGTGTGTAGGTAGGGGTTTTGGTGTGTGTAGTAGGTGTGTGTGTGTGTAGGTAGGGGTGTGTGTGTGTGTGGTGTGTAGGTAGGGGTGTTGTGTGGTGTGTTGTAGGTAGGGGTGTGTGTGTGTGTGTGTAGTGTTGTAGGGTGTGTGTGTGTGTGTGGGTAGGGGTGTGTGTGTGTGGTAGGTAGGGGTGTGTTGTGTGGTGTGTGGTGAGGGGTGGTGGTGTGTGTGTGTAGGTAGGGTGTGTGTGTGTGTGTTAGGTAGGGGTGTGTGTGTGTGTGTAGGTAGGGTGTGTGTGTGTGTGTAGGTAGGGGTGTGTGTGTGGTGTTGTGGTAGGGGTGTGTGTGTGTGTGTAGGTAGGGGTGTGTGTGTGTGTGTGAGGTAGGGGTGTGTGTGTGTGTAGTGGGTGGTGTGTGTGTGTAGGTAGGGGTGTGGTGTGTAGGTAGGGTGTGTTGTAGTAGGGTGGGTGGTTGTTGTGTAGGTAGGGTGGTGTGGTGTGGTGGGTGTAGGTGTGTGTGTAGGTAGGGTGTGTGTGTGGTGTGTAGGTAGGGGTGTGTGTGTGTGTGTGTGTGGTGTGTGTGTGTGTGTGTGTAGGTAGGGTGTGTGTGGAGTAGGTGTGTGTGTGGTAGGTAGGGGTGTTGTGTGTGTGAGTAGGGGTGTGTGTGTGTGTAGGTGGGTGTGTGTGTGTGTAGGTAGGGGTGTGTGTGTGTGTGTGTGTAGGTAGGGGTGTGTGGTGTGTGTAGGTAGGGGTGTGTGTAGGTAGGGGTGTGTGGTGTGTGTGTGTGTAGGTAGGGTGTGTGTGTGTGTAGGTAGGGGTGTGTGTGTGTGTGTGTGTGTGTAGGTAGGGGTGTGTGTGTGTGTGTGTGTAGGTAGGGTGTGTGTGTGGTGTGTGTGTGGTAGGGGTGTGTGTAGGTAGGGGTGTGTGTGTGTGTGTAGGTAGGGTGTGTGTGTGTGTGGTAGGTAGGGGTGTGTGTGTGTGTGTAGGTAGGGTGTGTGTAGGTAGGGGTGTGTGTGTGTGTGTGTGTGTGTAGGTAGGGGTGTGTGTGTGTGTGTGTGTGTAGGTAGGGGTGTGTGTGGTGTGTGTGTAGGTAGGGGTGTGTGTGTGTGTGTGTGTAGGTAGGGGTGTGTGTGTGTGTGTGTGTGTGTGTAGGTAGGGGTGTGTGTGTGTGTGTGTGTGTAGGTAGGGTGTGTGTGTGTGTAGGTAGGGGTGTGTGTGTGTGTAGGGGGGTGTCCGCTCACCCGCCGGGGTACTGTGCTGTCCGCTCACCCGCCGGTGTACTGTGCTGTCCGCTCACCCGCCGGTGTACTGTGCTGTCCACTGAGCTCCCGTATACTCTGCTAACCATAGTCTAGAATACCCGATGCGTTAGAATCGGGCCACCATCTAGTATTATATAGAAAGCAATGTGGGGCCTAATATACTATACTAGCTGTGAGCCCGATGCAAATGCATCGGGATTCTAGAACGTGTGTTAATTAGATTATAGTAGCTATATTTTTTTTTTTTATTTACATTTTTTTTGAGAAACTTAATGTTATATTTTATTTATTTGTTTTTTTTTTTAATAAAATTAGTTAATGTTATGAATTTTTATATGGAATATTTTTTTTTATTATTTCTTATTTTATTATTGTAATTATTTATTATTTAATATTTTTATAATATTATTATTTTTTTTATTTTAATTGAATTTTTTTTTATTTGAGTAATTTGATTTTCTTAGAATTAATGTTATTAATATTTTAATTATATATATTTTTATTTTATTTATTTTTTTAATTTTGATTTATTTTATTATTTATTATTTTTATTATTTGTATATTAATTTTGTTATTTTAATTAAATTTATTTGTATTAGATTAATTTTTTTAATTTTAATTAGCGGCCGCACTTGCCGCAAGTGCAAAACCGCACTTGCCGCACCTGCCGCAAGTCCCCCTATACTTTCTATGGGGATTACCGCAACCGCGCCGCAAGTGCGGCGGCTGAGGTAGCGACTCGCAATGGATCCCCATACAAAGTATAGGGAGACTTGCGGCAGGTGCGGCGGCTGAGATAGCGACTCGCAATGGCCTCGCGCTTCGCGGCCATTGCTCGCCCGTGGTGACGTCACATAGTGACAAAGCCACGGCGATTTCGGGGTCCGACACGATTTTGCCTACGGCAATTATAGAGTAGATGAAAAGCAGTCTCTGTTGCCAATAGCATCCATTCAAGAATTTTCTTTTATGAATTTTTTCACAATTTCACTTTATACTTTTCTAAACACATTTTTCTGGTCATCATAATGGGAGACCCAGACAATGGGGTTTAGGGCACTGCCCTCCGGAGGTCACACTAGGTACTACAAGTTTGTAGACACCGCCCCCTCCGCTTATAAACCCCTACCGCAGGGAACATCCCCAGTTTTAAACTTAGTGTGCTCGGAGGATCACGCTTTGCTTGCACTTCACTGCATTCTCACTACTTACGTGATGGCGTCTGAAGACAAGGTAATAAGGTCCCAGTCGGGACCGGTGACAGCCTCCCCGCTCACCCTTAGTGGCACACGCTGGTGGAGGTACCGGAGGGCCTAGGGCCTGGACACCTGGTGTTCTCCCGGTACGCTGTTACACTCCTCTCTATCCCTCTCTGGGGGGCTCTGGTGAGTGGGAGATGGGAGCCTTGCACAGCTCCGCTCCGTCCGAGGCCTCCCTAAATGGTGCTTACAGACCGGACTGGAGCCAGCCCAGTCCGAGGCCTCCCTAAATGGTGCTTACACTCCGGACTGGGCTGAGCGGCCCAGTCTGAGGCCTCCCTAAATGGTGCTTACACTCCAGACTGGTGCTGCACCCCCGTCCGAGGCCTCCCTAAATGGTGCTTACAGACCGGACCGGCACTGAGGCACTCTGTGTCTCCTGTGTGCCTGGGGGTAGTGTCTGGCACTTTATGTGCTTCATGACACTCAGACCGCGCGTTACCCTCGGGTCCGCGGTTCTGCGGGTGTACCCTGTGCTGGGGTCACCCTGGCTGACCGCCCTGTGTGTCACAGGGGCTGAGGCCGTAGGCTGCGGATGTGTGACATGTAATTGCAGTCTGTGTACATTGTTTTTTACACTGTTTCCCGCTCTGCGGGCTCCAGCTCCCTCATGAGAAGGATGCTTGGAGGATGGGATGCAGCCCGTGCGGTGACGTCACCGCGGGGCGTGTGTGTGTGTTTCCCGCGTGTCTTCGGCGCCGCCCACAGTTTCTCGGTCGGCGGCCATCTTTACCCTCACTTCCCGGCTGGGAACTGTATGCAGCGTGCGTCTGCACTCCAAGAGGGGAGACCGGAAGACAGCGCGGAGGTCACACACACACACCGCTCCCTCATACCGCTTTACAGGGGTCGGTAAGCCACCGGGATTCCCGGTTTTATTGTCTGCAATTGGGCTTATCTACCCCTACTGTGACCATGTCCTCAGCTGGGAAGCGTGCTGCTAAGGCGGCCGAGACCACCGTTACATGTGCTAACGTGCAATGGAACACTGGTGGAGGGGTCCTGCAATAACTGTGGACGCCCAGAGGCCCGGGCTGCAACTACTGGGTCAGCAACCCCGGTACTATACCCCGAGGTTCAGGTGATCTCAGGGCCTTGGGAGACTCAGAACAGGATCAATGAATCTCTGTTGTCTCAGCTGTCCTCCATGTCGCAATCCCTGGAGGCACTTAATAGGAGACTGGATAGCCCAGCTACTCCTTCCAGTTACCCCCGGGTGTCTCCCTCTTCTGCTGTGAGACCCCTTAAGCGGGCTCGTCGTGAGGCTTCACCCGAGCTCCAGACTCTCTCTGAGGAGGAGCGTTCCTCTGATGGTGAGGAAGATGATGGGGGTTCGACTTTCGGGTCTGTATCTGTGTCTGAACCACCAGATGGGGTGGAGGATCTGGTGTCCTCTATCAACGAGACCTTACGTCTCGTGACACCCCCTGAGGAGGTGACGGTGCACCCGAAGGAGGTCTATCAATGGCTGCGGCCGGAGGCTAGACCAAGTGGCTCCTTTATGGACCATACTAATTTTGGAAGGGTGGTTAGAGCCCCCAGGTTACATCCTGGGCGGCGTTATGTCCGTAAACCCAAGGACAATCGCTTCCCCTTTCCCCAGGAGGTGCTTCAGGAGTGGTCGCAGTCCCCGAAGGTGGATGCTTCCATGACCAGGATTGCTGCACGCTCCCTTTTCTCTGCCTCTGATAGCTCCTCACTGAAGGATGCTACTGATAGACAGGTCGAGCAACTCGCCAAGTCTTCCTATGAGGCGGTGGGGTCGTCATTTGCCCCTAACTTTGCCACGGTCTGGACCTTACAAGCGATTACTACCTGCTTGGATGGTATCACTGACCTGGCAAGGTCCAGTCCAGAGGTCCTGGCACTTACCGAAAGGGCAAGGGCCTATGCGGACTACGCCAGAACGGCGACTCTGGAAACTGCTACTCGCTCAGCTGTGGCTTCGGCCAATGCTATAGCGATCCGCAGGTTGTTGTGGCTGCGTCTTTGGGACTCAGATGCCACATCTAAGAAGATTCTGCAGAATCTTCCTTTCGCTGGCGACAGGCTTTTTGGCACAGAGCTGGATAAGCTAATTAAGGATTCTGCTGAGTCTAAGATACCGCAGAATAAACCTAAGCCACGGTATACCGTTAAAAGGAACCCAAAACAGTGGTCCTTTCGGTCCAGCTCACAGTCATCAGCACCGTCCGCTCGCACGGACCGAGGGGGCAAGCCCGCTTCTCAGTGGCGCTCTAAGAGTCGTCCAAAGAAGCCGGCGGGGGCAGCAGCTGCCACCCCCAAACCCGCCTCTACATGACTCGCTCTCTCTTCCTGCCTCCCCACAGGTGGGGGGCCGCTTGTCTCGCTTTCAGAACGAGTGGCTACTTCACGTTTCAGATCAGTGGGTTCGAGACGTGGTCTCGCGAGGTTACAGGATAGAGCTGACGTCAAAACCGATATCCCAATTCCATCGGTCGGTTCCCTCCCCAGAAAAAGCTCAGGCCTTTTCTTTGGTGTTGGAGGGACTCCGCAGAGACGGAGTGGTGGTCCCGGTGCCTTCCGGGGAGAGGTTCAGGGGTTTTTACTCCAACCTCTTTATAGTCCCAAAGAAGGACGGATCCTTCCGCCCGGTTCTGGACCTGAAGTTGTTCAACCGCCACGTGCTGGTTCGGAAGTTCCGTATGGAATCACTGCGCTCAGTGATCGCGGCTGTGTCACAGGGGGACTTCTTGGCGTCCATAGATATCAGAGACGCTTACCTTCACGTGCCCATTGCACCGGCTCACCAGCGATGGTTGAGATTTGCAGTGGGGGAGGAACACTTCCAATTTGTGGCGCTGCCGTTCGGCTTGGCCTCGGCACCGCGGGTGTTCACAAAAGTGATGGCCTCCATGATGGCTCTCCTGCACGTGCAGGGCCATGCCGTCATTCCCTATTTGGACGACCTGCTGGTCAGGGCGCCATCGGAACACCTCTGTCAAGCGAGCCTGGATGTGACCATGCGGTCTCTGGAACAATTCGGTTGGCTCCTCAATGTTCAGAAGTCAACCCTGGTTCCGACTCAGTCCTTGACTTATTTGGGCATGGACTTCAACACGTCCTCAGCCCTGGTGTCTCTGCCACAATCCAAACAGGTGGCGATCCGATCGGGAGTACAAGCGGTGCTCCTGTCGCCACAATCATCCCTTCGTGGGTTGATGAAGCTGGTGGGTCGCATGGTGGCAGCGATAGAGGCGGTGCCGTTTGCACAATTTCGCCTCCGTCCTCTCCAGCTGGAGATCCTACGCAGGTGGGACAAGAGGACGATCTCGCTGAATCGGCTGGTGACACTGTCACAACCGACCCGAGATTCCCTGCAGTGGTGGCTTCAACCACATCACTTGTCGCGGGGCCGGTCCTTCATAAAACCGTCTTGGTTAGTGGTGACCACCGACGCCAGTCTGAAGGGCTGGGGTGCGGTGTTCTTACACCACAGGGCCCAAGGCCTCTGGACTCTGTCGGAGTCGGCATTGCAGATCAACGTGCTGGAGATCAAGGCGATCTATCTAGCACTCCTGGCTTTTCAGAGATTCCTCTCAGGACAACCCATCCGGGTTCAGTCCGACAATGCGACGGCCGTCGCTTATATAAATCATCAAGGAGGAACCAGGAGTGCAGAGGCTCTGGCCGAAGTCCACCGCATCCTATCCTGGGCGGAGGACAACAACTGCCTGATCTCCGCAGTTCACATCCCAGGGTCGAAAACTGGGAGGCCGACTATCTGAGCAGGCAGGGGATGGACGCCGGAGAGTGGGCCCTTCATCCAGACGTCTTCCGGGACATCTGCAGCAGATGGGGCACTCCGGACGTGGATCTGATGGCCTCACGGCTGAATCATCAGGTTCCGCAATACATGGCGAGGTCATGGGACCCCCAGTCGTTGGGAGCGGACGCCCTGATCTTGACTTGGTCCAGATTCAATCTACCATATGTGTTCCCTCCTCTGGCTCTGATTCCCAGGGTGCTGTGGAAAATCAGGTCGGAATGCAGGGTAGCCATTCTAGTGGCTCCAGACTGGCCCAGGAGGTCCTGGTATCCGGACCTGTGGCAACTGTCAGGCGGACACAGGTGGGCTCTTCCAGAACGCGCAGATCTTCTCGCGCAAGGCCCATTCTTCCACCTCAATTCCAAGGCCCTCAGGTTGACTGCATGGCTCTTGAGGCCTGGCTGCTGACATCCAGGGGTTCTCCCCTACAGTGGTTGCCACTATGAATCGGGCTAGAAAACCAGTTTCCAGGAAAATGTACCACAGGACGTGGAAAATCTTTTTTACCTGGTGTGCCTCTGGGGCCGGTCCCCGTGGCCCTTGTCCATCCCGACACTGTTGGCATTCCTACAGTCGGGTTTGGAGTTGGGATTATCCCTTGGCTCCTTAAAGGGTCAGGTCTCAGCACTTTCTGTGCTGTTTGACAGACGATTGGCGCTTCTCCCGAAGGTCCGTCAATTTCTGCAGGGGTGTCGCGGATGGTTCCACCCTACAAAAGACCTCTGGATCCGTGGGACCTTAACATGGTCCTGGCGGCTTTGCAAAAACCGCCATTTGAGCCTCTGAGGGAGGTTTCCCTTTCTCGGCTGTCCCAGAAGGTGGCTTTTCTGGTGGCGATTACATCTCTGAGGAGGGTCTCAGAATTGGCTGCACTTTCGTGCAAGTCTCCCTTTCTGGTGGTTCACCAAGACAAGGTGGTGTTGCGTCCACGGCCGGAATTCTTGCCAAAGGTGGTTTCAACGTTTCACCTGAACCAGGAGATTGTTTCTCCCGTCATTTTGCCCCCTGCTCCCGTTCATCAGGTTGAGCGCGACCTCCATACTCTGGATCTCGTGAGAGCTATACGCATTTATGTGTCCAGAACCGCCTCCTTTAGGAGTTCGGATTCTTTGTTTGTTCTTACGACAGGTCGCTGTAAGGGGTCCGCGGCTTCAAAGTCAACCTTAGCCAGGTGGATTAAGGCTTCCATTCAAGAGGCTTACCGGTCTTCTGGTTTGCCTCTCCCGGTGGGATTGAAGGCTCACTCTACCAGAGCCGTAGGTGCCTCATGGGCCTTGCGACATAGAGCATCTGCTCTACAGGTGTGTCAGGCGGCCACTTGGTCCAGCCTACACACTTTCTCTAAGCACTATATGGTGCATGCCCATGCCTCTGCGGATGCAAATTTGGGCAGGCGGGTTCTACAGGCGGCGGTTGCCCACCTTTAAAAGGGAACCATGTTATCCGTCTTGTTGAGGAACTCTTCCCGCCCTGGGGTATTGCTTTAGGACATCCCCATTGTCTGGGTCTCCCATTATGATGACCAGAAAAAAGAGAATTTTGTTTACGTACCGTAAATTCTTTTTTCTTTAATCATCAATGGGAGACCCAGTACCCACCCAGTTGTTCCTTTACATGTTTTGCATTGACCCTGTTCTCCGTTGAGACAGTGTTTGCCGGGTTGTTGAACCGTTTGTGCACGGCATTCTTCCCGATGTTTCGGGTGTGGTTTATTTTCCTCCTCGCAGCTTGTAGACCAAACTGAGGATGTTCCCTGCGGTAGGGGTTTATAAGCGGAGGGGGCGGTGTCTACAAACTTGTAGTACCTAGTGTGACCTCCGGAGGGCAGTGCCCTAAACCCCATTGTCTGGGTCCCCATTTTTGTTTACCAGAAAAAAAAGAATTTTTTTTTTACTTTCCGTAAATTCTTTTTTTTTTTAATCATCAATTTGGGGGGGCCCAGTACCCACCCCCTTTTTTCCTTTACAAGTTTTGCTTTTACCCCTTTTTCTCCGTTGAGA
>JARQOC010000003.1:261736070-261780756 GCA_033576535.1 Allobates femoralis
GTCTCGTTTGAAGTTTGCCACAAGCTACCTGGAAGACACACAAAACATGTGGAATAAGGTGCTCTTTTTGGTAGAGATGAGTGATGTTCGCCAATCTCAAATTCGACCTGTTATGGGCGGTGTTCGAGTCATTCGACGAATGCGAACAATTAGCTTCAAATTCGGCAGCTCGAAGTTATGTTCAATAACGTTTTGATCACCAAAAGGACCCTATAAAGTGGCCTGGGGGCAGAGTAAAAGGCTGAAATGGGGGCATGACTGTTTAAAAGCCGGCGGTAAAAAGCTGCCGGCTTTTAAACAATAATTCAGCCCGATCCTCTGCCTCCCGCAGCCTTCCATCCCCATCCTCCGCTCCTCCCGCTGCCTCCCACCCCGATCCTGAGTCAGGACCAGGTGGTAGCGCAGCAACAGGGAGCAGGGAGCGAAGGAGCAGGGCGGGTAAGTCGGTAAGAAGACTGCCCCGCCAGCTTTCCTGCTGTGTTCTGCGCACCCCGCTCCCTGATGTCCCCTCATCACCCCCCTGCCGTCTCCCCACCTGATCCTAAGTTAGGATCAGGTGAAGGGAAAGAGAAGATCCAGGGAGCGGGGAGGGGGCATCATGGAGCTGGAGTGCAGAACACAGCAGGAAATCCGGTGTTGTCTTCACCGCTGGCTTTCCCGCCTGTTATTTCAAATGATCAGCTGATGCAGATCAGCTGTTCATTTGAAGAAGCCGCGGTGCTGTCTAGGAAAGTTCATGTGAGTTCATGCAGCATGAACTTACATGAACTTTCCCAGGGCTGCACAGCTCAGCTACATCTCTGGTATAGGGTCTCTACCAGAGATGTAGCTGAGCTAAAGAAGCAGTCTTTTCACCGCTGTCGGCTTCCCCACCCTGCTCCTTCGCTTCCCGCTTTCCCCCCCCCTCTGCACCTGATCCTAACATAGGACTGAACAGGGGGAGCAGCTCCAGGGAGAAGGGAGGGGACATCAGGGAGCGGGGAGCGCGGCACAGGCCAGAAAAGCTGGCGGTGAAGTCCTCTTCTCACTGCCGGTTTCTCGCCTGTGTTTTTTGCTCCCCGCTCTCGTGCTGCACTCCCCCCTCCCTGTAGGTACTCCCCCCGCCCGATACTAATGTTAAAACACTTATTACATTAATTTTCAATGGTGTTCGACATGTTCGATGGTGTTCGATGAACATTCGACGAACACATATCAAATTCGACGAATCGAATTCGAACATCGGGGTGGTGGTTCATCTCTAACTTTTGGCTACAATGCAAAATTATATGTTTGGCGTAACAGCAACACTGCTCATCACCCTCAAAACACCACTGTCAAACATGGTGGTGGCAGCATCATGGTTTGGGCCTGCTTTTCTTCAGCAGGGACAGGGAAGATGCTTAAAATTGATGGGAAGATGGACAGAGCCAAATACAGGACCATTCTGGCAGAAAACCTGTTGGAGTCTGCAAAAGACCTGAGACTGGGACGGAGATTTATCTTCCAACAAGATAATGATTCCAAACATAAAGCAAAATCTACAATGGAATGGTTCAAAAATAAACGTATCCAGGTGTTAGAATGGCCAAGTCACAGTCCAGACCTGAATGCAATCGAGAATCTGTGCTTCTTCCAAGGAAGAATGGGCAAGAATTTCAGTCTCTCGATGTGCAAAACTGATAGAGACATACCCCAAGCGACTTGAAGCTGTAATCACAGCAAAAGGTGGTGCTACAAAGTATTAATTCAAGGTGGCCGAATAATATTGCACGCCCCACTTTTCAGTTTTTTATTTGTTAAAAAAGTTCAAAATATCCAATAAATTTCATTCCACTTCACGATTGTGCCCCACTTGATGATTCTTCACAAAAAAATTATAATTTATATCTTTATGTTTGAAGCCTGAAATGTGGCAAAAGGTTGAAAAATTCAAGTGGGCCAAACACTTTCAAAAGGCACTGTATACAGTACTACTTCAGACTTCGTGCAATACACTTTAAGCTACTGTTAAATAAAACTGTTATTAGTTTATCTATCTAGTTAAAATCCAGAGCACAAATGACTCAAAAGTGCGTTAATACTGTGGACAATTTTTGCTATATTTGTAGATAGGGACATTTGCCACCCAGAAGTAAAGTATCACTTCTCAAGTGAAGAAAGCATATCATCTTTAATTCGGATGCAAGAGTGGTGACCAGGCCAAGCCTTGGGCCCCGCATATAGGTTGTGCTATGTGTGCAATCATGATCTTTAGGCGACAGATTTTGGCTACTTAGTAGCCTTACTCATGATCATGAGTAAAGCTACTGAGTAGCCAAAATGTGTTGCCGAAAGACTGTTGCTGAAAGACGTGTTGCCGAAATATACTGATCTTTTTAATTTTACGTGCTGAAAAATTTTTCTTGACCTATTTCTAATAAATAGAGATTTTAAGAAAAACTCAGAATGCCAGGTTCCTTCTCTTGCTGGATGATTATTTGATGCATATGGAAGCAGAAGCTGCCTGAAGCCCACTGAGATCCATGCTGAGAGGGAGGAACACAGGAGAAGGAAGACAGCAGGGGCTATTGAAACGCGTTGTGGTGTGCAAAGTAACATAATGAAGAGGTTTGTGCCTTTTAACCAATTCCAATTATCTTTCTTTTCACCCTAGCACTTCTAAAATCGCACAAATCGGACAAAGAAGCAATGTTTTTCAGATGTGCATTAAATACATCTACAGGTGTGTCTCTAATTAACTCAGTTGTTGCCAATAAACCTATCAGAAGATTCCAAACACATCACATCATCATACGGGCAAATGAAAAGTTGTCGCACCACAGGGCAGGGGGTACTCGGAACCGGGTCCTCTCGTCAATCTGCAGAGAGGATGTCATGGTGATGTGACCCGGCTCCGTATGCCCAGGTGCGGCAATAAAAGGGTTTAAAAGGAAAAGGGGAAGTAATATAATTTATAAAAGTTATTTGTGACACCACCTGTGGGTCATGGCCAATATGGGCCACCGCTGCCTGTCAGACCGCTGGGGATTATGGTGGAGGTGGCAACCGAGATGGGAGCCCGCCACGGGTAGGGCCATGCCCCCAGGGCAGGTGTAGGAGTAATGGGTTATCGGGGCGTTGTGGTTGCGCTATCCCCGCAGCTTCTACTGTGGCAGGGAATCCCAGTGTGCAGCTCTGCAGGCGAGCCGCTGCAGTCTCAGTACCAATAAGTCTCAAACACACTTCTTGAGTTCACTGGTTACTTTACTCCACTGCCAACACAACAGCACAGTCTCAATAGCAGAATTAAACAGTTCTCCTACAACACTTGTGGTGGACCTGGTTCATACTACAGTCATGGGCTTAGGTTCTCACTGCAGCCTGGATGGTTCCTCTGCATCACTCCCTCTCAGTGTACCTTTTGGGCCCTCTGCTTCTCTCTCCTCTCCTACGAGTACGGTTTCGGTTTGGCTGTCACGGGCTCTGCAGTGATTGATCCCACACTCCGGGTCACTAGCCCTAGTATGATGGCTTTGCCTACATTGAATCGGTTGTTGGGTCTCGTGGTTAGGGGCTTGAAGCGTTCCTGGCCACATCTACAGAGCCGGCACTCTGGTTCTTTGTCCCAGCCACCAGTGACTTGCATTAGTCACCTGGCTCCTTCTATCTCTCCACTATTAAGCCTGGGTTCCCAGCCGGCCATTAGTTGATAAGGCCGCCGGGCCCCGTTGTTCTTTCTGTCTGTGACACTTAGCTGAAGGGTGTCTCGGCTTTGGGGATCCTTCCCTCCTCCTCACCTTCCAAGATATTCTGCCTCCAACTAAGTGTTCCTAGGTCCTCTTTTTTGGAGTCTAGTTCCTCCACCCCTTTGTCCGGGTCCTTTCTACTTCCCTCCCACACATAGCTACTCCCGCCACCCCTCAGCTGACATGAAGTGACTTAGGCTCAAGGTTGGAGTATGTGTGTGGGTGTTTGTGTGGAGTGACCGTCTTGCCCTCCCAGCTGCAGTTCACCCTGTGGCCACCTGGTCGCAGGGGCGCCACATAATCTTAATGTACATGAACTCGTGACTTTGCAGAAAGTAATAAAAATGCCTTAAAACATTATCTTTCTTATTATTCTGGCATTTGGCAAATATAAATAATTATTCCAGATAAAGATACTCCGGTGCCACATGTCCATAAAGTTTTAGGATTCCTTTATTCATTTATATTAAAGTCATAAGCATCCCAACCCCAAAGGGTCTGACCCTTTGGGGTTGGGATGCTTATGCATTTAATATACCGGGGTACAATTCCCCTAGCCATGCCTAGCCATGTACCTCCCTAAACTCTGTTATTCTACAGATGTGCTTAGTGTAGGTGAAAAGGAACCTACTTTTCTTTACCACAAGTATTCAATCCAACACAACACTCTGCCTTTCTCCATTCAAAATGAGGCCCAGCCGCATCGCAGCCCATTAAATCCAGAAAAATTCAAGAAAATAGGGATATGGCTCAAACAAATGTAGTCTTTTATTTTATGTAAATGTGACACCCCTACGGGACAGTTGCCACAGGACCACCTGGTGCACAGAGGGATTTCCACATCAGGTACCCTACACATGCAACACCTTCCACCCCAGACCTGAAAGGGTAGCTCTACTTGCTGCCTTCAGGTAAGGTCCCCTATAAACTCAGGCCCGGGGGAGGAGATAGGCAGTGTGCAGTTCATAGAGGACTGTGAAGACATCCTGGTGAATGGTGCCATGCTAGGCCAGTGCCAGAGGGAAGCCTAGCCAGTGCAGGGGCCCAAGAGTGAGGTTTGGAGGCAGGGCGAGGAGCAGAGTGGGGGCAGAGGAACCATGCAGGTTCCTCTGCCCCCATGGGCAAGCCACCTATGACATCCCCCCATTGCAACTGCCTGGGACTGGGTACCCCAAGGGTCCTGAGGTGGGTCATAACTAAAGTGCACCTCAAGACTACAAACAATGCATGATCTGTATAAATGGCAAGGCGTTTCAAGTGCTGCAGCACTCTTAATCGTGATGTGGGACTGACCAAAATTGTTAGTTTAAATAATGGGCCATTCCTAAACCAAACCAGACAGATAAATAATAGATCAGATCCACTCAGGCAGTACTAATCACATTCAATATCTAAAGAGATTTTTTTTATCGAGAAACCATGAGAATTAAGGGGGAACTCTGGAAAGAGAAAATGTTTTCGTACAGTCCCTGCCCTCCCACATGATGAAGCAGAGCTTTACACTGCATTTTTAGAATCTATAGATTGCTTACAATTCAATAAAATCATACTTGCTCTTTTGCTCTCCCCCCTCCTTTGTGGGACTTAGTGTTAGGATCCCTGGCGCCGCCCCCCAGCTCACCTCTCCTGGGTCTGTATCCTCTGCTCCTCTACCGATCGGGCATCCGGCGTCCAGGCGTTCTGTGTCTTGGAGTCATCGCTGGGTCCCTTTCCTGTCTGCTGACCACCGGGCTCACACATCAGCACACTACAATGGTCGGAGTCATGAACCTAATCAGCAGTGCACCTCCCCTGTGAATGCAGGGGCCGGCACGGCTCAAACTGACACTCCCCTTGACCAATAGCTGTCCGTCCTCTGGTATATCAGGCCACCTCCACTGATGGGAGGTGCCTGATTATTGAGTTACTAAGCTTCTGCTTCTCTGGCTGTTAGTCAGGCCCTCCTTGTGCTCTCCTCCGGTAGACCCATTTGTGCTCTCCTAGCCTCGGCTCTGATCCCTCGAATCCTCCTTAGCTATGCCGTAGTATAGGCTAACCCTACGAGCCGCCCCCCTGGTACTAGCAGCTGTGGCTTTTAGATCCCATAGGCTTGCCCCTGACAATCCCTGCATAGGGGTTGGTTAAACTAGGACAAGCTCACCAGGGGACTTTGGTACCATGGCCCAGTGGGTCCACTCTTGGGCTCCTTTTCCCAGAAGTGTGACAGAATAATTAGGCCATGGAACCCACTGGTACCTCGTTCTCAGCGCAAAAGGAGCTGGCTTATCTTCGGGAAAATCAGAATTGTATCGTGGTTTTCCATGGATACCCGGTTAGCCTCCCTTCAGACTTCCGACCCCGTGTCCGCCACCCAGCTGGCGAGCCTACAGCAGGAGCTGTCCGTGCAACAAGACACGCAGTCTCACATGCTGTCTTATATGTCCTCGGTGAACGATCATCTGGTCTCCCTGCAGTCTGCAACCACGCCCCCGGCTCAAGCCGCAGCCTTTGACCGGTCTCCAGGAGGCTTCCTGAATCCTCTGCCTCGCCTTGGAAAACCGCCTAGATACAGCGGTGACCCTAAGATGTGCCGCGGCTTCCTCAACCAGTGTCGTCTACACTTTGAACTGCTGTCACAGCAGTATCCCACTGACCTGGCCAGGGTGGCCTTTGTGGTGTCCCACCTGGAGGGCGAGGCCCTGGCGTGGGTTAACCCTCTATGGGAGTGTGATGACCCTGTGGTCTCTCACTTGTCAACCTTTCTGGAGACATTCCTTAAGGTCTTCGATGAACCCGGCCGGGTCGCATCTATTACCCTCAATCCCTCTTCAACCTCCGTTAAGGGACCCTCACCGTTTGGCAGTATGCCATACGCTTTAGCACCCTCTCTTACGAGTTAAGATGGAATAACAAGGCGCTGACAGGAGCTTTCCGGCGTGGCCTGTCCGGCAGGATAAAGGATGATCTCGCGGGAAATTAATATCCTAGCAGAGCTGGAAGACTTGCTCTCACTAGCCACTCGCATCAATTTGCATTTCCAGGAACTCTCCCGTGAATCCGTCGAGGAGAGGAGATCCACCCGGCCACTTCCTTCTGAACGCAGTCCGCCCAGTCCATGGGCCGTGAAGTCTGCCACCGCCAACATTTCCGAACATTTGCAGGTGGATCGGGTCAGGATGGCGGAACAACGCCGAGAAGAGAGGCTGGCTCATGGCCTATGCCTGTACTGCGGACACGCATCCCATCAGCGCCGGTATAGTCCTGAAAGACTGGGATACTCCTCCGCCTAGGCCAAGTAAGAGAGGCCATCCTAGGCGAGAGCGATGCCTTTCAACCCCTCATTCTGCCCGTGCGGGTGATACGTCCGCATAGACGCTTCTCCGAGCTAGCCTACGTGGATTCTGGGGCAGTAGGAAACTTTATTCGGCAAGAGGCGGTAACTCGGCCTGGAATCCTAGTAATACCTCTGTTGGTGCCTCGCGTAATTGCGTCGGTGGATGGCAGACCGCTGCAGGAGGTCGTCACCGAGGTGATGGAAGAGGTGGATATGCAGATCGGGGCTTTACATCTTGAAAGCCTTGCCTTGCCTTCTACGTCCTGCCTGGTCTCTCCCATGCCCTTCTCCTTGGGCTTCCCTGGCTCCAGACTCACGAACCTGCCCTGGACTGGCGCTCTGGGGATATGCTGCAGTGGGGTACTCTCTGCCAAGAGAGATGCCTTCAGTCTGTTTTGCCACCTTGTTCCCCGCAACCGGCTTCTTCCTGGTTTACCGGCTGCCTATTGGCAGTATGCGGACGTCTTCAACAAGACAGAGGCAGAAGTCCTCCTGCCTCATCGGCCGTATGATTACCCTATAAACCTGGTTGCCGGTACTACACCACCCAGGGGACGAAACTACCCTTTGTCCCCAGCCAAGTCGCAAGCCATGTCTGAGTATATCACGGACAATTTGGCTAGGGGCTTCATTCGAAAGACCATGTCCCCTGCTGGCGCAGGGTTTTTCTTTGTGAAGAAGAAGGAGGACACCCTTCGACCCTGTATAGATTACAGGGGCTTGAATGTGATCACCGTCAAGAACAAATACCCAGTGCCACTGATTCCAGAGCTCTTTGACAGGCTCAAAGGTGCTTGCATCTTCACGAAATTAGACCTCTGAGGAGCCCACATCCTGGTTCGCATACGTGCCGGGGACGAATGGAAGACGGCTTTCAATACCAGGGACGGCCATTATGAGTATTTGGTCATGCCATACGGGTTGTGTAACACCCCCGTTGTGTTCCAAGAGATCGTCAATGACATCTTCCGCAACCTGTTGTACACGTGTGTAGTGGTGTATTTGGATGACATCCTCATCTTCTTCCCGGATTCCTCTCATAGACGGCACATATGGCAAGTCCTCTTGCGACTGAGGAGGAATCAGTTGTACGGCAAGATCGAGAAATCTGTCTTTGAGCAGACCTCTTTACCCTTTCTCGGGTACATCATCTTGGATTCCAGATTACGGATGGACCCTGAGAAGCTCTCCACTATTCTGAAGTGGCCCCGTCCTGTGGGGACTAAGGCTATCCAGTGGTTCCTTGGCTTTGCAAATCATTATAGGCAATTTATTCCCTATTTCTCTTTCTTGATCAAATCCATCACGGCTCTCATCTGTAAGGGAGCAAAGTCCTGCAACTGGACTCCAGAGGCCGAAGAAGCCTTCTCCACCTTTAAAGCGCTCCTTCTCTGAGGCTCCTACATTGCACCGACCAGAGGTAAACAGACAGTTCATTGTAGAGGTAGACACCTCCTCCATAGGAGCAGGAGCTGTCCTCTCCCAGAAATCCTCTTTAGGTTGGTTAGTCACCTGCGGGTTTCTCTCCAAAGCATTTACAGCATCAGAGTGCAACTATTCTATCGGGGATTGTGAATTGCTGGCAATCAAATTGGTATTAGAGGAGTGGCGACACCTCCTCGAGGATGCCGTTCATCCGTTCATTATCTTCACCGACCATAAGAACCTGGCTTATCTCCAGTGCGTTACATATAGCTGGACTTCTGCTGGGTAAAACATTCGTGGCACTGGATAAGAAGAAGACGGTCCTGTCATGGGGACACTCATCGAGAATTGCCGGCTATGTTGGAGTTAAAAAGTCTCTCTCTTTAATCTCTCGTCACTGTTGGTGGCCTACTATCCTTCAAGACGTCCATGATTTTGTTGCTTCATGTCCGTCTTGTGCTAGAAATAAGGTGTCCAGGAAGTTACCGGCTGGACGTCTACTGCCTCTCCCAGTTCAATTGGCTCCGTGGCAACACATAGCCATAGATTTCATTATGGATCCTCCCCGCTCCTCCGGCTGTATGGTCATATGGGTAGTTGGGGATCGCTTCTCTAAAATGGCCCACGTTGTTCCTTTGCCTGGTCTACCATCCGCTCCTGAGTTGGCCAAGATATTCATCGAACATATCTTCCGGCTCCATGGGTTTCCTCGTCATATCGTGTCCAATAGGGGAGTCTAGTGTACTTCCCGGTTCTAGAGGGCACTATGCAAGCTTATGGACATCACGTTGGACTTCTCCTCTGCCTATCATCCTCAGTCCAATGGGCAGGTGGAGGGCATTAACCAAGTCCTCACCACCTATCTTCGGCACTTCGCCAATGTTCATCACAATAACTGGACCTATTTCCTCCCTTGGACGGAATCCACTTTCAACAATCACTCTAGTGAGTCGTCAGCTAAATCTCCTTTTGTCATGGTATTTGGGGAGCATCCTGGTTTGCCTCTTCCGGAAACAGCGTCCGGAAACCTGGCAGCTTGTGCATTGTCCGTGGACTTCTCCAAGATCTGGAGAGAGACCAGAGACGCTTTTACACAATCCTCCGGCAGGATGAAGAGACATGCCGATAAGACACGTTTGGATTCGCCATCTTTCCTCCCAGGTGATAAAGTGTGGCTTTCTTCTAGATATGTCAGGCTGAAGGTGCCATCCTACAAGTAAGGGCCACATTATATCAGTCCCTTCGAAGTCCTGGTACGTATCAATGATGTTGCCTACAAGCTGAGACTGCCTGCCTCGCTTCGCATCCCTAACTCCTTTCATGTCTCCTTGCTGAAACCAGTGGTGCTTAATCATTCATCCATCCCCTGGCACTGTGCCATGGCCTCTCAGCTCCTAGAATGTCTATGAAGTCAGGTACATGCTTGTCATTAAGAAAAGTAGAGGCAAAACCCTCTTCCTAATTGACTAGGTTGGCTTCGGTCCTGAGGAGAGGACTTGGGAGCTATGGGTGAACATTGATGCACCACTCATTCTAACGAGGTTCTCAGCCCACCTTCGGAGGAGGGGGCATGAGGGAGGGGGTACTGTTAAGTCCCCTGGCACCGCTCCCCAGCTCACCTCTCCTGGGTCTGTATCCTCTACTCCTCTACCGATCGAGTATCTGGCGTCCAGGCATGCTCTGTCTCGGAGCCATTGCCGGGTTCCCTTCCTGCCTACTGACCACCGGGCTCACACATCAGCACACTACAATGGTTGGAGTCATGAACCTAATCAGCAGTGCACTAGGCAAGGTCACGCTCCTCCCCTGTGAATGTAGGGGCCGACACAGCTCAACCTGACACTCCCCTTGACCAATAGCTGTCCGTCCTCCGGTATATCAGGCCACCTCCACTGATGGGAGGTGCCTGATTATTGAATTACTAAGCTTCTGCTTCTCTGGCTCTTAGTCAGGCCCTCCTTGTGCTCTCCTCCGGTAGACCCATTCCTGCTCTCCTAGCCACCCCATGGTCACACTACAATCCTAGCCCTGATATACCATGCTATGTGATGTGACAGGGGTGTAGGCATGCAGCAGGGAAGCTCTTACTGAAGTGAGCACCACCCCATATGTCCCTTAACAACTAATTTACATACAGCATGGGACACATTAAAAGTTGTTTTATGAGGTATGCAAGGGCATGCCAGGGATATAAGGGTATGTACTCACAATCTGGAGGTACTGCATCTTGAAGGCAGTACTTTTGGACCTGCAGGAACCCGTGGGTAAATGGAGGGAGATCTGTGGTGGATTCAGGGCGGCTTCTTCCTGCATTCACTCGCAGGAGATCGCTTCCGGCAACCCGTACCTGCACCACAGCTGAAAAGATGCTGCAGTGGGGAGAAGCATAGTGAGGAATCCCATTCACTATATTTCTATGGTACAATGCAACATTTTGGACCCAGCAGCAATATGCTTTGTCCAAATTGCTGCATTTCCTGACCATTAATATGCAGCCTCAAGGGGTTGCAGGAACCCCAATTGCAGTATGTTAAAGGTGGTGGGCATAGTTTATCATGCCAAATACAGGTGACAGGTTCACTTTAATTATCTGACTAGTGTGTTATACCCATGGCTCATAATTTATACCTACCTCTTGGTCAGATGCACGTCATGATTTAGATTGCTGTGGCACTTAAAACTCATTATAGTTTATGCTGATCATGCATTGTCTGTAGTCTTGATGTGCACTTTATCTACATAAAATAAAAGACTTCATATGAATTTTTCTGGATTTAATGGGCTGTGGCAAGGTCTGGAACCAAGCCTCATTTTAAACAGAGAAAGTCAGAGTAGTGTACTGGATTGAATGCTTGTGGTAATGTGGCGCCCCACTGGTCTGGTCGCCGCGAAGGGGTACTGCACCCAGTGAACGGGTGTGGTGTCTCAGCCCTTGATGAATCAGGATGGTAAACCCGGGAGGGAGGGCCCAGTCGAGGGGACAGGAGAAGAACAAATGGAGGGTGGCAGTAAGTAAGTGGTAAAAGAGCGAGTAAGTAGGCTGTACAGAAAGTGTGCAGTTGTGAGTAAGGGGAACAGAGAAGACCCCAGGGGCACAGGTGGAGTGAAAACGACCTAGGTGCCTTGATCCAGGACTAACGATAGTCAGATGGAGGTGTTGGTCAAGAACCAGGACCCTGAACATGGCGCAAATGCTGTATGCCCGAACTACTGAACTGGGACTACGAGGTCTATAGGAACTGTGGCCGTGACCCAACACACCCGCTGAGAAAGCAGCCGAACTAGGGTCAAGAGACAGGTACCAGTTGCACTGGATTGGGGCACTGTGTGTGGAGGCGCTGACAGGAGAGGTGAAGAAGTAGTGCTGGGTGAAAGAGACCAGAGAAAGGAAAGACACATGAAGGGGATCTTGGGCAAACTATCCTGGTTCCTTGGGGACAGACCAGACTGGAACTTGGCAGAGAGAAGCGCCCGGTGAACAGTTGCAGTTTCAGTGAGTAAACTGGGTACAGAATTCCAATGCTTTGTGAGACTGTCTTATTTCTCTGCCTGCGGAGCCGCCGACTGCATAAGTAAATGAGACTCAGAGGCCCATCTCAAATACGGCCTTACACATCCATTGCATAAGAACACATCGGCCCCGGGTACTGCTCCACCTGCGGGGAGCAATGACATCAGGCTGCAGTACTAACAATCCCGGAGGTCTGACCCGCAGCGTCTGTCTCTCTTGACCGGAAACTGTAGGTGGAGTCACAAACTTTAATTAAAAAAACTTTATCCCCCATCTATCAATCCCTAAGTTCTACACTGGCCCTAAATTGACTCCCCCGGGGTCACAGAAGCCAGGTCTCAACCTAACGTGACTCCCCCACAGCAACAGGAGCCCAGTTCCGAGTGCCCCACGGCCCTGGGGTGGGCGAGTCAGTAAAGAAAAGTAGATTCCTCTTCACCTGCATTTAGTACAGATGTAGCATAACAGAGCTTGTGGAGATACAATTCCCCTAGGCAGCTAGAAGGAGTGGGCTTCCAGGGCAACATGTTAGTCGGCTCTGGAAAATAAGAGTTCTTATTCTGACAAGGAGGGGGACACAAAAAAACACCTGTAGTGCAGAATAAAGACAATGAAAGCCAGAGATTACATTCTGAGAAGTACTTTGACAATCTTGTGTAGTATCAATACTATTGAATTGCTATATCTGGTATGTATTAAAAGAATTTCTCTGTATGATACAGAAGAAATGTACCAAAAAGTATTTTGTCTGCTATCATCTGTTAAAGTGATATTTGAAGAATTCAAAGTAAAGTTGCTTTTAGATTTTCACAAAGGATTATGTTTTTTCTCATTCATCGCTTCTTACCATCAAGCCATCTGTTGCTTAAAAAGGAGTAAGCATCAAACCCCTGTAACATACATGCTCACAGGTACAGTAACTGGGATCTTTGGGATCGTAACGCAAACCTCAACATGAATGGTCCCCTAAACAACACTTATGTCCTTAGTGTTTCTTTCTGCATTGTCATATCTGTGCCAAGTTAGAGAATGTTAAACTTGATTTATAATTTTGCCTTCAAAGCTTTTTTTTTTTGCAAAGCATTGAGTTAATAATAATATATTAATAATAATTATTCACTTTTATAGCACCATTAATTCCACAGCACCTTACATACATCATCAATACTGTCCCTATTGGGGCTCACAATCTAAGCACCCTATCAGAATCTCTCTGGAGTCTGCAAGGAATCCAGAGAACCCAGAGGAAACCCACACAAACACAGGGAGAATATACAAACTCTTTGCAGACGTTGTTCTTGGTGGGATTTGAACCCAGGACCCCAGTGCTGCAAGGCTGCAGTGCTTACCACTGAGCCAGTGTGATAGCACTGTTATATTCATGTATAAAAAAAAATATAAAAACAGGTATTACTTTGCTATTTAATATATGCTATATATTATAAATGAATACAAATAATGTCTCACCTTTGCTGTATTCACCGCTGCTCCATATCCAGTAGGGAATCCACAACCAAAAAGACATGCTTTGTCTAGTGGTGCTCGGTCATCAATCTTTGCAACAGCATCAGTGGGTACTACAGTATATTCTGAGAAAGTGCTTGTCCATAAGAAGTGATGCACAGTCTTTCCCTTACATGAGAATCTTGTGGTTTTATCCGGCATTACATTTTGGGCTTGGCTCATGCTGTATTTAGAAAGATGGGGAGAAAAGCGTTTTATTTCTTTTTAAAGAAATCCATGCCAGAAGGATACCTTGATTAGTTTAACAAGTATTCACATTCTTTCTATAAATGTAATGTTGTTTTATGAAAAGTGAGATGAACGTGGCACTAAGCGTTACCTCTGTCAGGTCCGGATAATCCTCCAGTTATGGCATGTTCCCAACCGGCGGTGCACTGCCAAAGCACCAGCATTTGAAAAGCATAAAAGAGAACTCATGGAAAAACAGGGTGCAGGGAGGGGGCACGAAGGGCCAACGGACTACGACGCCGTTTCGCGACGCGTGTCGCTTCTACGGGTCCGAGTATGTGGAAGAGGGACACAATGTTATATACATACTATGCCCCGCCCACTTCCGCCGGCCAACTTCATGTTTGAAGTGGACAACTTTAATAACAAATGTCAAACCATTACATACATCAGTAAAAACAGGACATAAAAATACAAATGCATAACCTGTAAAAAGGAGAAAAACTGAGAAAAACTCACAGACACCCAAAGCACTGCATGTATGGACGCTGAACGCTGGCATCACCCGGGCCGCAGCACTGTTGTGCCGTCATGTAAGCTCATTGTCTCCCCTGGCGTTATTGGCGCTCGACTCATCCCGGCTGGGTGGAGGCGTGGCGATGGCTGAGGACAAGCCTCAGAGCCAATCGCCACCGCTCTCCAACACTCCAGACCAGAGTAGGAGAGCGCCAATATTGCATACCATTACCTCTAGTGAATCGCTATAGAAACGACATACGCTGATCAGGAAATCCTTAAAACACGGCGCTTGCTCTAAGAAGCGAAGGGGAAAGTCAGGGGGCAGTATCAGAGATATAATAAGCAAGATTTGCTCATGAAGAGATCTCAACCTCTAATGGGGAAAAGAGTCTCTTTTTTTTTTTTTTTTTTTTCAAACAAAAATAGTAAACTGAGCTGACGGCAATAGAAACAGGCGGCGTCACCCGGCGATACCAACGCTACCACAATCCATAGTATGCAAGTATACTCATTACCTAAGGTACTTGTGATCATGAGATACAAAGAGAAAAGGAAAAACAGAGAAAGAAAAAAACAATTTTGTCATTAATACCAATGGCCTAAGTACGTGTAAACATGGCGTACAAATTATTAGATAGCAATAAATCACGCCGCCCACACTCTGATGGGCAGTAGGTCTGTATGTAATCATCCAGAGGCCTGAAACTGGAGGAAACCGACATGGGGATGAAGACGGGGGATATACCGGTAGGAAACTGAGGGCAGTAAGCTAGGAACGTAAACCTATATCAAAGAAGAGGTCGATCAGTGTAGAACCCCTAGATTAAAGGCTATAGGAACACTGCAAGGTCTAGTTTCTCATTTAGACTCAATGCTCCCTGAGCATCCGTATTCAGGATCCACCTTGCTTCTTCTCTCAATAGCCGTTTATGGGTATTGCCCCCTCTCTCGTTTGCAGTGACTTTTTGAACACCCGCAAAGCGCAACAGTTCAGGGTTCCCCCCGTGTGCACTCAGCATGTGCTCAATCAGCCTGGGTGACGCTTTTCCGGATCCGATAGAATTATAGTGCTCCCAAAACCAATGGAACAAGGGCCGTATAGTTTTCCCCACATAAAACCTATTACACGGGCAGAAAATCACATATACGACCCAACTACTTCTACAATTAAGAAAGGAGGGAACCACATGATCTATGCCTCCTGTTTTAATTCAGCAAACATATATTTTGTTTATGTTTTACACACACATTTGACTGGGTGCATTTTTTGCAATATGTAGAATATGGTGGCTGCCACACTACTAGTATAAATACAGCATACAGTCTCACGCTTTTCAGTTTATGCTTTTGATTAATATGCATCAAATATTTGCAAAACACACATTGTGAACACAGTCTTAGGCTGGAAACACACTGGTGAGTGCAAAAACAGTCCGATTTACAGATCCTAGAGTCGTGTGACTCTTGTCCTAGTTTTGGTCTGTTTTGCATCCAACTCTGATGCAACTGTCCTACATTTTTCTTAGATCACATCTGAGTGCAATCCATTTTTTTTCTCAGCAGCTATTACTGTATAATCATTTACAGGAAAATTTTTGACAGTTGTCTGAGCTACAGAATGATAATGTATCAATTAAAAGTCGCATCAGACTCGGATGGTCTGAGTGTGGTCCGACTGCGGTCCGTCTTTTTTGTCGGACCCATAGACTTGCATTGGCGAGTCTTGTACGATACTCGCATACAATCGCAGAATGTTGCGACTGACTTGTCATCCGTGAATCGGATGAGAAAAAACGTCTGACACTCGGAAATGTGCTCTTGGACATTGACTAACATTGGTCCGACTGCAATGCAATTTTTACTCGCATTGCAGTCGCCCGAGTTTCACGCCAGTGTGCCCAAGCCCCTATAAGCACAGTTCAATTTTCTTTGAATCATGTGGAAATCCATGTATTGTCATGGCAGCTGAATGCCACCTGAAGGCCCCCATGGTTGCCAGTTTAGAACTCCTCTAAAACTCATACATATGTCAGGTTTCATTGGTGACCTTGTTTTTCACTATAAATAACAGTGATGTATTTTGAAATATAGAAAAAACGATCAATCTATTGCAGGTGTGCTAAAGGGACTAAGGCTACGTTCACACGCTGCATTTTTGCCATGCTTTTTTCAGCAGCGCTTTCCCCCAAAAGCGCATCTGCATCTGCAATCCTAGAAAAGTGAATGGACTTTCACTTTTGTTGTTCAAATGTTTTTATTGGATTTTATAATGTAACAAAACTTTAAATACATAGTATAGAATAATATCCAGAGTACCGTATATACTCGTGTATAAGCCGACCCGTGTATAAGCCGACCCCCCTACTTTTGCCCCAAAAATCTGGAAAAACCTATTGACTCGTGTATAAGCCGAGGGTGGACCCCAGCACAGGTATACAGCCCCCAGCAGTGTGGTATACAGGCCCCCCCCCCCCAGTGGTATACAGGCCTCCCCAGTGGTAGTATACAGCAGCCCTAGTGATAGTATACAGCAGCCCCAATGGTAGTATATAGCATCCCCAGCAGCCCCAGTGGTAGTATACAGCAGCCGCAGTGGTAGTATATAGCAGCCCCAGTGGTAGTATATAGCAGCCCCAGCAGTAGTATACAGCAGCCCCAGTGGTAGTATATAGCAGCCCCAGTGGTAGTATATAGCAGCCCCAGCAGTAGTATACAGCAGCCCCAGTGGTAGTATATAGCAGCCCCAGTGGTAGTATACAGCAGCCCCAGTGGTAGTATATAGCAGCCCCAGTGGTAGTATACAGGAGCCCCAGCAGTATATACAGCAGCCCCAGTGGTATATACAGCAGCCCCAGTGGTATACAGGCCTCAGCAGTATATACAGCAGCCCCCAGGGGTTATACAGCACCCCCCAGGGGTTATACAGCGGCCCCCTGGGGGTACCCAGCAGCCCCCAGGGGGTACCCAGCAGCCCCCTGGGGGTACCAACAGCCCCCAGGGGGTACCCAGCAGCCCCCTGGGGGTACCAACATCCCCCTGGGGGTACCAACAGCCCCCAGGGGGTACGCAGCAGCCCCCTAGGGGTACCAACAGCCCCCTGGGGGTACCAACAGCCCCCAGGGGGTACCCAGCAGCCCCCTGGGGGTACCAACAGCCCCCTGGGGGTACCCAGCAGCCCCCTGGGGGTACCAACAGCCCCCAGGGGGTACCCAGCAGCCCCCTGGGGGTACCAACATCCCCCTGGGGGTACCAACAGCCCCCAGGGGGTACGCAGCAGCCCCCTAGGGGTACCAACAGCCCCCTGGGGGTACCAACAGCCCCCAGGGGGTACCCAGCAGCCCCCTGGGGGTACCAACATCCCCTGGGGGTACCAACAGCCCCCTGGGGGTACCCAGCAGCCCCCTGGGGGTACCAACAGCCCCCAGGGGGTACCCAGCAGCCCCCTGGGGGTACCAACATCCCCCTGGGGGTACCAACAGCCCCCAGGGGGTACGCAGCAGCCCCCTAGGGGTACCAACAGCCCCCTGGGGGTACCAACAGCCCCCAGGGGGTACCCAGCAGCCCCCTGGGGGTACCAACATCCCCCTGGGGGTACCAACAGCCCCCAGGGGGTACCCAGCAGCCCCCTGGGGGTACCAACAGCCCCCAGGGGGTACCAACAGCCCCCACGAGCTGGCACTGTCCCCCCTTGTAAGGGCCCCCCCCCCCGCTACTTATACATTACCATTCCGGTTTTCTGATCAGCGCGGCTCCTCCGTGCTGCGTCTTCATCCTCCCGCGCTGGCTGCATCCGGGTTCTCCAGCGGTCGCGCGATGACGTCACATCGCTGCGACAGCCGGAGATCACGGATGGAGCCAGCGAGGACGGGAGGATGAAGAAGCACCGAGGAGCGGCGCCGATCAGAACACCGGGATGGTAATGTATAAGCAGCGGGAGGGGGGCCCTTACAAGGGGGGACAGTGCCAGCTTTTGGGGGGCTATATGAACTGCATCCCCCTGCCGCTGATTGACAGGGGGATGCAGTGCATATTTAATGAGCGGCCCCACGTGACGGGGCCGCTCATACAGCAGCCCCCCCCCCCCGCCTCCCCCCAGCCTCCACAGCCCCCGGACACAGCCCCCACCACACGGGTCTACCGTATAGACCCGTGTATAAGCCGAGGGGGGGACTTTTCAGCCCAAATTTTGGGCTGAAAAACTCGGCTTATACACGAGTATATACGGTAATTATTATAGATATAACATGAAATCTGTTAATATTGTGTAATACAGGTTATACCGTATTTGGTAGCATTGAAATTCAAGTAGATTCTGATTTAAATTCAAATTATTTATTTACAGCATAGATTGGTTACGAACATGAAACTATTTACAGTCGCAGAAGACACAGTAGACTGGGGGGGCAGGTAAATATAATTGTGGTTTCATGTTAATCTAGTAATCAAGCTGATTATCTACCTTCAATCTATTTCAGCTTTATTGTAATAGTTTTAGTGTGATTTACATGTACTTTGATGTCAACCTAGGGAGTGTGAATTTGACAGTAGAACTAATTCTGGGGTAAGATGTATATTGCTGTCCGTAACGTCTTTAATGAGAGATTGAATTTCTTTCCAGAATGAGTTAAGTTTTTTGCAATCTCAAAATATATGAATTAGGTTTCCTATTGTATTGCAATTTCGCCAGCAGAGAGGTGAGTGGTTGTCTTGTATTAAATGGAGTTTTAAAGGAGTAAGGTACCAATGCTAATATATTTTATAGTGGGTCTCAATAAAAGAAGAGCATGGTATGTTGGCATGTTGGTATGTTTCAAAGATTTCTCTAAAAGGTCTGTATGAATGAGGATATTTAATTATTTTTCCCGCACCTCTATATTTGTGGATTTAAGGAAAATTGAGTCTTGATTTATGTTTTCATAAATGTTTTTAGTAGTGATGAGCAAGCACTAAAATGCTCGGGTGCTCGATGCTCTGGCCGAGCATCTCAAGATACTCGTGAACTCGGCCAGAGCACCGAGCCCAATGTAAGTCAATTAGTGACAGGTTCGGCCCACAGACTTCCGGTTATAAACCGAGTGTTTGTGGGAAAGGGTGGGCAGGAGGGCTTTTTCAAATCGCCGCAGCATACAACATCTTGCTGTGCCCCCCAGAGGGACCCTAACAATCAATCTGCTCTCTGTGAGGTGCCAGATCACTGTGTGCACTGAAGGGAGCAGTGTATTTGTGTCAGATCGTCAATTATTAGCGAAGAGCCTGAGCATCTCGGCGGTACTCGGTGCTCGCCGAGCATCCCGAGTATCGGGATACTCGTGCGAGTAACGAGTAGCGCCGAGCATACTCGCTCATCCCTAGTTTTTAGTTTTCCAAAACATTGAGTTCTGTGGGTACTTTAACATTTGGATCACATTTTGAGAGATACAGAAGTTTAGTTTGTGCTTGATGAATGTTTGAAGGATTTTTTCCCATAGTCTTTAAATATTATCTTTTAGTTTACATGTCTTTAAGTGTCTTGAAGGGAATGAGTTAATTATTTTAGTCAAGAATATTTGAAATATACCGAATGCTAGATTTTTTCCAGGAGTCCACTTTTCATCTTGTGGAAATTGATTTAAGACTCTCTAGTGGAATCCAGTGTGGTGGGGAAGTGGAATGGCAATTGGTAGATTTAGTAACTAGATGTCTCCAGGATTGAATAGCAGCTTTGACTGTGCGCTATCTAGGCAGTCGCTTAAATTTGTCACACAGAAATGTGAGTACTACATGTCCAAGGCCGCCTCGAGTGTACCTGGATTCTTCCATAGTTAACCAGCTAGGTCTGTCTTTCTCGTCCCACCATGATTGGCTAAGTTTTATGATGGTAGAAGAATAATAAGCTACAAGATTCGGTACCACGAATCCTCCGTTGATTTTGCTTTTTTCCAGAATTGATCTCGCCACCCTGTTTTTTTTTCCCCAAATAAAGGATGCTAATTGGGTTTGCAATCTTTGTATCCAGGATTTTGGAATAGGTAGAGGAATGGATCGGAAGATATAAAGCAATTTGGGTAGTATAAACATTTTATAGGCTTCTACCCTGCCTAACAATGATATGTCTATTTTTCAAATATGTAGTATATCCGATTGCAGAATTTTGAAAATGTCATTCATATTTGTATCAGTGATGTTAGAGAGGGGTTTAGTAAGTTTAATGCCAAGGTAGTCTAAATTCTCACTTTCCCAAGAAAGACTGGTTTCCATTTTTAGTATGCTTAAGAGTTCCGGATCAATGTTAAAATGGAGAATTTGGGTTTTGTGTAGGTTGATCTTGTAGCGTGAGATATATGCAAATTCCTGAATAGTACCTAGAAGTTTTCGTAATGAGTTTAGTGGGTCTGTGAGAGGAAGGATGATACCATCCACAAATAAGCTGATTTTGAACTGCCTATGTTGTGTGTGAATGCCTTTAATTAAGGGGTTCATCTGAATTTTTTCCGCAAGTGGCTCTATAAATAGATCAAAAAGGGTGGGGGAAAGCAGACAACCTTGACGCGTGCCATTGTTCAAAAGGATTTCTTCTGAGAGTAAATTATTTGTAAGAACGTTTGCAGACGGATTGGAGTAAAGAGCGTGAATTTCGTGAATTTCCGAATCAGAACCTCACCAGGGTTTCAAATAGAATGCCCCAGTGGACCCTGTCGAATGCTTTTTCTGCGTCGACCGAGACCACAAGGGCTGGAGTCTTTGTTCTCTTAATAGGGGCGAACAGATTTATGGCTCATCTTGTAGCGTCAGCGGTGCCTCTCCCTTGTACGAACCACACCTGATCTTTATGGAGTAGCTTCAAAATGACTTTCTGTATCCTAGTGGTTAGAGTTCTGGTAATGATTTTTAGGTCTGTATTTAACAACGAGATGGGTCTGTAGTTTCATACATTCTCTTCGTCTTCTTTGCTTTTTGGAATCACTGTGGTGACAGCTTGTTGCATTTCCTTTGGGAGATGGTTATTGTTATCCGCTAATGAGTTGAGGAGTCTAGTGAGGTATGGAGAGAGGGATTCTTTGAAGGTGGTATAAAATTCATTCTGGAAACCATCTGGTTCCAGAGATTTGCTCTTTTTTAGAGAATTTATAGTGTCCATTATTTCTGTTTCAGTGTAGGGAGAGTTGAGGTAATCTAAATCTTCATTAGAAAAGCATGGGAGTTTAATGGAGTCTAGAAATGAGGTGATTTTAGATGTGGAGGGGATAATTTCTGTAGGGCCATTTTTGAGATTATACAGTCTTCTGTAGAATTCAGCAAATGTGTCTCATATATCTTGTGGTGATTTGTAAAGTACATTTATTTTGTTTCTAATTTGCAGTATATAGCAAGTACAATGTAAGTCAATGAGTGATTGGCTCTGCCCACACACATCCGGCTATAAAACAAGCATTTCCGGGACAGGGCGAGAGGGTGGGTTTTTTCACATATGAACTGCATAAAACACCTGCAGTGCCCCCAGAGTGACCCTAACATTCAATCTGCTCTAACTTAGGTGCCAACTCACTTTATGTAGTGAAGAGAGCTGTCAACTTGTGTCAGATAAATAATGATCGACACATCACTCACAGGCACCAGAGATACTCGCTGAGTAACGAGTATCGTAAATACCGTACAATTTGTGCGAATATCAAATAGTAACGATTACACTCGCTCATCACTAGCAACACTCAATAGTTTTAGAGAAGGAACTCCAGTGATTGAAATGTTTTTGTTAAAAACATCCTCTTTATTGCATCTTTAAAAGCTTCACATCCAATGCAAGCAGTGTGACAACCAAAGCATTTCAATACTAGGACTTACTCATGGTTTAAGGTGGCCATGTTACGTTATGCATATATCCACGCACTATTAGTAACAAGGTGTGTGCAGGGCCGTATCATCAATGAGCCAATATGAGCACTGTGCTCAGGCGGTGATGAGTCCCTGAAGACAGGGGGCAGCAGAGTGGTCAGTTACATGCTGCCGTGCTCCTGCAATCCTGTGTGTGTTGTCAATGACTGTGTGGAGCTGCTGCGGTCAGGACTGGGGAAGGAGGAGGCTCCTGGCTGCTTTTACTTTCAATACAGCAGCAATTGTATCTGCCTCCTCAGCATCCGCCCCCTCCAGCCAGGGAGTGTGATGATTGGTCAATCCAGCAGTCATTCTACCTCTGCATGAAGTGACCCTGTGTTCATCGGGACTCCAGGTTCTGTATATGGGGGAGCTTTGATCTATGTGGGGATGCTGTATATGGGGGGGCTCTGCTGTACGTGGGGGTGCTGTATATGGGGCTTGAGTACTGTATATGGGAACTCTGCTGTATGTGGGGCTGGAATACTGTATATGGGGGAGCTCTGCTGTGTGTGGGGATTCTGCATATGGGTGAGCTCTGATGTATGTGGGGGAGCTGTATATGGGGGAGCTCTACAGTATGTGGGGGTGCTGTATATGGGCGAGCTCTGCTGTATGTAGGGTGCTGTATATGGGGGAGCTCTGCTGTATGTGGGGGTGCTGTATATGGGGGTTACTCTGCTGTATGTGGGGGAGCTGTATATGGGGGTGATGTGCTGTATTTGGGGGGCTCTTCTGTATATGGGGCTGGGGTGCTGTATATGGGGGGGCTGTATATGGGGGGCTCTGCTGTATATGGAGGGGCTCTGCTGTATGTGGGGGTGCTGTATATGGGGCTGGTGTACTGTATATGGGGGACTTTGCTGTATGTGGGGCTGGGATGCTGTATATGGGGGTGCTGTATATGGGGGGACTCTGCTGTATATGGGGGTGCTGTATATGGGGCTGGGGTACTGTATATGGGGGCTCTGCTGTATATGGGGGGCTCTTCTGTATTTGGGGGGCTCTTCTGTATGTGGGGGTGCTGTATAAGGGGCTGGGGTACTGTATATGGGGGGCTCTGCTGTATATGGGGCTGGGGTGCTGTATATGGGGGAGCTGTATATGGGGGGCTCTGCTTTATATGGAGGGGCTCTGCTGTATGTGGGGGTGCTGTATATGGGGCTGGTGTACTGTATATGGAGGGGCTTTGCTGTATGTGGGGCTGGGATGCTGTATATGGGGGTGCTGTATATGGGGGGGACTCTGCTGTATATGGGGGTGCTGTATATGGGGCTGGGGTACTGTATATAGGGGCTCTACTGTATATGGGGGGCTCTTCTGTATATGGGGGGCTCTGCTGTATGTGGGGGTGCTGTATATGGGGCTGGGGTACTGTATATGGGGGGGCTCTGCTGTATGTGGGGCTGGGATGCTGTATATGGGGGTGCTGTATATGGGGGGACTCTGCTGTATATGGGGGTGCAGTATATGCGGGGCTCTGCTGTATATGGAGGTGCTGTATATGGTGCTGGAATACTGTATATGAGGGGGTTTTGCTGTATATGGGGCTGGGGTGCTGTATATAGGGGTACTGTATATGGGGGAGCTCTGCTGTATATGGGGGTGCTGTATATGGGGGCTCTGCTGTATATGGAGGAGCTGTATATGGGGGAGCTCTGTATATGGGGGCTCTACGGTATATGGGGGGCTCTGCTGTATGTGGGAGTGCTGTATATGGGGCTGGGATACTGTATATGGGGGGCTTTGCTGTATATGGGGCTGGGGTGCTGTATATGGGGGTGCTGTGCTGTATATGGGGGGGCTCTGCTGTATGTGGGGGTGCTGTATATGGGGCTGGGGTACTGTATATGGGGACTCTGCTGTATATGGGGCTGGGGTGCTGTATATGCGGGTGCTTTATATAGGGGGTGCTTTGCTGTATGTGGGGGGCTGTATATGGGACTGGAGCACTGTATATGGGGGGCTCTGCTGTATATGGGGGTACTGTATATGGGGGAGCTCTGCTGTATATGGGGGTGCTGTATATGGGGGGCTCTGCTTCTGCTGTATATGCAGGAGCTGTATATGGGGGAGCTCTGTATATGGGGGCTTTGCTGTATATGAGGGGCTCTGCTGTATATTGGGATGCTCTGCTGAATGTGGGGCTGCTGTACATGGGGCTGGGGTGATGTATATGGGGGAGCTGTGCTGTATATGGGCGTGCTGTGCTGTACATGGGGGTGATGTGCCATATATCGGGGTGCTGTGCCGTATATGTGGGTGCTGTATTTGGGGCTAATGTGCTGTTTATGGGGGTGCTGTACTGTATATTGGGCTTCTGTGCTGTATATGGGAGTACTGTGCAGTTTATGGGAGTGCTGTTCTGTTTATGGGGCAGCTATGCTGTATATTGGGGTGCTGTATATGGGGGTACTGTGCTGTTTATGGAGGTGCTGTATATGGCACTCCTGTGCAGTATATGGGCGGTGCTATATATGGGGTGCTATATTGTACATGGGGGTGCTGTATGGTATATGGAGGGCTATGGGGTGCATTATACTATATGGAGAACTATTGGGCATGCATTATAGTATTTGGAGGACTATGCATGGTGCATTATATTATATGGAGGGCTATGGCGGTGCTTTATAATATTTGAAGGTTTATGGGGTGCATTGTAATATATGGAGGACTATGGGGGTGCATTATAATATATGGAAAATTATGGGGTGCATTGTCTATGGGGGTGCATTATATTATATGGAGGGTTATGGGGGTGCGTGTATTATTATATATGGAGCCAATTATACTATATGGAAGTCATTACAATATTTGGTGGGCTCTGTGCAGGCAGGATAATACTTGCAGGGCTATGATGGAGCCTTTATACTTTATGGGGGGCTATTTGAGGGCTGTGTTGGGGTCTATTATACAGTGTGAAGAGGTTTAGGGAGCATTATACTATATGGAGGGATGTGAGGGGGACACAGTTGGAGATCATACTGTGCCAGAGTAGTTGGGGGGTACCGTATGGTACGTGTGGAGGGTCCTATGGAGGAATTCACTGTGAGGGGATCATAGTGTTTGGGGGACACTTTTGGTGGCATCATACTTTATGGGGGCAATGAAAGATCAATTATCCTGCCGGTTGGTCGGCACTTGTCCTCCTTCCTGCTCTCACATTGGGAGATGATGGGTGCTGCTGATGGATGATGGGGGCTGCAGGGGACATTGGGGGATAATGGAGGCTGCAGAAGAATGATAGGGACATTGGGGGATGATGGGGGCTGCAGATGGATGATGGGGGCTGCACAGGGACATTGGGGGATGATGGAGGCTGCAGAAGGATGATGGGAAGATTGAGAGATTATGGGGGCTGCAGATGGATGATAGAGGCTCCAGGGGGATATTGGGGGATGATAGGGGCTGCAGATGGATGATGGAGGCTGCAGGAGGACATTGGAGATGATGGGGGCTGCAGATGGATGATGGAGGCTGCAGGGGGACATTGGGGATGATGGGGGCTGCAGATGGAGGATGGAGGCTGCAGGGGGATATTGGGGATGATGGGGGCTGCAGATGGATGATGGATGACACAGTTTGGTTATGCTGGTCTGTGATGACAATTACTGTACAGTATGTAATAAATGTTCGTTTTTTTTGTTCATCAATAAATGTGAATTCTTCATGGAGATAAGACGTCCCCTGAAAATAAGACATCGTGTTTTTTTGGGGGCAAAAATTAATATAAGCCCAGTGCCATACATGAGACATAGCCTATGATTCATAGGCTCTATATAAGCCCTGCCACCACCACGTTCTGCACATTGCATGCAAAACACAGCTAGTGTAGGGTGAATGTGAGCAACTGATAGGGAGAGTTGTGCTTGTGCAAATCGTACAGAAATCCTCTGTAAAACACAAAAGCTCTTGTGAGAGCTACCAGTATTGTAGTACTAGGTGACTGTAGTGCAGGGAGACAAGCAGGAGCGTTACAGTACCACATAGTACAGTCAGCAATATTTCAGCTCTTCTCAGAGCTGAAGGTATAAGGTCAGAGAGTAGTGACAGTTTTCCCAGCTATTTTTGGGGTTACATTTACCCCTGCAGGTCAATTTTTTGCCGTTACGGTGCTGTTTTCATACCGAATAGCACGCACGATACTGCACAACTGACACGCAGCCAGCATCACTGTCTTGTGTGGTGACTGATGCACGTAATCTCACCTTTAACCTCAGGGCAATTTTTTTGTGCTGTTGCGGTGCTGTGTTCACATCGAATAGCTTGCATGGTACTGCACAACTGACACGCAGCCAGCTGTCTTGTGTGATGACTGGTAAGCATAATCTCGCCTTAAACTTCAGGGCAATTTTTTTCCGCCGTTGCAGTGCTGTGTTCACACCGAATAGCAGCACAGTACTGCACAACTGACCAACAGCAAACACCACTGTTTTCCGTGGTGATTGGTATGCGTAATCTCACCTTAAGCCTCAGGGCAATTTTTTTGTGCCCTTGTGGTGCTGTGTTCACACTGAATAGCATGCACGGTACTGCACAACTGACACGCAGCCAGCACCGCTGTTTTATGTGGTGACTGGCGAGCGGTATCTCACCTTAAACCTCAGGGCAATTTTTTTGTGCTGTTGTGGTGCTGTTTGTAAAACACAAAGCAGTACTAGGCTGTAGTGCTACCTTCCACAAAGCACTAACTGCTCCTTGTTCCCCAATATCTACATCTGAATATCAGCAACTATGTCAGAAAAACTCCAAATTCCTAAAAAGGGACAGGGACATGGATGTGGACGTGGGCATGGGGTAGTCAGTGGTGCCCGACAAGGCACAGAGTCTGGGAGACAGAATAAGGTTGATGCATCTATGTTCCTGGCGAAATTTCCCGGTCTGGAACGTAAACGGGTCTGGAAGCCAGAAGTACAAGAACAGATACTATCTTGGATGGCTGATAAGGCCTCAACGAAATTTTCTAGCAGCACCCAATCGTCCATGACCACACAGTCTCCTGTCCATACAGAGAACGCTGGGTCATCCAATTCTCAACCTGTTCCTAGTTCATCAGCCCATCAGGAGTCACAGGAAACATTTGACCCCAACCTTGGCCACTCCGAGGGTCTGTTTGGTCCATATCCTTTTGTTGCCTCTGGCCTCTCACCGTGCGACATTGAAAAGGAGCGTGAGGAGTTATTGTCTATTGATGGCCAAGTATTTGAAAACCCACGGCCAGAAGAAAGACACTTTCATCCACATGATATACCGGGTGAAGAGGTGGAGGTTGATGGTGATGACACCCAGTTGCCATCTGGCCAGCCAAGGATATCAACATGGAAGGAAGATGACATGGACAACGAGGTGGTCGACGATGAGACCACTGATCCGACCTGGACCGTTGGCACACATAGCCAGCACAGCAGCACAGAGGAAGAAGGTGGATACCTAGCACCAACAAAGGGCTCTGGTTTGAGCAGAGTGCGAAGTGTGTCAACTGTTGCCAAGAGCAATCCCTCTGTGCCCCAAGTCAAGGCAAGGGTGAGTTCAGCCGCTGTCTGGAAACTTTTTTCGGATAGTCCTTCTGAACCCAATGTTGTCATCTGTAGCATCTGCCATACAAAGCTAAGCAGAGGCCAGGGCAAAGACAACCAAAACACCACCAGTATGCGGAAACACATGGCAGCCAAGCTCCCTAGTCAGTGGGCGGAACAACAGGGTGCCAAATTGGTGTCTGCGGGTCATGTCACCTGTGATCCGCCTGTGATCCATCCTTCACAATCTGCTGGGCAGGAAGCAGTTGATCATACCTCTTGATCACAGAGTGTGGTGGCATAGACACAGGACACAACAAGCTCATCCACTTGTTTTTCCCAGCCAAGCGTACAGTTGTCTGTGCCCCAGATCTATGAAAGAAGGCATAAATACCAAGCCACGCACCCACAAGTACAAATACTGAACGAGCACATTGCCAAGTTGCTAGCCATGGACATGTTGCTGTTTAGGCTTGTGGGGACACAGTCTTTCCATGATCCATTGGCTGTGGCTGCCCCATGATAGTCAGTTCCCAGCAGGCACTATTTTTCCCGGTGTGCTGTCCCCACATTACACCAGCATGTTTTAAACAATCTAAAGGGTGCTCTCACCAATGCTCTAACCGGGAAGGTCCACCTTACAACAGACACGTGGACAAGTACTTGTTAACAGGGACGATACATCTCTGTCATGGCACACTGGCTCACCCTGGTGGAGGGTGGGACAAAATCTCAAATTGGACAATCACATATCCTACCCACGTCACGAATAGAGGACCCAACCTCAATCAGGGTTTCCACCTCATCATATACGTCCTGTCTCCCCTCTTCCTATGCTGAATTATCCTCCACATCATTCCCAAGTTGGGAGCTATGCAGCAGTGCATCGGCAAAGTGGCAACACGCTCTGCTGAAGCTGATCTGCTTAGGTTAAACACCACACACTGCAGCAGAGCTGTGGCAAGGAATAAAACAACAGACCGATCAGTGGCTCTCCCCACTGCAACTCCAACCCGGTCTGGTTGTCTGCGATAATGGGCGTAACCTGGTGACGGTTTTAAAGCTCGGGCAGCTGGTATACGTGCCATGCATGGCTCACGTGCTGAACCTATTTCTGCCAATCCTCAACCGGTCTTGCAGCGCATTAAAAGCAATTTAATTTGCCAAACCACCGACTCATTTGCAACCTGCCAACACAGAGGAACTCAACATATCATATGTTGGCAAGGATTAGTGAGCAGCAGAGGGCACTTGCTAAATACCAGCTTAAACATGCCTGTCAGACTGAGACTCAGCCAAGACACATAACAACTGTCAATTGGGTGTGGATTGCTGACATTTGTGAAGTGCTTGATAGCTTTGAGTACTGCACCAAGCTTGTGAGCGGTGATCAGGCTGTTATCAGTGTAACCATCCCTATGCTATGTCGCGGCATAATCTAAAAATGGAATCTTTGAGTGCCCAGCAGCTGGGTATGGAGCAAGATTTCACAATGGGTGGTCCTACCCAGTCCAGCCAATATCATCCGGCAAGATTGGGGGATGAAGATGATGAGGAAGACGATGAGGGAGAGGACTTCTTTTTCAGTGGCACCGAGGGGACCCCTCATTTAAAAGAGGGGACTTCTAGCCCCAGCTTCATGTCTGTCCAGCATGGGTGGGCTGGAGAAGAGAAGGTGGTGGAGAGTAAATGTGAGGAGAGGATAGGTATTGTTCCTCTTTCTGGGGCCACAGAACAATTGCCTCTGTGCAGCTTAGCACACATGGCACACTTCATATCTAACTATCTGTGCCAAGACCCTCACATGATCGACATTTTCAACTGCAACCTATACTGATGGCCACCTTTCTAGACCCATGATACAAGGACAAATTTCCTTCGCTACTGTTGCAGTCACCAAGGGGTTTCGCAATTCAAGAGGGCCGTTGTCGATCATTTGATGGCAACATCACCCTAAGACACCGCTGCTAGCAGAGGTACCAGCTCTGTGCAACAGCATGCATTAATGGGGAGAGACATATCCAGCAGGTTCAAAAGAGGTGGTGGTAAAATGTCCACAAACTAGTCCATCTTCAATAAACCGGCTCATCAGCAAGGGCTAGCTGGACCAGTAACAATGTCAAGGAGGGAGAAGTTGAACAAGATGGTCAATGACTATCCTTCCTGACACTTCTGTTCCATTTCATTACTGGGTATCCAAGCTGCATAGTTGGCCAGATCTCTCCTTATATGCCTTAGAGTTGCTGGCCTACCCTGCTGCTACTGTGATGTCAGATCGTGTTTTCAGTGCCGCTGGGGCAATCATCACAGATACACGCACACGGCTGACTATAGAGAATGTAGACAGGCTGACTTTGATCAAATTTAACAAGGACTGCATTTTGCAACAGTATTTAAGCCCTCCAGATGACAGCATCCCAACTTAAAGTCACCCAAAATGTTATTTCATGCTACTGGTGAGCATATCAATCCCTTCCCATACAAATCCCTTTGCTTCTTCTTACACATGTATTCAACTCCTGCTTTTGCCACATTTACCTCATGGTCAATAAGCTAAATACAATGTTCCATTCATTAATATTTCCCATCAGAGGCACTTGTGATGAGACCCTCCTTCCTTCATCAACCATGATACAGCCCCTTGGGCTAATTTGTGGAGACTCTATGGCTATGCCTGCACATTGGGCACTGCAAGAACTATGTTAGTAGTCCTAGCTTCATAATTTTTGGCCTTTGAGGCCTGCTTCCTTCATAAACCATGATACAGCCCCTTGGGCTAATTGTTGGAGACACCATGGCTATGCCTGGACATTGGGCACTGGGGCTGGAACTACTGTGCTAGTAGTCCTAGCTTCATAATTGTTTGGCCTTGAGGCCTGCTTCCTTCATCAACCATGATACAGCCCCTTGGGCTAATTTTTGGAGACACTTTTGCTATGTCTGCACATTAGGCACTGCAAGAACTATTGCTATAGTCCTAGCTTCAAATTGTTTGGCCCTTGAGACCTGCTTCCCTTCATCAACCATGATACAAGCCTTGGGCTAATTTTTGGTGACACTATTGCTAGCTACATTAGTGCATGGCAGTGAACAATGACTATAGTCCAAGCTTCAAATTGTGGCCCTTGAAGATGATTACATGCATCAACATATAAACAAGCTTGTGAGACTTAATTTTGGTGACACTATAAGCAACATTTGATCCAGGGAGTGCAAACAGGAACATGAGCTCCACTTGAAAATTCTTGTGACCCTTCGTGAAGAGATGATACATAGTAGCAAGCCACATAGTAACATAGTATTAGTTGAAGGAAGAACTTAAGTCATTCTAGTTCAGGTCCATAAGTGACTTTGATAGAGAGGCAAAAACTAACATGTTGCTACTTTAAGCTCCCAATTTTGGAATTTTCCTTTGCACACTAGCGGAATGGCTTTCACTGGTCACACGCACTAAGGGAAATCTGCTTCTTAACATACAGACCAGATTGTACGCCAGTCATTCAATCATGTAGGGCACTTAGTGACATCATGTAAGAGGTAAATTGATGTTCCCTCTGGCAAATATGCTCTTAGCATCCATTATTTTTCCTTGCAATGCGATGGGGGGCTTCTTCTGTAACGCAACTAGGAGATTGTTTCTAACCATCACACTGAGCTGTCAGAAGATCGCTCATTAACCGCTTTATGGCATTCTAATACATCACTGCCAGTGCGATGTCCCGCTCTGCGAAAACAACAACTTCAATGTTTTGTATATTCTATGAAGCAGGGTAACACCGTGCGCGCTGACCAGGTGCCCCCATACATTTGTTTACAGCATACATTTTTTTAACATTTACATATTAAGGCTGTGCACACATGCTGTGTTTTTTAACGCATGCTTTTTTTCTACACTGTCCAGTAGGACAGTGAAGAAAGATATTTCTAAAAAAAATTTTAAAAAGGGTTAATTTCCTGTCTTCTCTATTCGATGGGATGGAGATTCAGAGAAGCCCTAATTTTTTTTTTTTAAATTTTTTAAAAATTGATGTGGGCTTCGCCATATTTTTGTATGCTGGCCAGGTACAGCAGGCAGGTACAGGCTGCCCCCAACCCCCAGCTGCCTAGTTGTACCCAGCTGGGAACCAAGAATATAGGGAAGCCCTTTTTTTTCATTGTTTCATAAATTTCATGAAGTAATTAAAAAAAAACTATGTGAGCTTCACCATATTTTTTTGTCTAGCCAGATACAACTAGGCAGCTGGGGGCTGGAATCCGCAGAAAAAGGTGGCCCAAGCTTTCTGGGTTTCCCCTCCCACTTCAAATTGCAGTCCACAGCCACCCCAGGAAATGGCGTGTTCATAGAAGCTCCATCTTCTGGTGCTGTATCCGACTCTTCCAGGGCCCTGGTGCCGGGTGGCTCGCTGGGTAATAATGGAGTTAGGGCCAGCTTTGTATTGTCAGCTGGCACTAAGCCTGAAATTCATGATGTCATGCCAATATTAGACATGGCCACCATGAATTTCTATTAAATAGTTAAAAACACACAAAATGGAGAAAAATTGTTTTATTAGAAATAAAACAAAACACAATTAATGACTTTATCTTTATTGAAGAAAAAACCTCCGATGTAATCTAAACGAGATCTTCTTCTCTAGCTCTCCTACATCTCTACCAGAACATACACGTCTTCTGGTAGCGATTTAGCTGAGTACTCGGCTATGGGAAAGTTTATCTGAGTTCACTGAACTCAGATGAACTTTCCCGTGGCACCGCAATCACTACCAGAGGTGAGGGGACAACAGCTTTCACTTCAGGCAGTGTTGGCGGTGACATCAGAGTCAGGGTACCATCGGCTATTTCAAATGAACAGCTGAAGCATCAGCTGTTCGTTTGAAATAACCAGCGTCTTTTTGAAAAAGCCGAAGGCTCACTTCCAGCAGAGGTGTGGGTATGGAGTCAGGGACAGAGGCAGCAAGGCACCGGGCAGCAGGGAGGGAAGCATTGGGCAGAGGGGCATGCATCAGCTGAGTGATTGTTTAAAAGCTGGTGGCTTTTTGCCACCGGCTTTTAAACAATCATGAGCCCATTTCAGCCTCTTCCTCAGCCCCCAGACTGCTTTTTTGGGTCCAGCAGACAATTACTAGCATTTCCCATTGACTAACATTGGACTTGCTACTCGTACCGAATACCTGAGTATTATGATCTACTCGGTACAAGTATAGCGAGTCCGAATACTTGAGTACTCGCTCATCCCTAGTCACCATCAATACTTACTGTGTTTTTAGACAGCAGTTGGTGTTTGGACTAAGACAAGGGCTGCACTTTCCACACTGAGGAACACATAGCGGGATTACTTTGTCCCCTTGAAAACAAAATGAAAAATAATTATAAACTGAACTGGGGTTTGCTCACATCTACATTTAAAAAAATCAGTACATTTTTCATCCCAAAGAAATCGATGAGAGAAATCTGTTAAGTTTTTTTATATGTCATGCAAGCATTAGGCGATTATGCAGCTTTTTCCTCACTTACCCTCCGTATAACGTGTTTGCCATGCGTATTCACTGCATTTTTTCTCAGCAGATATTAATCAACAATCATTTACAAGACCTTTTAGGGTACCATTACGCGACTCAATATTGCATGCAATGTCACTTGCAATTTGCTGCTTGCAGTGAAATCATGGACACATTGTTCCATTTTGTACACGGCACCAAAAGAGAACAATGTGTCCATGATTTCACTGCAACCAGCAAATTGCCAGTGAAATTGCATGCAATATTGCGTCGTGTAACGGTACATTAGAGTGTTCCATGCTACAGAATAGTAATGTTGCTGTACAGATTGGGCAGCGTACAGATAGTTTATGCGACGTCTGATTTTTTTTCTCTCACGCATTATCTTGCATTGCCAAGACTTAGTTGTTTTACGAGACCATACACAGCATGCTGAAATTTTTTCCTCATGTCAAATACAGCTGAGGAAAAATCTTAGGGTGGCTTCACACCATGGTAAGGTCCGATCCGGGGCTGTCAGGAATGAACCTGCCAGGCTCGGACCGGATCAGCACACAGAACCGGAAGGTGTGCACCCGGACGCAGCTGCCGCTGCTAATAAATCAGAACCGCGGCTGGCAAGGAGCTAGCGAGAGTCCTGAAACAACAGCAGCGTGCAGCCACAGGTGTCTGGTTCCCGGATCCTCCCGGACCGGGACAATCCGGCCCCATAGGCTCCCACCTTACGGAGCGCTGGATTGCACCAGATCCGGGAGGATCTGGGGGAATCCAGGAGAACCCGGGATACGGCAATTTGGGGAGATTTTTCTCCCCGGACACAAAAACGTTGCAAGCAACATTTTTGTCTCTGGTGACAAAAATCTGAATTCTTCCGGAGATATGGAAACCGGATGGCAGAGAGCTGCCATCCAGCTCCATCCGGCCCCATAGGATACTATGGGGCCAAAATCCGGTCCGGGGCTGTCTGGTTTACACTGGACAGCCCCAGATCGGACTTTACCATGGTCTGAAGCCACCCTAACAAATCAACTCTCCCTCATTAAATAACATTCAATTGTTTTATCGCATTGCACTCATATTTATATGCAGATGTGAGCGAACCCTTTCTCAGATTATTCAATAGGAAATAGCCTATCATAGATATGGAGCAGTGTTTGAATGGCTTTATGTTCTACAATGTTGAGCTGACCCAGAGAACATTCTTGACCACCACTCCATTCCAACTTCTACTTGCATTCTCCACTTGGCAAGATGGGGTAATGGACCATTGACACGTTAAAACTTTTTTTTTTTTTATTCACCTTTTTAAAGTTATTGCCCACTATAATTCAGAGAACCATTTTTATTTTTAGTTTGAAGCTCAAACCTAATAGATCTAAAGAAAGACCCTTATATATTACACTAACATGGTTCAAACATACCAATAGGGATGGAGTTGGCCAATAGTATAATGTTAGGGGCATCCCAAATGTTCCCATGTAGATTATGTCAGTGGACAGAAGAATCCAGCATGTTCCATTTCTAAGTTCCAAACATTTTATTCTTCTGATGTAAGCCACCATCAGAGATGTTTGGTAGTGGCTGTCTAATAGAAAACACAGAACAAGCAGTTCTGTGCATAAGAAGGTCAGGAGAGTCAGGGGAGATAGCTGTAGCTGAGCAATGGTTCAGTTGAACTTTTAACCAATGGCAAAGTGTATTGAGACTTACGGTAATACCTCTCACAACAAAAAGGCAAATGCAATTCACTGCAATCTAAAAAAAATCTCCAGTGAGCTACTATTGATACAGGCAATGTGTGTCTGGCTGTTTACCTGAAGGACAATTGCCTAGATGTCATTGGATGCCATGGATCTTACAACTATTGTTACAAATTGATGCAAGTTAGCTTTTCTAATCACAATTCTGGGATAGATGGTTGACCCACAATTAACTAGTAGTTCACCACATTGGATTAGGTTCAAAATTGGCCACAACAATCTTATTTATTGTATTACACAGCAGAGCAAGTCACATTACAAAACAAAAACATATAGGCCATCTGGCTACTATCTAAATATGAACAGAATCCCTCCCCCTAAAATCAATTACACAATATCATACTCAATTGATCAGAAACCCCCCAGCAAGTATGTGAGGCAGGATTTACACCCCAGTTAAACACAAATCTTTCTCACATCGGAAGAACCAACTCGACCAGGTCTCCAAATCTGAACTAACTACGGTACTTTGTGGGCATATATGAAGCTGTTGATTCAGATTGAGAGACCCCGTGATCAAGCTTGGTCTTTTGATGTGAAAGTGCTCCATGTAAAACCAGTCTGAGACTGACAACTCTCAAAATATGATCATGTGTTGCAAATTCATTGCACCCCCAGTAAATATTTTGTTTTGCCTGCAGTTTTCCAAAATTATAACAAAAGCACTGTAGGTTTGCCATGAAATAATGAGACAATAGCCGAAACCTTTACTTCTACAGTATCCCTAATTTATAAAGCCTATTGACTATCCCAAAACCTTCACCTGGACTTAGGCTAGGGTCACACTTGGGAGGCCCTTTTTTTGAGGCCAGCGTTCAAGGTTGCAGTTTTTTCCTGCTACCATTTGAATGCCATTTTAACGCTAGTGTTAACGCATGCGTTAACGCATGGTACATATATGTACCATGCGTTAACGCATGCGTTTCCCATAGGCTCCCATGTTAAAAAAACGCATGCGTTTTTGCAAACAGCCCCAAAGACGTTGCTTACCACATTTTTGGGTGCTTTAGCAAAAACGCATAGCATCAAAAGTGTTGCATTTTCACCATGCGTTTTTTGCATGGGAGTCTATGAAAGCGTTAAAGCTACCGTTTTCCACAATTTTGAATTGTGAAAAACGGTAGATTTTAGCATATCCAGGGCTCAAGTGTGCCCCTAGCCTTATTGAGAAGGATACACAAAGTCCATACTGCATGAAGGAGCGGCAAGTGCCTCCAACTACCTGCGACTCCATAAAAATGCAGGTCAAGGATTAATTCTTTACCAAAATCCAGCACTTCTGGGTTCTTTTTTCTCACACAGCTTTTCTTCATGAGATATACGGTACTTTTTCTCCAAAACCTATTCTACTGTATGCTCACCATGAGTAAAAAACAATGTAAAAAAATTTAATAAAATAAAGCCATACAGCTGAGAACTGAGCCCAACAGTTCTCTTGATGCAAACCTGCCAGCACCAATGAAGACTCAACATTTCTTTCTTGTTCCCACGTTAGATGTGGATTTCCAGACACATACTTGTGCAAAGCAAAGAACGAGAGAGTTTGTGTGAAGACAATGCCTTGCATACTTTGAAATAAAAGGTTCAGTATGGCATTTTTCCCGATGACTTCACATTTAACTTATTAATTGTTACATTCATAAAGAATGAGAATTGAGCTGTTTTGTTGCTGATTGCTAATGCTACAGAAGAGCTTTGTATCCATAGTTTTGAATAGTTTTTATTATGGGGACAATTGTGTTTGGAATAGATAGCTTTCATTATATCACTTGGGGTAAAATTTGGCCTAAGGCCTCTGTCATAAACGTTTTCTCGAAATGCAAGTACACCATCCACTAGGAAAATCATACCGACTCCATTCATGTTTGTAAATGCCCCTTCAATGTTTAATCTTTTGTTTAATCTGAGCACAAATTTCAAGACGCTTTCAACATCAGCAGCAATGTGTGGGTAGTTGGAGAGCCAAAAGTCAGCAACCTGCTTGGATGGTACTATTATGTGAAGAAGTTACATGGATGGTCATACTATGGGCTATGTTTTAGTGACTGATATATAAAAGTACTACTCAGAGCTAGTTAGACACTACCCATGTTTTCATACCTTTTCTTTTTTACTCTTATCCCTTAGTTAAGATCGCTGATGTATGTACTTGTAAACACTATCTACTTACATAATTACATTGTCCCGTCTGTCATCCACTTCCTGGATGTTCTCCTATCACAAGCTATCTATTTCTGCTGCGTCCACCACACTTGCACACCCAAGTGATGGGTGGGAAAATATGGCACCCACTAGTGGTATTGACCCCTTGCACAATACCGCTAGCAGTGTCCCACCAAAACGACCATGATGAGATTTGCAACTGATGCTAGCAAGCTGCCACCGCATACGGTGCACCAGCTCCCATCCCTGGACATCACTGCCATATACACCGAACCGCCACACATGAATGAGTAACTAGGCATGCCCAGTTACTCTTGCCACCGCCATCTTCTTCATTACTGCCACACCTCACTTACGTTTCACAGTGGGACACATAGGGTCAGAAGGGGAGGAGCCAATGGGGAGAAAAGAAATATTGCGTTCCACTGTTGAACACAAAACCAGGAAGAAAGCAGGAAACAAGGGGAGACAGCGTTCCACAGTGGAATGCAAAGAGACACAGACAACACTCACTAAGGTCACCCAAGAACAGCTCAGGTAACCATTGTAACTGCTCACCATAGTGACTACCATGGTTACCTGTGCTGTCTTCGAGTGGCCTTAGTCACCACTTAACCAGCCATAGCTCTCTGGGATCTCATTCAGTGTTGACAAGAAGCTTTGCTCTTCATCATGGCCTCCAATGAAGCAGAGCTCAGATTGTGACAGGGCCACCTGAGAGAAGACGTCACAAGGATTGTGGATGGGTATGAGGGAGTAATAAAGATGGAGTCAAGATATGTGTTTGTGTTTTATAATAAATATGTTTTATTCTGTGTGTGGGTTTTTTAAACTTTCACTTAATGGATTGGTAATGGGCGGCTATCAGAAGACACCTGACATTACCAATCCATGTCTTAATGACTGCTGTCAATCATCAGCTATAATTAACCCCTTTATTTGCTACTGGCACCAGGGCCACTGGATAAGCTGATAAAAGTGACAGGAATTAGCACTACTAAAGAATGTGGCAATTTCTGGGGTGTCTGCGGGCTGCTATTCTATAGCGTGCAGGGGCCCAATAACTATGGGTCCTCATCACGCTCAGAATACCATCCCTCAGCTGCTTAGTTTCACGTTTACTAGCAAGTAAAAATGGAACAAATCTCTACACATTTTTTTGTCAGCCAAAAAATTGGGCAGCTGAGGGTGGCAGCTCACAGCTGTTTGCTTTATCTGTGCTGAGGTTGAAAAATACAGAGAAGCTGTACGCATTTTTATTCAATCATTTATTTATTTTACATACTGTGATGGCATACACTAATGTGTATGGCAACCAAGCACAGACACCGTCCAGATTGCGGAAATGCAGTCTGATTGCAACAGCCAATCACAGACGCTCTCACAATGAGTGAGCATCTGTTATTGGCTGTTGCCAGTCAGTGAAGTGAATATTCATGATTGGACATGGGTGAGAGACAGCTGCCTCCCCCAGCGCCACAGAGCCCGCCCACAACATGACATCAATACCCTTCCAATGTGATAGCATCAGGCCCACACCTAATGTTTATAATAAGTTCTGATATAAAGATTTTGTTTTTAATATAGTTAATTGATTAACTGGCAATGCAAAACTCAGTTGATTCTACACACAGCCAGCAGCTGGGCTTGCTCCACAATTGGGCTCTGACTGCGTCCTGTAAGTGCTTTTGGTTTTCTGTCTTTGGCATGGATGGTGAGTTTTTCTGATGCTGCTTTTTTTCTAGTAGTTTTTCTACACACAGGTAAAGCAAAAAATGACTACAAAATTGCAATATTTTTGCACCTCTGCTCCCTCAAAAATCCAATAAAAAGCAAACAAAACACTGCATGTATTTCAAAATTCCAAAATAGCACTACTTAAAACTAAACATTTTCACACAAACCACCCTCAAATAGCACCATTGACAGTGAAATACAAAGGTTATGATTCTTAGACAATGGCAACACAAACCAAATTATTTTTGCAATGGTATGAATTTTTTAAAGCCAGTAAAATTTATTTTAAAAAAGAAAAGTTTATTGTCACTGCAATCTTACTGACTTGTAGAATTATTATGCCATTTCATTGAACTCCATAGAAACTAACCCCATATAACAATTGCACAATTGCATCTGTCAGCAGTACATTATACGATAATGTGCATGGTGTGAATCAAAATTACAACTTGTTTGTGTGGCGCCCCTGCGGCTAGGCGCCACAGGATAGTATTGCACTTTAATATAATGTGTTTTCTTTTCCCTGTAAAGTTCTCAGTTCGGGGGTTAAACCTTATGGAGTCTGTACGTACACCCATTTAGGACCACACCACTTAGAATAGGGGGGCCGGTAATTTAGTAGGTCCCAGGAGGGTGGGGGTGGAGCCTAGGGTAGGGTAGTGTGAGGAGAAGCTTAGTTTACCTCAGACGGTGCTGGGAAGGCAGGCAGGAAGGTCAGGCCTGACAGCCCAGCTGAGAGGAGGGAGCCCCATCTTTAAGTGGAGGCCCAGGACAGCAGGCAACGGACCAGGACTGGTTGGAGCCGGCTGGTCACGTTGAGGGAACACCGGCAACACAGGAAGCCGAGGCACCCAAGAGTTTAGCCCTGACTGACGAGCTGCAGGCCCATAGTAACCGGGTTGCTGACAGCGCCACAAGGTACCTCACCCCTCAGGACCACAATAGATTCTAGACCGCAGGAGTAACAGCCCAAGTACCGGTGGCGGGGGTTTGTAGTCACCCTGACTGAACCGGCAAAGGACACCCGTGCTTCACCGTGGGAGATCAAGGGACTGGCGGGAGAGCTCTGCGAGGGTGGTAGAAGTGAGGAAGAGAAAGGAGACCCTGAAAGACAAAGACAGAGAACATCTAGAGACTCCATAAAGGGGGACCCTGAGCTGGGAACATCCACCCTGTAAACCAAACTGTACCGTGTCTTGTTTTGCCATCAACCGGTACCCAGTAAAGTGGAGTTAAACTTGAACTGGTTTCCGTTATTCTTCCCGCCGGTGCCTGGAGGGCTCAGCATCAGCAGCAGCTCAGCAGAGGGGTAAGAACTGCAACACCATTCAGCACTACAACTCCCCTCATCCCCCTCATCATTCACAATTATAATCACTGCTGCCCTGAGCTAATAGCTCCACCTGTAGGGAGCTGCACCACACTCAGCTGCAGCCACCATTACCTCAGTGGCCGGCTTGCAGCGCCGGTACCAGTTTACTGGGAACTAAAGGTGGCGTCACGATCCCTTGTAAATAACCCCTTCTCCCCAATCATCAACATCTCCTCAAATGATCACCAGGGCACGGAGCCGGGATCCCGTCCACCCGTGACTCCCTATTCAGCAGACCCTGCGTCCGAGTAACCCCCTAGCCCTGGCCGCATCATTTGACAAAAAGACACGCTCTCATATTGTCATAGACTGACCAAAAAAAATGAAAAATCTGGCTCTTGGAAAGAGAAAAAGAAAAAGAAAAAGAAAAATTCAAGTGCAAAACCAGAATTGACTAAGATGGGAAGGGGGTTAAAGGAGTTTCCATGACTTAATCGAATGCTCCAAAACAAAAATTTCATTCTAATTGTCTATTTCATTTAATAATGTAATAAGTTTTCTAATATGCTTTAATTAACAAGTCTTTATTTTTCACTTTCTTCCTGCTTTTCAATTTTTATTTATTTTTCACTTTTTCTTCAATGACCTCCTGCTGGGAGACTCAAATGGGACATCATCAAAGGGTTGGAGGCCAATGATGGGTCCACTGCCTACAGCTGCTTTCCCAACTGTGAAGAGATGTGTCATCTGTGACATCCTTTTCAGGGGCTGGGCTAGTCCCTGGTCTACTGAGCATGGGTCTGTTGTCAACTTCGGCACATGTGTAGTATGCGGTCCATGCTTTGTCATCAATACGAGATCATCTGGGTCAAACATCAAGCTGGATATGACAAAATGTACAGGAGGGAACACAGAAGCCCCATACAATACTTAGTGACCCCAGCTGAGTACTGTATTTTTATCTCCTTTTCCCGTGATGCTGTCAAGAATCACCATTGTTTGACTTTTTATTTAACAAATCAATAGTACAAATAAGAAACTTTCAGAATTCTCATTTCACTGGAACAGTCTGTGTTCGGTGAAGACAGATTTTCACAATACTGAGACAGGAGATGACTTTTGCTACTCATAAAATTCTATGTAGAGGGAGCAAGAGGCGCTAAAGACAGAGTCCATCCACAGCCGCCAACCTTCTGTCTACATAAAGTCATATCAGTGGCAAATGCCAAACATGTATTCATAGTCATGTATGCAGAATTCATACTCATACCTGGTTTTAGTTCCGTCACTTGTTCACCAACACTTTCCACAATTCCGGCACCTTCATGGCCAAGAATAACTGGAAAATGTATATTTTCCATTTCTCCATGCAATGCATGATCATCTGTCCGGCATATTCCTGAACTAACCATCTGCAAATAATACAAATAATTTATAGGTAATATTAATCCTCAGTGGTAAAATTGTTACAGATTTTCAAAGCTGATTTCAGATCCAGATTCTCAACAAATAATATGTGACAATAAGTATATTGTCCACACTCACTAAGGCTGCCTTCAGACTTGCAGATGCCTCTGTAGCATTTTGCAGAGGCATCTGCAAGTATCTGCATGCAGACCGCAGCCCCTATGTTTATAATGGAGTGCACGGCGGTCTGCAGATGCTTGCAGACCGCCGTGCGCTCTCATTGCCCGCCATTAGTGATCTGTGCGCAGGCGGATGCCTGCGCACAAATCACACACTCTCGCCCGCACCAGGGACGCAACATCTCGCGTCCCTGGTGCGGACGAGAGTGTGTGATCTGTACGCAGGCATCCGCCTGCGCACAGATCACTAATGGCGGCAATGAGAGCGCACGGCGGTCTGCAAGCATCTGCAGACCGCCGTGCGCTCCATTATAAACATAGGGGCCACGGTCTGCATGCAGATACTTGCAGATGCCTCTGCAAAACGCTGCGGAGGCATCTGCAAGTCTGAAGGCAGCCTTAGGGCCGCTTCACACTGCGGTATGATCCGGTCCGGTAATGTCCGGGAGGACCCAGACAGCTGCGGACCGGATCTGCACACAGGACTGGGGGGCTATTATGCTCTCCGGTCCGGTGTGTTGCGCACGCAGCTGCATTCGCTGACAGGTCAGGACCGCGGCCCTGACTTATCAGCCGCGGGAACTGCATGCACTGCACACCGGACCGGAGGGCATAATAGCCCCCCAGTCCTGTGTGCAGATCCGGTCCGCAGCTGTCTGGGTCCTCCCAGACAGAACTGGACCGGATCATACCGCAGTGTGAAGCGGCCCTAAGACCACACTCACTGTAATAGTTATAAACCAAGATTCTTAGGTTACAATTTTAAGAACCATGGGTAGATATGCAATTCATGCTGAAGAATTCTAAAATTAAACAAATTTATTTGAAAACAATGTTAAAATGTGAACATTAAAAAAACTGAGAAATCTCCTATGAGAAACCTTAAATCTACCCACAAGATCATGAAATTACTGTAGATTGGAAATATTAATCTTGCTTGTAAATATATCTGTATGTACATACAACTAGAGTAGTAAAAAATATCTGAAGGCTGAAACTACACATATTGGAGGCAGTGCTATATTGCAATTAATAAAAAAAAAGTGTCCTAGTGACTGAAATATAATAATATTTATTAATTACATAGCTCTATTAATTCCACATCTGCAATACTGTCCCCTTTTGGGCTCACAATCTAAAAGATTCTATCAGTATGTCTTTGAAATAAATTATTATTAAATACAAAACCATCAATAAAATTCACATATTAAGTTGAGTAGATAACATTTACATACCTCTGTAGTGTAATAAGTATGTGAGGGGTACAGGGTGGACAGTTCTTCCACCCTGATGTGCGTCTCACCCAGCTGGGGTGGAGGGACTGTCTTCAGCAGACATTGAGAAGACATTGTGTGACACATTTTGGTGCCATCTTTATTCATTTTCTATGAGAAAATGTAAATTCTGGGGCTAAAACTAAATTTTTTAGATAAAAATATAAATATTTTTTTCTTCACCCAATGATATAAAATTCAGTGATACACCTGTGGTGTTATTATGATGACTGCACCCCTAGATGAATTTATTGAGAGTTGTAGAATGTAAAATTAGGTCACTTATGTGGGAATTCTGCTGCTCTGACACCTCATAGGCTCTGTCAGTGTGACATGCCTCCCATAAGCCATACCGGAAGAATCTGCACCACAATATTGCACTCGTTCCCTTTTGAGATTTCCATTGTGCATGTAGGGCACAGGTTCACTCAAGAAGCAACACAAATTGTACTATCACATTTCTCCTGCAACCCTTGCAAAAATTAAGAATTTGGGGTAAAAGCAAATGGGGCTACTTCTGAGCACATCGGGGGCTCTGAAAATGGGATATGGCATCCGCTATCTGTTCTAGCCAATTTTGCACTCCAAAAGTCGAATAGCGCTCCTTCCCTTCTGAGCCATGCCACGTGGCCAAACAATCGTTTACCACCACATATTGGGTATTAGTGTACTCAGATGAAATTGCACAACAAATTGTATGATCCATTGTCTTCTGTTATGCTTGTCAAAATGAAAAATCTAGGGCAAAAGCAACATTTTTGTGACTTAAAAGGAATTTGTTCAAAATTATAAAATTCTGTAGGTTCAAGGTGTTCGCTACTTCTCTAAATCAATTCCTTGAGGGGGTGTAGTTTCCAAAATGGGGTTAATTGTAGAGATTTCTGCTGTTTTGGCACCTCAAGGGCTCTAAAACATGACATAGTGTCTGGAATTGATTCTATCAGTCAAAATGGCTCTCCTTCTCTTTTGATTCCTGCTGTGCGCCCAATCAGAAGTTTTCCAACCCATGTGGGGTATCAACTAACTCAGGCAAAACTGCATAATACATTTTATGGTTCATTTTTTCTGTTACCCATTTGAAAATGAAGAAATTGGAGGATGTCGCCCCTAAAAGAAATTGATTGTGAAACTTTTGTTGGAAAATTAGAAATTGCTGATAACCTTTAACCCTTCTAACTTCTCAACAAAAAAATATGTTTAAAAAATGGTACTTATAAATAATAAATACCTGCTAAGGTTGTTTATGATTAATTATAGCATACTTGCTAGTAATTAAAATTGAGTTATGCAAATTGTATAATCCAGTTTAAAACATTATAATTGGACGTTATTGTAATTTCTATTATACAATTGTTGTTATTTATTTAACTATTCCGAAAATTCAATAAATATCATTTGAATTGAAAAATGGTGCTTACCGTATATACTCGTGTATAAGCCGACCCGTGTATAAGCCGACCCCCCTACTTTTGCCCCCAAAACCTGGGAAAATCTATTGACTCGTGTATAAGCCGAGGGTGGACCCTAGCACAAGTATACAGCCCCCAGCAGTGTGGTATACAGCAGTCCCAGAGGTAGATACAGCAGCCCCAGTGGTAGTATACACGCAGCCCCAGTAGTATATACAGCCCCAGTGGTATATACAGCCCCAGTGGTAGTATACAGCAGCCCCAGTGGTAGTATACACGCAGCCCCAGTAGTATATACAGCCCCAGTGGTATATACAGCCCCAGTGGTAGTATACAGCAGCCCCAGTGGTAGTATATATAGCCCCAGTGGTAGTATACAGGGCCCCAGCAATATATACAGCCCCAGTGGTATA
>JARQOC010000003.1:263148239-263195640 GCA_033576535.1 Allobates femoralis
CTTTCTTTTTTTTTTTTTTACTCTTTGTAAAACCATCCATCCAACACAATATTTACCTGGCACCCATAATGCCTGTGTTTGCATTTATTACTCCCTGGCATCAAATAACACCTATTCGTAGCTTGATATCTCCATAGTGAAGGCGTAAAGACTAGTATTGTTCTTTCAGCTGACCTTTCACTTATATAATGTACAATATTGACATTAACATTATGTTTTATGAACACGATTTGTAAGGGTTATGTTGTACTTTTTAATACTATTGAAACATTTTAACAAAATCAGAAGAGTAGGAAGTGACATGCAGATTTCTAAATTAAATATGGAAGACCAGCAGACCCAAGACACAAAAGTCACCAGGTATTAAATGTCTGCAGTTCTCATCTGTCAACACAGGATAAACCGTGTCTAGAGCGAGTACAAAGTGAGCAGCGTATTGCTTACAGTCTTCTGCACAATGTACAGATAAGCCACATTCAAATGAACTCACTCAGCTGTGGAGGCCATACTACAAGAAGGTTTTCAGCATGTGTCCATCATCGGTGTTTACTAGCTAGAGGTCATTTCCATGTGTTCAAGCTTCCTGTTAAGAATATGGACAAACAGTGCAGTGAATCATGGACCTTCAAGTTCTTGCTTTTTTTAGTCATAATACCAAATTTAGAGCAAGCCAATCTGCTAGGCCTAAATTACATGGAGTAGATTTTCTTATAGTTGCAAGGATACGTTCTGATGACAAGATTTTCACAACTAATTCAGCCAGTTGGCCTGGTGCTTGGGGCCGCAGCTGTGGGTTTCATAAAGTGTGCCAAATGTCATGGCGGGGCTTCATTGTGGATTATCACATTCGCATCAGGTGTAGCAGATCGTTTTCACCTGAACAGTGTTATCAAGGCTTCACACTTGGATCATAACCTTTTATAATTGAAAGTGGTTCCTCAGAGTATCTTGATAGAGTGATGTTGCATATGATATAAGACCCAACATTTTTGTATACTGTAATTTCATGGTCTTCTCTTTCTGATACATTTGTCTGTGATATGCCACCACTGTATTATAACCTGTAAGCTCTTGTAACATATATTACAATTTCATACAGAATATAAAGCCAAAAATTTACTTAATACTATTGTTGGAACAGAAACATGTACTGTGTACACAATTATGAGGCAATTTGTAATTTTAATAATTCATTTTATTACTAAACAACTACAGGGCTTGTCTGTCAGTCCAAACGTTTAAAGGGATTGTCCACTACTTGGACAATCCCTTCTCACCCACCATGTTTGGCATCATTAATATAAAACAGCCCATACTCACTTCCGGTACCAGTGAGGTTCTAGTGATATCAGAAGTCACATTCCCAGGGGCCCATGTGACATTGTTATGACACACAAGCCCTGCAACCAATCAGAGCTGGCTTCCTTCTCCCCTGCCCTTGGACACAGGAGTACTCAAAAGAAGTGAGCAATATAGCTGCCACTCACTCACTGTTAATTACTCCTATGTCTGAAGGTGGGGAGAAGGAAGCCGTGCTGATTGGTGCATCATAAGCTGGTCACACTGCGCGCGTCCGTCCAGGGCTGTCAGGATTGACAGCCTGGACCGGAGTTTTGCTGCATAGAATATCATCGGCTGCACGAGCTGGATCGCGCGGGTTGTTAATTTTTGAGTCGCAGACAAATCCCATTCTGCAGGATCATCCGCGACACAGCAGCCGGATAGCAGATATTAACACCCGCGCGATCCAGCTCCGTGCAGCCCGATGATATTCTATGCAGCAAAACTCGGTCCAGGCTGTCAATCCTGACAGCCCCGACCGCACGCTGCCGCAGGTGAAGGCACCCTAACAATGTTACAATTTTTGACATTGTTAACTGCACCAGCACAGAATATGACATAGCGTTTTTTTTTTTTTTGGGGTACATGTGATATCAAAGGTTGTTCTAGTAGTGGAAAAATCCTTTAAACACTCATGCCTATGGTATATGTAAAAAAATTGAAATTGTTTATATCCATTGATTTGTTTTGTGATTGAGCTACATGAATTGCTAATTAGTTATTTTTTTCATTTAATATTTGTTACTCCATGGGTACCTTTACACGCAGCAACTTTTCTAGAAATTTCACTGGCAACTTACTGGTTGCAGTGAAATCATGGAGACATTGTTCCATTTGTACACAGCAACAAGATAGAACAATGTGTCCATGATTTCACTGCAACCAGTAAGTTTCCAGTGAAATTCCTAGAAAAGTGTAAAGGTACCCTATGAGTTTTAATGTGGATAAAATATAACTGAAGTTGTATATTTGCATCAGTGGAAGATTACTACGTTTGTATGGGTGGAATGATGGCTCAGTAGTTAGCACGCCAGCCTTGCAGCACTGGAGTCCTGGGTTCAATTCCCACCAAGGACAACATCTGTAAGGTGTTAGTACATTCTCATCATGTTTGAGTGGGTTTCCTCTGGGCACTCTTGTTTCATCCCAGACTTCAAAGACATACTGATAGGATATTTAGATTGTGCGCCCCAATGGGAATAGTGTAGCAAGTGTATGTAAAGTGCTATGGAATTATTAGCGCTATACAAATATTATTTTATATTTGTATTTCCTATATCCAATCTTTGCCCAATGTCATGGGGAGTTTCATTGTGGATTATCACATACGCCTCAGTCGTAAGCAAAAAATGTTTGAAATTGGCAGAAGCGAGAGTGGATCTAAGTCAAATTGAACAACTGTCGAGAGATCTTAAAATTGCTCTTGGGAGAAGGCAGCCTTCAAATAGGAGACCTGGAGCAGTTTGAGGTAGAGGAGTGGTCAAAAATTCCAGTTGAGAGGTGCAAGAACTTGTTGGTGGGTATAGGAAGTGTTTGATTGCAGTTATTCATTCCAAAGGGAGTACAATCAAATATTAAATTGAGGGTGCCAACAATTTTGTCCAGCCCATTTTTGGGGCTTTCTGTGAAATTATGCCCAATATGCCTATTTTTTCAGTTTCTTTTTTTTTTTTTGCTCCAATACACACAGGTAATAAACATATGCATAACAAATCATATAATTACAATAATTTTGGGGGGAGAAATACTTTGATTTCTGCAACAATTACAAGGGTACCAACATATTCGGCCATGACTGTATATGGATAATTTATAATGTACAGGTGCATGCATTTATTTTTTTCATGTCTGCAAGATAGACTTAGGCTAGGGCCACACTTGCGTTTGCAAACCAGTTACTGGATCCAGTTTTTCATCCTGAAAACCTGATCAGGTACCTGACCCATAGACTCCAATGTTAACAAGTGTTTGCCAAAGTGCAATCTGTCTACTGGATCCAGTTTTTGAGAAGTCAGGTTTTAATAGGGTCTGCAACATTTTTTGGCCTTTTAGCAAAACTTGATCAGTTTTTTAACATGGGACTGACCCTATGGGAACCTGATCCAGTACCTGATGGTACATATAGGTACCATCAGGTACCTGATCCGGTAAAAATGCCTTCAAACAGACAAGGGGAAAAACTGGATCCAGTAATGCATCCAGTTACTGGATGCAGGCTCCCAAGTGTGACCCTAATCTTAAGCATGGAGATGTTTTTACCCTTGGTATATAAACCATTCTTTGCCGAAGAAGTGATATTGAACTGGCCAGAAATTGGAACACAGTGTAAATTAGAAAGTTGCACAAGTTGCTTTCTGAAGATAGATTATGAAGAATTTAAAGCTGTATGCCAACAGATACTCTCATCCTTATTGTTTGCTCTATTTGACCTAAAATAAAAAATTTGAAATCCCTATGATGGAGTTGTCTTTAAAATTCCTGATTATACATAGGCAAATTCTGATCTGATTGGATAGAAATTGGTCAGATATTTGTATATGTAAAGGACCTGTTTCACATAGCGATATCGCCGCAACATCACAGGTTTTGTGACGTTGCAGTGACCTTGCCAGCGATATCGCTGTGTGTGACACTTAGCAGCGATCGGCCCCCCGCTGGGAGATTGCTGATCGTTAATTAATGGCCTCGACCATGTTTTGATCGGCGATCTCCCGCTGGGCATGCTGGATTGCTGTGTGTGACAGGGGCAACGACCAGCGAGCTCCATTCTGCGGCCGAGAACCTGACAGATTCCAACGACCATCGGGTGTCGGCGCATCGCTGGGTCATCGCTGGTAAGTCTGCCAGTGTGGCATCTCACCAGCAACCACGTAGCGATGCACCAGTGATCCCGGCCAGGTCGCATCGTTGTTGGGATCGCTGGTGCGTCGCTATGTGTAACTGGGCCTTTAGTGCATACACTTGAGTTCAGATTTATAACTTTTGCATTGATGTGATTATTTACCTAAAATTTGCTAATCTTGCAAAAGAAGGTTTCACAGTATGTCAACATGACTTCCGCTAATGCAGCAGTCCTGCTTCCTCTTAAGTGCTAAGTATGGTTAATCTTTTAGCAGACTTCACTTGTCTGCTGTCTTGATAACAAGTAATGTGGATAAATAGACAATAGCTATCCAAGAGTTTTATAGAACTGCAGATTTTTAATTCCAATTATTTTTTCCTTTCTTGTTACCAGGTGGTTCCATGACAATCTGTCCCGACATGCAGCAGAAGCTCTTTTGCTTACAAATGGCCAGGATGGGAGTTATCTCCTGAGGAACAGCGACTCAAAGGAAAATGTATACTCATTGTCAGTGAGGTAGGTGCAGTGCCTGGATGACACTCAATATTCATTAGGTACCTAGATGTAAATCTTAATAAAGTAATGTATATAGGTTTATTAAGTTGTGTTCATAGATTTACTATTTGCAACATAACACCACATGATGCACTAAATTTAAGTGACTATGATAAAGGAAGAATATTGAATTGTAAAACATAAAAGTATGTTGTAGAACTATTGTGTTGTATCTAATCTGTGTTGCCAGATCCAAATTTTAAGATAATATTATATTAGTGAAATTATATTTTATTACTTTGGTGTAAGTAGTAACAGTATTGATTAAACAGGGATTAATTTAACCAAGCCTGTACCTTATTTGCTCATTATACCTTGTAGCCTCAGCATATAGGGAAGAAATCTTTAGCTGAAAAGACAAGCATGACATTGCTACAAAGACCTGACAATAGAGGTAATTTACAGATTCTCATAAAGATTCTTCTGCAAAAAATTAGAGGGGGAGCGCACTAAGGCGGTAAATGAGGGACACCAGCGTGTTTTTAACAGGGTAATCCACTCACCTGGTATGGTTGTGAGAGTCACAACCACATGTAGACGTTTTGGCTGCTGCAGATCCCGGATGCAGATACATACAGTAAATGAGAAAAAAGTTTGTCCACGCTAGACCACAGGGAAAAAAACGAAGATGCAAACAAACCTTTATTACACTCAAGCCAACGCGTTTTGTGGCCACCTGGCCACTGCATCAGGGCAGCAACATTGTGTCGGATCGCAGGGCGGGCTTAGCCAGAATGACGCAAATCGCATCATCTCCGGCGCTGTGACGTCAATACACCTCACGCTGCGCATTGGGCATGCTTGAGTTGTAAATAACACCTTGCGCATGCGCAATATGCAGTGAGATCCGTACATACACCCAAAGGGTGTATCGACGTCACAGCGCTGGAAATGATGCGATTTGCGTCATTCCGGCTAAGCCCACCCTGCGATCCGACACAGGATCATCAACAGTCCCACTGCAACTCCTCAGGGCAGCAGAAGCCACAGATTTGCCAGGTAATAAATGTGATTATTCCACTTTACAGAATCTCTAAAGGGCAAGAGAGGGATAGCTTGAAACCTTATAGGAAGGTGCAGGGACAGTTTTTTAGAGTCTGGGGACCGATTTGGAGGGGTCAGGTTCTCTTTAACCACGGATATGTCCCACTAGTTTAGGACCCGCTGACACAGTTATCAAATCACAGAAAAACTGTGCCAAATAAAATTGGACTTTATTGGGTATGTAAAATGACTTTCCCATTCAAACTATTTTATACATGTACATTATTTAAATAAAACAGAATATGTATACCAATATATGGTAAAGGAAAAAAAAAGACGCTATGGCAAAAAACACCAGAATAGATGTTAAAGAGGACCTGTCACCCCCCTGCTGCACGGCAATCTAAATGCAGCACTGAATGCAGCATGTATGCTGCATTCAGGGAAGGGGCCCCCCATGTGTCTGTGTGCTGTGTACCCCGAGATATAGCCTTAGGAAAACTCACTATTAAGCCCCCGTCACACTAAACGAGATCACTAGCGAGATCGCTGTTACATCACAGGTTTGGTGATGCAACAGCGACCTCCCCAGCGACCTCGCTATGTGTGACAATTAGCAGTGATCAGGCCCCTGCTGTGAGATCGCTGATCGTTCCAAAGTACTCTGGGTCATTTTTTGGTCCTTCCGCTCCCGCTGGGCAGCGTGCATCTCTGTGTTTGACAGGGACAACGACCAACAATCTCAATACTACACCCGAGAGTGACAGATTCCCAACGACCTCTGCATCATTCCGGATCGTTGCTGAGTCGCTGGTGAGATCTGACTGTTTAACATCTGACTAGCGAGCCCAAAATGACGCACCAACGATCCTTACCAGGTCGTATCGTTGTCGGGATCGCTGGTGCGTCGCTCAGTGTGACAGGGCCCTTAGAAACAATAAAGGCAGTCCCTGTAGCTGGACATAGCTCTATTTACGGGGGGGGGGGGGCTATTCCCTCCCCCTGCCTCTCTGTGCTGCCTCCTGCTGTGCTAGCTCTGTCCCCCTCTTCTACTCCTCTCTGTCACTCATCCTGCCGAACACAGTATGCTAATCATTTGTCCTGACATCAGTGCCAGACTCCTGCCCTGCTGTCTGAACAAAGCATAAACAGCACAGCAGGAGGCAGCACAGAGGGTGCCAGAGGGGGGAGGGAATGGCCCCTGTGAATAGAGCTAACTCCAACCACAGGGACAGCCCTCATGGCTTCTAACAGTGAGTTTTCCTAAGGATATATCTCGGGGTACACAACACACAGGCACAAGGGGGGCCCCTTCTCTGAATGCAGCAGACATGCTGCATTCAGTGCTACATTTAGATTGTCATGCAGCAGGGGGGATGACAGGTCCTCTTTAAGGTAATACACTGCCATTGTTTTCCTGAAGCGTCTTGTCCTTCAAAAGTAATGCAGGTACACTGGAGTCTAATAGATGTCATGTGCACATACACTTAGATGACAGTACTCAGCCTATCCACTTCATGTTAATAATTACTTATGGTTGCTTGCTGTTGTTAGAAGGTGATGTACACTGGGACAACCAATTGACTGGACCTGTTCATGGATTGCACACAAGAGAAATACAAAATGTAATTCTGGAGTCTCTCAAGGGTATAAAAAATCAGTCCTATTCTCACAAAAAAAATGGAATTGTAATGTATCAGTAAAAAAATAATTAGATGCTATACTGATTGTCCTTATGACATCTTTTTTTTTCTCGCATTGTACTGATTTCTGAGTAAACTCGCAGCATGCCGAATACAGCTGGAAATAAACAGATCGTCACTGCCTCATTGAATATTATTGGTCCGACTGCATTCCTTTTTTTTTTATCAGGCTGTCCAATTTATATGCTGGTGTGAGAGAGCCCTAAAACTGATCTCCAGTTAAAGAAATGTGCTTGCTGAGTAAATTGTTGTCTACCATTAGTGATGTGTGAGTGTTTCAGAGCATCATCCTTGCTCCTTCATCAGGAAACCAACTGATGGAGTGAGGATAACGCTCCAAAACGCGTAGAATGAATAAAGCCACCATTGTATGATTCATCATAGTGGTCCTTTTTATCATACGGAGGCACAGATCACTCACACAATTATCCTTTGGGTTCATTTGGTCACCACAGTGCACGCAGCAGCCATTACAAGTGTCACACAAATACTCCAGGTGAGCAATGACATTAGTGACATTACAGCAGTGTACTATCTATTATATAATCGCGAATCGGAAAAGCGCCCCTTCGCGCGCACTTTCCGATGTCGTCATGTGGATACGAATTTAACATTGGGCGCGAAGGCCATTGCGAGCCGCTGGCCCAAAATCGATCCACAGGCTCGGCTACAACCTTAGCGATTTACCGCTCAGGTAGCGCGAGCAATGGCCGCGAGGCCATTGCGAGTCGCTGCCTGAGCCGCAACTCGCTCCCCGGGGACCATGGAGCGGAGGCGGCACTGCCGCCTCCGCTCCCCGCTACCCACAATTCGCCACCCCCCGCCCCATGTCCGCACAGCCCACCCCCAGCAATGTCCGCACAGCCCGCCCCCAGCAATGTCCGCACAGCCAGCCCCCTATGTCCGCACAGCCCGACCCCTATGTCCGCACAGCCCGCCCCCTATGTCCGTACAGCCCGACCCCTATGTCCGCACAGCCCGACCCCTATGTCTGCACAGCCTGACCCCTATGTCCGCACAGCCCGACCCCTATGTCCGCACAGCCCGACCCCTATGTCCGCACAGCCCGACCCCTATGTCCGCACAGCCCGACCCCTATGTCCGCACAGCCCACCCCCTATGTCCGCACAGCCCGCCCCCTATGTCCGCACAGCCCGCCCCCTATGTCCGCACAGCCCGCCCCCTATGTCCGCACAGCCCGCCCCTATGTCCGCACAGCCCGCCCCCTATGTCCGCACAGCCCGCCCCCTATGTCCGCACAGCCCGCCCCCTATGTCCGCACAGCCCGACCCCTATGTCCGCACAGCCCGCCCCCTATGTCCGCACAGCCCGCCCCCTATGTCCGCACAGCCCACCCCCATGTCCGCACAGCCACCCCGCAAAAACACAACCCCCACTAATGTCCACACAGCCCCCCATGTCCGCACATACTTACATGTCTTCTTTGTCATCTGATCCTCCGTCCGGCCAGGCGTCCTCTTCCTCCGGCCCCGGGGGTCTTCTCTCTTCTTTCCGCCATCTCCGCCTCTTCGTCCGGCCCCGGGGATCTTCTGTCTTCTTTTCGCTAACTTCCACCTCCGACGTCCTCTTCCTTCTCATTAAGATAGAATGGACGAAAAATCCGCCATTCTACCTTAATGAGATCTGAGGCCCTCTTCTGATTGGTCGCTGTATACTGCCCTCAGCCAATCAGAAGAGCCCCTCAAAACTGAGACGCAGTTCTCATTCAGGTCCGCCTTTTTTTCCCCATTGACATACATTACCGGTGTGTCGCCGATTTTATGGCCGCCCACCTGGTTCTATTTGTCGGCCCTAAAATCGCGGACACACCGCTAATGCATCTCTATGGGCAGTCAGCCCGATTTCGGATTGAACGCCGACCAATCAGAATTCGAGCTGACTGCCCATAGACATGCATTAGCGGTGTGTCCGCGATTTTAGGGCCGACAAATAGAACCAGGTGGCCGGCCATAAAATCGCCGACACACCGGTAATGTATGTCAATGGGGAAAAAAAAAGGCGGACCTGAATGAGAACTGTGTCTCACTCTGACTTAAAAAAATAAATAAATTTAATAATAAAAATAATAATTAAAAAATAATTTAAAAATAATAAAAAATTAAATTAAAAATAATAAATAATTAAATAAAAATAATAATTAAAAAAAAAAAAAAAAATGCGGACCTGAATGAGAACTGTGTCTCACTCTCACTTAAAAAAATAAATAAATTAAATAATAAAAAAAATAATTTAAAAATAATTAAAAAATAATAAAAAAATAAATAAAAAATATTAAATAATTAAATAAAAATAATAATAAAAAAAAAAAAAATGCGGACCTGAATGAGAACTGTCTCTCACTCTCACTTAAAAAAATAAATTAATTAAATAATATAAAAAAATAATTAAAAAATAATTAAAAAATAAAAAATAAATTAAAAATATTAAATAATTAAATGAAAATAATAATAAAAAAATTAAATATATGCTAATTATATCAGCCCTTTCAGCGGACCTGAAAGAGAACTGGGTCTCAGCCTAAATAATAAATTTAATAATAAAAAAAATAATTAAAATATAATAAAAAAATAAATACAAAATAATAAATAATTTAATAAAAAATAATAATTAAAAAATAAAATGCTAATAATAATGATATTACTGCTAATAATAATTCTATTAATGCTAATAATTATGCTATTAATGCTAATAATAATGTTATTAATGCTATTATTAATGCTAATAATGCTATTATTAATGCTATTAATGCTAATAATAATGCTATTAATGCTATTAATAATGTTATTAATGCTATTATTAATGCTAATAATGCTATTATTAATGCTATTAATGCTATTAATAATGCTATTAATGCTATTAATTATGCTATTAATGCTATTAATGCTAATGTTTATCCTATTCATGGTATTATTAATGCTATTAATGCTAATAATAATGCTATTAATGCTATTAATGCTAATAATAATGCTATTAATGCTAATAATAATGTTATTAATGCTATTATTAATGCTAATAATGCTATTATTAATGCTATTTAATGCATAATAATAATAGCTATTAATGCTATTACATAATGCTATTAATGCTAAATTAATTATGCTATATTAATGCTATTAAATGCTAATATTTATCCTATTAATAGCTATTAATGCTATTAATAATGCATATTAATGCTATATAATTAATGCTATTCATGCTATTATATTATGCTATTAATGCATATTAATGCTAATATTATATCTATTCATGGTATTATTAATGCTATTAATGCTAATAATAATGCTATTAATGCTATTAATAATTATTATAATGCTATTATTAATGCTATAATATGCTATATAATTAATGCTAATAATGCTTATTATTAATGCTATTAATGCTAATAATAATGCTATTAATGCTATATAACATAATGCTATTAAATGCTATTAAGCTATTAATGCTAATATTATCCTATTAATGCTATTAATACTATTAATAATGCTATTAATGCTAATATTTTATCTATTAATGTATGTAATGCTAATAATAATGTTATTAATGCTATTAATAATGCTATTAATGCTATTAATTATGCTATTAAAGCTATTAATGCTAATATTTATCCTATTCATGTATTATATTAATGCTATTAATGGTAATTAATAATGCTATTAATTCTATTAATGCTAATAATAATGTTATTAATGCTATTAATAATGTTATTAATTGCTAATATGTATTAATGCTCAAATAATGCTATTATTATAATGCTATTAATGCTAATAATAATGCTATTAATGCTATCTAATAATGCTATTAATGGTATTAATTATGCTATTAATGCTATAATTATTTATCCTATTAATGCTATTAATGCTAATATTTATCCTATTAATGCTATTAATAATGCTAATTAATGCTATTAATTATGCTATTATTTGCTATTAATGCTAATATTTAATCCTATTATGTATTATTAATGCTATTAATGCTAATAATAATGCTATTAATGCTATTAATGTAATAATAATGCTATTAATGCTATAATAATAATTATTAATGCTATTAATTAATGCTAATAATGCCATTATTAATGCTAATAATGCTAATAATAATGCTATTAATGCTATTAATAATGCTATTATGAATTAATGCTATTATTATGCTATTAATGCTATTAAGCTAATAATGTATCTATTAATGCTATATAATAATGCTATTAATGCTAATAATAATGCTATTAATGCTAATAATAATGCTTATTAATGTATTATTAATGCTAATAATGCTTATTATTAATGCTATTATAATGCTAATATATAATGCTATTAATGCTATTCATAATGTTATAATGCTATTATTAATGCTAATAATGCTATTATTAATGCTATTAATGCTAATAATAATGCTATTAATGCTATTAATAATGCTATTAATGCTATTAATTATGCTATAATGCTATTAATGCTAATGTTTATCCTATTCATGGTATTATTAATGCTATTAAGCTAATAATAATGCTATTAATGCTATTAATGCTAATAATAATGCTATTAATGCTAATAATAATGTTATTAATGCTATTATTAATGCTAATAATGCTATTATTAATGCTATTAATGCTAATAATAATGCATTAATGCTATTAATAATGCTATTAATGCTATTAATTATCTATTAATGCTATTTAATGCTAATATTTATCCTATTAATGCTATTAATGATAATAGTAATGCTATTAATGCTATTAATAATGCTATTAATGCTATTAATTATGCTATTATTGCTATTAATGCTAATATTTATCCTATTCATGGTATTATTAATGCTATTAATGCTAATAATAATGCTATTAATGCTATTAATGCTAATAATAATGCTATTAATGCTATTAATAATGCTATTAATGCTATTATTAATGCTAATAATGCTATTATTAATGCTATTAATGCTAATAATAATGTTATTAATGCTATTAATAATGCTATTAATGCTATTAATTATGCTATTAATGCTAATATTTATCCTATTAATGCTATTAATGCTAATAATAATGCTATTAATAATGCTATTAATGCTATTAATTATGCTATTAATGCTATTAATGCTAATATTTATCCTATTAATGGCATTATTAATGCTATTAATGCTAATAATAATGCTATTTATGCTAAAAATAATGCTATTAATGCTATCAATAATGTTATTAATGCTATTATTAATGCTAATAATGCCATTATTAATGCTAATAGTAATGCTATTAATGCTATTAATAATGCTATTAATGCTATTAATTATGCTATTAATGCTATTAATGCTAATATGTATCCTATTAATGCTATTAATAATGCTATTAATGCTAATAATAATGCTATTAATGCTATTAATAATGTTATTAATGCTATTATTAATGCTAATAATGCTATTATTAATGCTATTAATGCTAATAATAATGCTATTAATGCTATTAATACTGTTATTAATGCTCATAATACTGCTAATAATGCTATTAATACTGCTATTACTGCTAATAATAATGCTATGGCTTATATTATTGCTATTGATGATGCGATTATTATTTAAAAATCTTTAAAAAAACAATAAACATATTTTAGATACCCGATGCATTTGCATCAGGCTAACAGCTATAACTACTATAATCAAATTAATGCACGTTCTAGAATCCCGATGCATTTGCATCGGGCTCACAGCTAGTAAAATATAAAACCCTATATGCACTTCTGTCTCCCTTTTGCAGTTGTTCTAGTAGTGATTAGTAGCACTTACCACTATGGACCATTTATTCTGCTTACAACCACCTTTTAAGATGCAATCTGCATTGCTGGCAAACATCCTGGAATGTCGGCCATACCATTAGGCTCTAAACATTGAATTGTAATGGAACATCTGCCAATCTGCCACAGTTTTACCACTACCACCAGCCCCTCTACAGCAGCACACTCAAGCTCTGCTACAACTTGAAGAGACGTACCTTTGTCACCTACATAAGTACTTATCTATGGCAGGTCACTTTTGTTTGGATAAATCGTCTAATAACTTCCACAACCTGCCATTCAACAAAGCTTCTTGGATCTAATTCAGTTTTGGAGGTATTTGTTGCTGTTTTACCACCTGGACTGGTTCTTATCTCTTTTGGATCGCTACCCATACTAACCTGTATACATACATTTTATGGTAATGTATGAACATTGCCAATACTGAACTGAAATTCTGTTTATCGATTCTAGCATCTCTTTTCAAAACCACCATCTACCAGCCAACAGTAGTTGGCTTCAAAGTCTACTGTATTTGCAGTTGTCTACAGTGAAAGAATTAATTATTTGATCCCTTGCTAATTTTGTAAGTTTGCCCACTGACAAAGACATGAACAGTCTATAATTTTAAGGGTCGGTTAATTTTAGCAATCATAGACAGAATATCAAAAATAAAATTCAGAAACTCACATGGTCTAAATTATATAAATGTATTTGCATTTTGTAGAGATAAATAAGTATTTGATCCAAACAAGACTTAATACTTGACGTTTCTTGTAGTTGATGATGATGTTTGTGTGGCGTGTGGTCCGGTTGCCAAAATGCTGTGCTTGGAAGCAAGGGAAGGTACCCACACCAGGTGAACAACACAAACACAACACCTTCCCAACTCCAGGCCAGAAGGGGGAGCTCTGAAACCCGAGTTCAGGAGAGGTCCCCCTATGAATTCTGGTCTGGGTTAGGCAGTTCAGTTCCAGTTCAGGTCCTAGGAGGGCTATGGAAGACATCCTGCGGAATGGAGCGGTGTCAGGCTCGTCTGAGGATACTGACTAGCCATTGTGAGGGACCCGTAGGTGAGGGTCTGAGAAAGTGGAGCAGAAGGTGGGGGGAGTGGAGCCCGTGCCAACTTTCCCCAGCACCGAACGCAGGAACGGACACTGGTGTCCGAGGTTGTGAGGGACTGTATGCCCAGCAACCAACACCGGAGGGCGGGTGATTCCAAGTCGCTCACCCACCACAAGGCCAGGAGACACAGCAGCACCAGAGAGCTCAGGGAGATGCAGTCAGCAGAGAGGAGAGAGTCGCAGCAGAGCTTCAGGCAGCCAGGACCTACCAAGAGCAGTGCAGTAGGGAGGCCTCAGAGCTCGCCAGGTGTGGAGAACCTCGACTTGCTCCCAGGCTATGGACCCCTAACATCTCTTGTGGACAGTGCCCTTTATGAACCTCCTACTTTCTTCAGTAAAGGAGACTGCAACTCCTGTGTCTGTCGGTTATTCCGTACACCAAGTCCTGCACCCCCAATGAACCTATCACTTTTCTAGACTTTACCAGTTGCCCTGGGAAGCCGCTCTTCCTGGGGACAGCCAAATCATCACAGCTGCTACCCCATCATCCCCTGCGGTCCTGGACTGCAGCAGCGGCCCTTTACCAGTCGCCTCCAATGGGGGGCATAAAAAAAAACTCTTTTATTTTTACTTATTTTTCTTTTCTCCTCTTTTCAAACTCCCCTTTTTACTAACGGCTCAACGAGGGGACCACAGACCGGGTCACACCACCATGACATCCCCTAGCCCTGACGACATCAGGAGGGCCCAGTTCTGAGTACCCCATGGTCTCCGCTGGGGGCGAGTCATTTGCCCACATGTCAGGACTAATTTTGGTCCACTCCTCTTTGCAAATCATCTCTACATCATTAAGATTTTGAGGCTATCGCTTGGCAACTCAGAGCTTCAGCTCCTTTCATAAGTTTTCTATGGAATTAAGGTCTGGAGATTGGCCACGCCATGACCTTAATGTGCTTCTTTTTGAGCCACTACTTTGTTACCTTGGCTGTATGTTTTGGGTCATTGTCAGACCCAGCCACGACCTATTTTTAATGTCCTGGCAGAGGGAAGGAGGATGTTACTCAGGATTTTACAGTACATGGCTCCATCCATTGTCCCATTGATGCGGTGAAGTAGTTCTCTGCCCTTAGTAGAAAAACACCCCGAAAACATGTTTCCACCACCCTGGTTAACTATGGGGATGGTGTTCTTTGGAGGAAGAGAAATGCTGCCTATGACCCAAACACGGCGAGTTGAGTTAATGCCAAAGGGCTCAATTTTTGTCTCATCTGACCGCAGCACCTTCTCCCCATCACTCTCAGTATCACCAAGGTGTTTATTGCAAAAAATACATAACAACACAAGGATTAAAAACCACAATGAAGCAAATGCCTACAACACTGATACCACCCCGGTAAGGAACAGAAAGGTGCAAATAAGTCACAAACAGTGCATACCTGAAACAATCACTCAAACTATTATAAGGTCAATGAAGATTAATCATAATAAAGTGACATAATAAATGTGCACAAAAATAACTGCAACCAAATAAGAACCACACTAGCCTCTATAACGCATAGTAATTGACAGCAAGTGCCTGTGGCTCTCCCTAATGGCACACAGAGGTAATGTGGAAGTGTATGAAAATGGTAACAATAAAATACCTGTATACATGCAATAGGTATAAAGACCTGATACAGCCTGGTCCACAGGACAGGAATTAGCCTGTGCTGCGCTCAGGCTAATATTAAGGTGCAAAGAGACCATGGGAGCCAAACAGGGACCTGCGATATTGAAAGATAAATAAAGCAAGTCATATTAGGAGTAGGTGGTAAGGGGATGGGTGATGATTCCATGCGTATCGCCGCAATGTGGCTTTGTCAGGGAGTGCTGTGGGACTTTGCATGGAGCCCGAGATCGATGTCGATTGACACTCATTTTGCATTTATTCCATTTTCTTAGTATTGCACCAACAGTTGTCCTCCTTCTGACCAAGCATCTTACTTAAGGTACCATTACACGCTATAATGTTGTAACGATCTTACCAATATTATCACAGGAGCGTGGTCATTAGGACATCTTTTTGAGATCGTTGGTGATATGTCACACATCTAGATATTGTGAATGATGCACCAACGATCCAGAGATCGCTTGAACGACTCAGCCAACGATCTTGGCAGTCGTTATCACGCTGTCACAAGGCAACTACGTGAATGGCTCCAACCGCAATCTGGGCATAGTGTGTGACACAGGCTAGGAGCTAGGCGTGCCAGATTGTGCTTTCCCGCGCCCCTACAACTCTGATTGGTGGCCACAACTGCGTTACAATTGGTCAGCCTTCGCTACTTTATTAGCGCTCTTGCCCTTTCAACCATCTCGCCATTCAAGGCTGTTTTCATTTGGTGACGCCTGTGCAAGCCACTGATGTGTCCCCAAATTATCACACATGAACGCTTGTGTGTGCATTGTTGTCAATACAATGTATGGCTATGTGTACGTGTTGTTTTCAAGATGGCAAGCTACACACAACACTATGTACATACGTGTCTGCATATTAGGATGCATGTAGTAAATATGTGTCTGTGCATAGATGTATGTATGTGTATATGTATGTATCAGGACACCAATGTGTACATGTGCATACATATACATATGTATGTGTACATGTAACTGTATATGGTTGGTTATGTGTACAAATATGTGTATGTACTTTGCATCTCTGAATTAAAATCATATATGTTGTGTGAGGTAGCAACCGGGGAACCCGCTTGCATAACGACAACAAACACGTGTTTATAAGTTAACCAATGTCTACCCGTTTATTTTTCACATATTAATAACATAACCCGGGTAGCATGTTTGACACATATCACATTGATTATAAACACCATACATAAATACACCATACATTTACATATAACATTACATAACACTTATTGCACATGACATCTTATTGTAACCCGGGACCTGTAACCATCTCTCTGTCCCCATTGGAGCTCTACTAACAGCTCCCGTGGTGGCTACGGCCTCCGGCCTACTTACTCTATACATCAATACATATGTTACATTACAACGATGACCCCTCCGGGTTCATAACAGGGATTGAGCAACCTGAGTACCGGGTATGTCATGCATCTCCAAGGGGCTCCTTCCTGGACGTGTTTCACCCCACGTCCAGGTCAGCGCCCACCTGGTTCAACCATGGTGTCCCCACTCTAGGAGCCCTTTTTAACCCCTGCTTCTGACCTTCGTTACATACGCCTCAACGGGCCCTGTGGGTCCCAATGGCGGTACCAGCCGCCCGGCTTTAATCACCCAGCATGATGATATCCCATTAACCCGTAGTCAGGATTCCTGCCTGACTGGGACCTTACATACCATATGTGATCCATCATACAAACGTCCATGGATCACATACATTTCTTACACCCGCTCACAGCCCATCATAACACATCCATGGACTGTGGCTCCTCCATGACCATAACAGGGACCTGGTCAACCGTAGAATCAGGGCTAACCATGCGTCACCGTGGCCTACTCACCACGGTACGGGCCACCAGTCGCCACCAAACCTCCATCTCATCTCATGGCAGGTCTCCAGGTCGACGACTGTACCCTGAGTCTGAGTAGCACCCTAACGGATCAGCCATGGTTACCCTTCTAGGAGCCTTCGTGACCCCTGTCTCTGGCCACAGGCACACTCATTAGAGGTCGTGGTTGAGGGACAGGTACCCACTGCAAGCAGCAGGCCAAGCCTCCCTCTCGTCCCACAGGGACGGAACGCCTCCAATATCATCCACACTAGCTGGGTCACTCTCTCTCCCACAACATTATACGTGGCTGTTACACATAGGCCATCGTCTCTCATTCAGGGCACTGTTACCTAAGCCCTTACATACGTCTACGGGTCCTCTACCGACTGCCTAGTCGGACCCAATGGCGGTTATGCCCGCCTGGCATTAATCACGCACACAGCTCACTCCGTTACACGGGAACTGCTGTCTTACCGGGCACGGATCCGGGTCTCGCTACCTGGGTAAAGGGTTGGCCAAGCCTCCCCCACGGGCTCCTTCAAGGACGTGTTTCACCCCACGTCCAGTCCAGCATCCACCAGGTTAGCCACGGCTTCCCCACACCAGGTGCTGTAACGACCCCAGTCCTGGCTACCGGTATGGAGCTAGCTTGCTCCCTTCAGGTTCACACAGAGCCTCTGGACTGCTCGGCCCTTGGCTGGAAACCAGCCCACATGCTCTCAGGCTGATCTCTGGCTGAGAATGAATCTCTCAATCACTCAGCTGGCTGACTCTTATCGTGCCGGTCACACCCACACTGATTCATCCTGCTGGGCTGCTATTCCTCCGGACACATCCACCTGACACACCCACCTGGGCTGTCAGCAATCACTCATTACATCCCATTCCTCATGGCCTCCTCGGTTTCATGAGCCACTCACTAGTCACTTTAAACTCATTGTGTTCAGAACAGGTTCACATAGTATCATCACAGGAAAACCGGCCATTGTGCACAGGATCCTCCTGATCCTGCATGTGATGCGCCCCGGCCATGAGGATCATGCCGGCAGTGCCTCACAGTTGACATACGGTAGGTACCAATATGGCAGACATATATGACCAATGAAGTTCTGAAGGTTGCCATTTGTGTATATTTATTTAGATGCACATGTTGTCTCCTACATTTAAAAAAAAAATAAGGATTTAACATAAGCACATACAGATACAGTGTTGGCCAAACGTATTGACACCCCTGCAATTCTGTCAGATAATACTCAGTTTCTTCCTGAAAATGATTGCAATCACAAATTCTTTGGTATTATTATCTTCATTTAATTTGTCTTCAATGAAAAAACACAAAAGAATTGTCCTAAAGCCAAATTGGATATAATTCCACACCAAACATAAAAAAGGGGGTGGACAAAAGTATTGGCACTGTTAGAAAAATCATGTGATGCTTCTCTAATTTGTGTAATTAACAACACCTGTAACTTATCTGTGGCACCTAACAGGTGTTGGCAATAACTAAATCACACTTGCAGCCAGATGACATGGATTAACGTTGACTCAACCTCTGTCCTGTGTCCTTGTGTGTACCACATTGAGCATGGAGAAAAGAAAGAAGACCAAAGAACTGTCTGAGGACTTGAGAAACCAAATTGTGAGGAAGCATGAGCAATCTCAAGGCTACAAGTCCATCTCCAAAGTCCTGAATGTTCCTGTGTCTACCGTGCGCAGTGTCATCAAGAAGTTTAAAGCCCATGGCACTGTGGCTAACCTCCCTAGATGTGGACGGAAAAGAAAAATTGACAAGAGATTTCAACGCAAGATTGTGCGGATGGTGGATAAAGAACCTCGACTAACATCCAAACAAGTTCAAGCTGCCCTGCAGTCCGAGGGTACAACAGTGTCAACCCGTACTATCCGTCAGCGTCTGAATGAAAAGGGACTGTATGGTAGGAGACCCAGGAAGACCCCACTTCTTACCCCGAGACATAAAAAAGCCAGGCTGGAGTTTGCCAAAACTTACCTGAGAAAGCCTAAAACGTTTTGGAAGAATGTTCTCTCTTTTTGGGCAAAGGCATCAACATAGAGTTTACAGGAAAAAAAGAGGCATTCAAAGAAAATAACACGGTCCCTACAGTCAAACATGGCGGAGGTTCCCTGATGTTTTGGGGTTGCTTTGCTGCCTCTGGCACTGGACTGCTTGACCGTGTGCATGGCATTATGAGGTCTGAAGACTACCAACAAATTTTGTAGCATAATGTAGGGCCCAGTGGGAGAAAGCTGGGTCTCCCTCAGAGGTCAATGGTCTTCCAGCAGGACAATGACCCAAAACACACTTCAAAAAGCACTAGAAAATGGTTTGAGAGAAAGCACTGGAGACTTCTAAGGTGGCCAGCAATGAGTCCAGACCTGAATCCCATAGAACACCTGTGGAGAGATCTAAAAATGGCAGTTTGGAGAAGGCACCCTTCAAATATCAGGGACCTGGAGCAGAGTGCCAAAGAAGAATGGTCTAAAATTCCAGCAGAGCATTGTAAGAAACTCATTGATGGTTACCTAGAAGCGGTTGATCGCAGTTATTTTGGCTAAAGGTTGTGCAACCAAGTATTAGGCTGAGGGTGCCAATACTTTTGTCCGGCCCATTGTTGGAGTTTTTGTGTGAAATGATCAATGTTTTGCTTTTTGCTTCATTCTCTTTTGTGTTTTTTCATTGAAGACAAATTAAATGAAGATAATAATACCAAAGAATTTGTGAATGCAATCATTTTCAGGAAGAAACTGAGTATTATCTGACAGAATTGCAGGGGTGTCAATACTTTTGGCCAACGCTGTATAATAGGACTGCTAAAATCTATCGTTATACCAATTGTTTATTTGCGTGCACACGCAGGTAGCTAAACGCCTAGAGAAAAGGATGGCGACTTCAATTAGTCTCCTTCTTTAAATGTGTTTAATGATAGTGTAAAGAGTAAACAAGTCAATGAGTCTACTGATCAAAGTGCGGATCAGCAAATATGGTGCCTTTCTCATAACCAGCGCCAGCCAATCAGCACTGCATCACATGCTGATCACCAATCGGCGACCACGGGGTGCGGAAAACACAACGCCTACGGGATTGGTTTCACGATTCCAGAAATCGCAAACATGATCGTCATCGCAGTGTCACACACAACGATTCAGCAGGTTGGCTAACGATGATCGTCTGGTTTGAGAGCATGTTCTCAAGTCTGCAATCAGTGAATACAATACAATACAAATCTGCGATCAGTGAATACAATACAATACAAATCTGCGATCAGTGAATACAATACAATACAAATCTGCTATCAGTGAATACAATACATAAATGATTTATGTAGTCATTACTCGGTGTCACACGCAACAACGTATTAACGATGTTGTTTGAACAACTCCAAACCCGTGATGTTTCAGCAATATCGTTCACATTATCGTACGTGTAACGGTACCTTTATTGTTTTGAAGCCCATTTTAGCCTTGTGCAGGTCTAAAATCTTTTCCCTGACATCCTAAAGGGGCCATCACACGCTACGATATCATTAACAATATCGCTGAAACATTACGGATTTGCAGTCACTCTAACGACGTCGTTGCGTGTGACACGTCGATCTTACAAACGATAAGTGGTGTGATCGTTCATCGCAGATTTGAGATCCGGACCCCACAAATCATGCAATCTGCTTGCATCGTTCTGTGTGACACCGTGATAACGATCTCCTTTATGATTTCGCCTATTCACAACATTGACAAGCATCGTTTGCTGGGTTGTGTGAACGATACCTGCACGTAACATCGTTGGTGCCTCATGAACTATATCTAGATGTGTGACACCTCACTAACAATGATGTTGTCCATGTCCTGACATCGTAGGTGAGATTGTTCACAAAATCGTAGCGTGCGACGGCCCCTTTACAAGCTCTTGATCTTGCCCATGTCGTGGAGGTTAGAGTCTAACTAATTGAGTGTGTGGACAGGAGTCTTTTATACAGTTGACAATTTAGGACACCTGTCTTTAATTCAGGTAATGAGATGATTAGGAGCATCTAACACTGGTCTGTAGGAGCAAGAACTCCTAATGGTTGGTAGGGGATCAAGTACTTATTTCTCTGCAAAATGCAAATATATTTATATAACTTACACAATGTGATTTTCTGGATTTTATGTTTGATATTCTATCTTTCACTGCGAAAATTAACCTATCCTTAAGCCCTTAAGACCAAGCCTCATTTTGCAATTCTGATCAGTGTCACTTTATGAGGTTATAACTCTGGAAAGCTTCAACATATCCCAGTGATTCCAAGAATGTTTTTTTGATAACATATTGGACTTCATGTTAGTGGTAAATTTAGGATGATATTTTCTGCATTTCTTTGACCAAAGAAAGTGTTTACATGCAATGACAGTTCAAAGCCATGCTGGGTATTGCCGTCATTGGTCATTAAGGGGTTAAAATTATAGACTGTTCATGTCTTTTTCAATAGGCAAACTTGCAAAATCAGCAAGGGATCAAATAATTATTTCCTTTACTGTATGTTTTCCTTGGAAAAGTATCAGCATTTCCAGAACACATACCCCGGCAGATTTTTTGCTTCCTTGTCTTTTTTTCAGAGAATTTGAATGATAGCACAAAAACTTTTTTTCCACTCATGGTTAGTAGTTGGGTGAAGCCATTTATTGCCAAACTACTGTGTTTTCTCTTTTTAAATCATAATGACAGCAATAATCATCCAAATGATCCTGATTAAAAGTTCACATACCCTAGTGATGTTGGCCTGATAACATGCACAGAATTTGACACAAATGGGTTTGAATGGTTAATAAGGGTAACATCATCCCCTGTGAGATGTTTGCTTGTAAACAGTGTGTGTGCGCACACAAACTGAGTGAGTTTCTGGGATCCTGACAGATTTTTGCATCTTTCGTCCAGCCACTGACGTTTTTGAACTGTGAGTCATGAGGAAAGCAAAAGAATTGTCAATGGATCTGTGGGAAAAGATAGTTGAACTGTATAAAACAGGAAGGGATACAAAAAGATATCCAAGGAATTGATAATGCCAGTCAGCAGTGTTCAAACTGTGATTAACAAATGGAAAATCATGGCTCTGTAAAAACCAAACAACGATCAGGTAGACCAACAAAAATCAACAACTACCAGGAAAATTGTTCGGGATACAAAGAAAAACCCATAAATAGCATCAGCTGAAATACAGAACTCACTAAAAACTAGAGATGTGGCTGTTTCAAGATTAATAATAATGAGGCACATGAAGAAAAATGGTCTGCATAGTCGAGTCGCCAGAAGAAAGCCAGTACTGTACAAATACCACAAAGTATCTCGCCTACAATATGCTAAACAGCACAAAGACAAGCCTTCAAATTTCTGGAACAAGGTAATTTGGAGTAATGAGACCAAAATCAAACCTTTGGACACAACCATAAACGTTACATTTGGAGATGTGTCAACAAGGCTCATGATTAAAGAAATACCATTCCTCCTGTAAAGCATGGAGCTGGACCGCTGATGATGTGGGGATGTGTGAGCTACAAATGCACAGGAAACTTAGTCAAAGTTGAAGGAAAGATGAATGCAGCACGTGATCAGCAAATACTGGGGCAAATTTGCACTCATCAGCCTGGAAACTGCGCATGGGACGTACTTGACATTCCAACATGACAACATGACAATGATTCAAAACACAAAGCAAACGTGATCCGTCATTGGCTACAGCAGAACAAAGTGGCCATCTCAGTCTCCTGACCTCAATATCTTTGAGCCACTCTGGTGAGAACTAAAGCACAGAGTTCATGCAAGAAATCCCAGGAATTTACAGGAACTGGAGGCTTTTTGCCAAGAAGAATGGGCAGCTTTACCACCTGAAAAAAATTAAAGAGCCTCATCCACAACTACCACAAAAGACTTCAAGCTGTCATTGATGTTAGAGGGGCAATACACGGTATTAAGAACTGGGGTATGTGAACTTTTTAGTAAGTGTCATTTGGATTTTTTTTGTTGGCATTATGATTTAATAAGAGAAAACACATTAGTTTGACAATTAATGGTTTCACCCAACCCCTAACCATGAGTGGAAAAAACATTTTTGTGTTATCATTCATATTCTCTGAAAAAAGGTCAAGAAGGCAAAAAATCTGCTAGGGTATGTAAACTTTTGAGCACAACTTTCGTTTAACAATGAGCTAGAAATATGGAAACTTGTCACCATGGCTTCTAGCCACTAGCCTCTCCCTGCCCCGCTCAGCTACACAGTCAGGTCCCTCCCTATACACTTAAGTAGAGACCTGTTAATCATACAGAACTACACAGGGAGAAGCTTGCGGGAATTTGCCCAAGGTATTTCCAATTAGAGAGTCTGTTCTAAATTTGTGATGCCCACAATTTGAGTGGCATGAATCACATGGCAGGGTTCCCTTTTAGACTACTTGGCACTTTGGGGCAATATGACATTACTAGTGATGTGGGACAATTATATAATTTACCATAAATATGAATGATATGTTGCTTCTGGTTCCTGGTGTTATGTCATTCACTGAAAAGGATATGAAGCTGAAAAATATCACAGAATAAAATAGCCACTCACACACCCATCATCCATGTTGGGAGGGGTATTGCTTAGTGTTATAAAGTGGTATAAGCACAGAGATGAGGCTTGTATAAAGAACCAGTCATAATCATATGTGCAGGCACCATATTGACTTATAGTGTATTGATGACACCACATGATGCACTACACGTATCTATGAAATAGGATCCTCATACAAGCTTTATCTGTGTGCATTTAGAATACTAGGTAACTGTCCACTCCCCCATTGATGATAGGTATGTGAGTGGTTGTTCAACAGTGTTTAACTCTTGTGCTTCCTCCACCTTTTATCATGAGGGTGTCCTATAATGCGTTAGTAAGTTTCCAGGTATTGGTAAGTATGACTGTTTTTTTCTGTGAAGTTATGTTGATAATGCTATGTATTATGACAGTAATATATCCTGCTACTATATTATAGCTTTCTGTTGCTAGCATCATCACCAAGATTTATTTGCACTTGTATTGGTTGAGACATGCTTGAGAGACTTCAATTTTGTTACAATAGACAGTGGAAATTGGGTAACAGCAGGACTTGTCTGAGATGGAGGATATAGGAAGGATATAGTTGAAGTTGATTATTGTTACTCAGAACAGATGATGAAAAAACAGAGTCATTTTGTCATCCATTTTTCTGTGTAAAAGGAAAGAGGAACAGTATATAATTCTGCTATAGATCTGTAACTACTAACAGGTTTCTTAATGGGGTTTTCCAGTACTTTAACACTGATATCCTCTCCTTACGACATGTCATCAATGTCTTAATGGTGAGGAAGTGACACCCGGCACCCCCTGCCAATCACCTGTTCTCGGTGCTGCTGCAACCAATTAAAACTGCTCAGTTTCGAAGCTGCACAACCCAGCTTCTTCAACTGTATAGTGGCCCCAGCTGGGTACTGCATATCCACCCCCTATTTGAATCAATTTAGAGAGGTTATGAAGTAACTGACAGTGGCTACTAATCTGTTGACGGAGCTGTGCAGCTTCAAAATTGAGCAGTTCTGGACAGTGGCGGTCACCGAGAACAGCTGATCGGCAGCGGGTGCAGGGAGTCACTCCCTCACCAATCAGACATCCTAAGGATAGGTCATCAATATTAAAGTTCCACAACCCTTTAAAGAGAAACAATTCCTACTTTGTTTCACTTTCACTAAATTGATTTAGCACCATAAATCTGAGTTACATTCGGTTATTAGGTCTAGTTTGTGTAGAGCTTTAAGAAGGTTGTCTGATAAGTAAAAATATTTTACAGATCAACATTCATACAGTATGACTAATCTACCATTATTCTACACTTTCAACGCTGTCCCCTGCCAGTCTCTACTTCCTTCTACAGTGATGGTGTCACAACATGTGACTGTGACAGCTATTTGTACCTGCCAGGCAATCCCTATAAATTGTGTTTTCTGGTGCTAGCAGACAGATACCCATAGGGAATAAGGGGTTGTGTACTGTATGCCTACACACACAGTGGGGCTGATTTACTAAAGATGTCTAACCAGTGGTGTATCTACAACAGGTGCAGTGGTTGCGATTGCACCCGGGCCCTGCAGCCTAGGGGGACCCCAAAAGTCCCTTTGGCTGATAGAAAAAGACGAATACTATTAAAGATTTGCAATAATTGAGGGTTCCGTTTTAGCTTTCGTGTCGGGGCCGCAGGGCTTGAAGTTACGCCACTGTGTCTAACGTTTAGACATTGCAGATTTTGATTAAATTGTAAAATGCCCCAAATTAATGAAAATGACTTATGCTATTGTTAAATCCAGTGCATCGTTATTATATTGTCTAGTGTAAGTTTAAACCATTTTGTAGTTGTCTTACCTTGACCCACAAAGTTACAACACATTATAGACGCACTACATATAATAGACACACTTTATTGCAGCTTTGGCACTTGAGAGTGTGATTTAGAACATGCCCATTTAGACAATCTCCCCACTTTCTGATAGTTTTATATGTGTATCATGAGGCTGTGACCTATGTATTTTACATCTAAAACTGATTTACACTTTGCAACAAAACAACTTTAGCAGATACAGCACAGCAATGTATTTTTTTTGGTGTTAAAACACATAAATAGATTTATAGTGGTGCTTTGTAATACTGAAAACTTGTAAAATCAGATACAGTAATAGGGTAGCTACCGTAGTCTTCATAGGAGTAATGTATGTATAATTCTATACGTGCATTTGTGTAATGTGTGCACCCATAGAATTATACACACATTACTCCTATGAAGACTAGCTATTCTGCCCCTTTAGGAATGGCATACTATGTGTAAGCAAGAGTTACTTTATAACAGACTCCCTATAAGAGCACTGAGTATGAAATACTGGGATTTGCTATGGTAGACCAGATTGTAAGATGTCCAGGTACTCTCGTTTTCTTTCACACTGCAAAGACAAGCTGACAGGGAATTTAGATTGAATGAATAATGGTGGAATAGAAAGCACAACAGGGTCGTCTGAGGCTGATTTCACACTTCTTTCCCTGATCAGACCCCATCCGGTTTGTGTGCCAAAACCAGGAGTGTCTCCAAAACTCAGAACAAGTGACAATCTTTCAATTATAGTTTTTCTCTGCAAGTTCCTCTCCTGGTTTTGGCACACAAACCGGATGGAAGCTGATCAGGGAAAAAACTGCAGTGTGAAACCAGCCTTGTCTGATAAAAACAGTGACAGGTAAGCTGAAATGAAACTGCTTGCATCATTTTTATGCCGGGGAGAAAAATCTCCCCAATTTGCCAGATCCCGGATGCGCCTGGATTCTCCCGGATCCAGGGCAATCCTGGCGGTCCCTAACATCGGAGCCTATGGGCCGGATTGCCCCGGTCCGGGAGGATTTGGCAACCGGATACCGGCGGCTGCAGCAGCTGTTGTTTTAAGGACCGCGGCTAGCTCCATGCTAGACCCGGTCTTGAAAAATCAGCAGCTGTGGCTGCAATTACAGCCATCCGGCTGCACACAGGACCAGAGGGCACATTTGGCCCTCCGGTTGTGTGTGTGATCCGGTCCGGGGCTGTCAGGGTCATCCCGGACAGCCCCGGACCAGATCACACCGTGGTGTGAAGCCAGCCTTAGAGGGTTGTGTCACACACAACCAGTATAAAAGGCTCCAAACAGTTGCTGCAGTATCCACAGGCTGAAGCAATAGTAGAAAAAAAAGAAGAAATAATGTGGAATCCAACTGTGCTGCTGTATAATCGATCATATACCAAAGATATCGGTGAATGCAAGTGGCTTTATTCAACATGTTTCAAGGTGTATTCCTCACCCCTTGATCAGGATCAGGTGGTTGTCCTGATGAAAAGGTGAGGAATACACCTTGAAACGCATTGAATAAAGTCACTTGCATTCACCAATTTACTTGGAATATGATCAATTGTACAGCAGCGCAGTTGGATTCCACATATTTCCTCCACTTTTTCTGGGGAATTTATTTGTGAGCCCCAAGAAGACAGCAATGATAATGTCTGTAAAGTGCTATGGAATATGATGGCGCTATATAAATAAGAAAAATAATAAAATACATAAATAAATGCAGCATATCCTCTTTGGGAGGAATTGTGGCAGTTTTTTGTTGTGGTGGGGGTTGCTGTGACAAATGGCACTTTGGCTGATTCACTTGCAGTAAAACTTTAGCACTCTTATAGGGACACTATACCAGGCTAAATTGGAAGAAAACTGTTGCTGACACAGTTAGCAGTGTTGGGACTTTCATGTGGCTCTCTGTAGAAAAGGGTGTTTTTCAATTACCTTTGGGGACTAAAAAGGTGTATTGCCCCATTTAATTTGTGTAACATATCTGTGTTACCTTTACACTAGGGACTGCATTTGTTTTAGTTTTTTTACAGAAGGAATTAAAGATTAGCAATATCAATTATACATTTTCTGAAAGTTATCTCTGTACAATCCTACCAATCAATCACAAGGTTTAATGGCAAATAATGAAGAACTATGTGCTACTACAATGAGTAATATGTAGAGATGAGCGAACGAGAACTGTAAAGTTAGATGTTTGAACCAAACACTTTAGTGTCCGGTGGGGAACCAGGAACACTGACTTCTCTCTGTTCATCCGTTTGTTTTTGGGTCTGTCATCCGACCAGGAACCGGATGGGGGATTGCCTTTCAATTGGGAATTTGGGTTCAAGGTCAAGATTGGGTCAGATCCGGATCCCGAACCGGACTTCTCTGAAGACGTTTGGCTGGACCACGGGGACCCGAACCTCTACGGGTCCACACATATCTCTAGTAATATGAGAAGAATCATAAAATATCTTTTCTTTGGAGTGAAAGTATTAGTGACTGATATGGATACAATACTGCCAAAATTGTAATGCCAGCAACCACCTTACATTAATATGTACTGATAAAATGTCCATGTAATACTGCCCTGTAGAGTACATGATAATGTATCGTTACCATTAGTAATATGCAGTCATTCCTGATATTAGTACACATCAGTCATCTGACCGTTTAGAAGAAGAGCAGACCACAGAGTATACCATAGAGTATATTTTGTATGGTGTGATACGGGAATAAAAAATAATCTATTTTTAAGTGTATAATGAGGCAGCATGGGTTATTGGACAGTGTGAATTTTACATTTAATAAGTTAACATAAACCATTCCCGTCACACTCCAAACATAAACTCCTGACTAGCGCTTACCTTTTACTACATGATAGAGACTTGGTGACATACTTATGATTACACTGCCTTTGTTCTGTGAAGTAACCTGAGTAACTATGTTGTCTGAGCAGCATTGCCACATTTTTCAGTATCAAGAAGGCTAGAACACTCATAAGGTAAGGACTATAATAACAATGAGAAATGCAGAACCATCTCAAAATAGAAAACTTTCTTATGGTTCACTTGCAGACATATAGTCAAATCTTTTATTTCCACATTCATAAATATTTGTTAACTTTCCACTGACATTGTATAAACAGACCTGCATCATTCTATAGGCCCAGTAAATCGATTTCTGTACATCTTATGGGTACTGACTTTGGAAAAATATCAGATCAGAAATAGTTCATGTAAATAACTCAGTCGATCACGGTATATAAATATGTAGAGTCCTCGTAGAAGTGTTTGGCAGTTTGGCTCATGTCTTATGGGAATTTTTGATTCCTACCGTATCAATAAACAATAGGCTGGCCTGGCTTCATATTCCAGCATTTGGACCAATATATATGTACTTTATTATCTCATTCATTTGCTCTGATTCAAGCATATTTTGGCCAGATACCTGAGTTACATTATATGACTTTATATTACTCATGGATATATTACTAAAATTAGTTAATTAAAATGAATAATAATATAAAGAATAAACCATTGTATATGTAAATTCACCCATTGACAATATCAAACTATTGAACAATATGTTAGACTCTGATGTTAAAGGGGTTGTCCACTGTTCGGACAACCCTTTCTCAATGACTGTGTTTACCTCAAGTATAATAACAGATATACTTGTGGAGACATGGGGTTCAGTGGGTGCTCTAATCTACTAGCCCCGGCCGCCTTTAGAAAGACTGCATGGACCAGGGCTCATTCCAACTGGACGCCCAAACTCCTTAACCGTGGGCGGAACACTACTCAGACAACAAAGGGGAGGGAAAAACAATAGAAAGACTTTATTGGATCCAAAACAGTTAACAGCATATAACACATAACCAAGCAAAATGTAAAATGTAACAGACAACAGATTCTCACTTTTCTGCTGGCTCACCAAGGATTTGAAAGTTCATGCCTCGAGGCTTCCAGGGCCGCTTAGTCCAATTCAGCAGCACCCCTCTTTTGGCGGGCATTCAATAAAAAAGGAATAGCAACAAGCATAGAAAGCTGAGCACAGTGATCTCTGTAGCCAGGTGACCGAATTGTCCCAACCATGGGTTTCTTTCTTATGTAGTCTCTGATATCTCAGCAGAATTCTAGCATTCGATGCTGAAGTCTATGTAGTAATATAATCCAGACTCTGTCCCTCTAGCCGGCGCTGGAGTGCCTAGGCGAGTCTATGACCTTTCAACCAGATCCGAAAATCCTAGGTTGAAGCCATCTAGCAAAATCAGTCTTGGTAATGCAACAGACCGCCTTATATACCCCGAGCCTACACCTCCAAGTATATTGTGTTCTTCAAGGATTGGCTGTACAAGGCTGCTCTCTTATAGGTGAATTTCAATCCGACTGGATGATGTAGACAGAAAGGGGAATTTCAATCCGAATGGTGTAGACAGAAAGGGGCTAAGACTAGTTACATTTTGTCTGCAATCCACAAAATAAAATAATGGTGGCTGAGGTAATTTACATTGAATTAACAATACACATCTTTGGACAAAGTAAAACTCTGCATCATCTGACAGTAAAGAATGGCTCAGCAAACATGAGATAACAAGCAAAAGGTCAATAGGTCTGGCTAATATAAGAAACCTAACCCATGGTGTACATTGAAAAAGTACATGTCGTCACAATACTCGCCTCGGGTGCCAGAAAATTCCAGCGGTGTCGGCCCTGGTTCTCCCAGGGCTTGCATGACATTGTTAGGTCATGTGATCCATACAGTCAATCAGCAGCCGCTTCACTGTCCACTCCTTTTGACAAATCAGACATCCGGAGAAAGTCAGAAAGTAGCCGCAGCTCTCAATTCCTTTAGATGTAAGATAGGTTCAAAGAAGGGGACAATGAATGAGCCGCTGATTGACTGCAGGGTAATGACAATGTTATACAAGCCCCAGTAGAGGAAGTGTCAACATCGAGGGCACAGCACCGCCACCAGAAGTGAGTATAGCTTTTAATATATTACTTACATAGTCATTAAGAAGGGATTGTCCTAGTAGTGAGTAACCCCTTTAATATTTAAGTGAATCTGGTACTGGACTTCATCCTACTTCTATTTTTGGATATCAGGTACAAAGTACTGTACATATAGATAGATAGAAGTAAAACACCTATGCATTTGAGAAAAAATATAAAAACAAGCGTTTTTTTTTTTTTTTTTTTAAAACTAAATTTTTTTATTTTTTTGGGATATTTTATCTTTGTAAGGTAAAGTTCTCAGCACACATATTGGCCAATACCTGTTTGCCCATCATGCGCGGCAAGGTGACCTTAGATTTGATGGGTCCCTGTCCTACCATGCCAGTAGCAGATTTTGGTTTCTGTATATACATATTTTTATATATTCTCTAGGCTAGAGAAAGGGACAGGATCCCGAAACGTTACCCCCCACCTGATGGCCGAATAAAGGCGGTTGTTTCAAAAACAATAGTGCTGCAGTTCTTTATCTTGTATACTTATACAGCAAGGAGGAGAGGAGCTGTGACTGCTGAGCACCAAGGGGAGCTGTGCTGCACCAATATACTAATCTATATATATATATATATATATATATATATATATATATATATTATATGTAACAAAAAATCACTGCTGCACTCAGACATATTGATACCAGCTTTCACACAGTGTAACAAGTGCTTTGCAGTTTTTTTGTTTGATATATATCTATATATATATATATACCGTATATACTCGTGTATAAGCCGAGTTTTTCAGGCCAAAAATTGGGCTGAAAAGTCCCTCCCTCGGCTTATACACGAGTCACTCGGTATGCTGTGGGGGGGGGGCTGCACCAGTGGCTGGAGGAGGCAGGAGGGGGCTGCGGTGACCGCAGGCGGTCACGTCGGGCCGCCTCATTAGTGCAATGAATATGCACGGCATCCCCCGTCCATCAGCGGCGGAGGGATGCCGTGCATATTGCACTACACAGGCCCCACCAGTAACACACAGCCCCCCCTCCTTAGTATGTCCCCCCCTCCTTAGTATGTCCCCCCCAGGCTACGGCACCTGTTAAAATAACAAACTTTAATACATCACCTCACCGCCGCAGCTCCTCCAGTCCCGGCTTCTTCTTCTTGCTTCCGGTGTCATGTGACCGGGCGCAGGAGATGACGTCATTTCCTACGCGTGGTCACAGAAGCCGGCACAAGAAGGAAGAAGAAGCCGGGACGGGAGGAGCGGAGGAGCTGCGGCGGAGAGGTGATGTATTAAAGTTTGTTATTTTAACAGGTGCCGCAGCCTGGGGGGAACATACTAAGGAGGGGGGGCTGTGTGTTACTGGTGGGGGTCAGTATACCACTACTGAGGGGCCTGTATACTACCACTGGGGCTGTATATACCTCTGGGGCTGCTGGATACTACCACTGGGGCTGTATATACCTCTGGGGCTGCTGTATACTACCACTGGGGCTGTATATACCTCTGGGGCTGCTGTATACTACCACTGGGGCTGTATATACCTCTGGGGCTGCTGGACACTACCACTGGGGCTGTATATACCTCTGGGGCTGCTGGATACTACCACTGGGGCTGTATATACCTCTGGGGCTGCTGGATACTACCACTGGGGCCGTATATACCTCTGGGGCTGCTGGATACTACCACTGGGGCTGTATATACCTCTGGGGCTGCTGGATACTACCACTGGGGCTGTATATACCTCTGGGGCTGCTGGATACTACCTCTGGGGCTGCTGTATACTATCTCTGGGGCTGCTGTATACTACCACTGGGGCTGCTGTATATACCTTTGGGGCTGCTGTATACTACCTCTGGGGCTGCTGTATACTACCTCTGGGGATGCTGTATACTACCACTGGGGCTGCTGTATATACCTCTGGGGCTGCTGTATACTAACTACTGGAGCTGCTGCAGTATATACCACTGGGGCTGCTGCTGTATACTACCACTGGGGCTGCTGTATATACCTCTGGGGCTGCTGTATACCACACTGCTGGGGGCTGTATACCTGTGCTGGGGTCCACCCTCGGCTTATACACGAGTCAATAGGTTTTCCCAGGTTTTGGGGGCAAAAGTAGGGGGGTCGGCTTATACACGGGTCGGCTTATACACGAGTATATACTGTATATAACAACTACCTATCATTTATCTTAACATTAGTACCTAAATATTCACAAAATGCAATACATAAACCTATTGGGATTGGGAGAAAGAAGTTTTTGCTACGTATATAGAATTTTTGCAAGGTTACAACTTTTCAACTTTACACATCTACCATTTTAGTATTTGAGATTACATTTATTTAGTTACCTACAAGTGCATCTCAGTGAATTGGAATATCAGCAAAAATCTGTGTAATATTGTCATGTTTCAGGGAAACCTGAAACACATTGACTAATAAATCAATATTATATTCACCCTTTGATGTATTGTGGAGTACGGCAGCACAGTTTTTAACCATTCATCCTCCCTAATTTAATTTTCTGAGATAATGACCTTTGGATTTTCATTGGCTGTAAACCAGAATCATCAACTTTAACAGAAATAAACACTTGAACTACATCGCTCTGTTTGTAATGACTACGGTATATAATATATACATTTCACTTTTTGTATTGCATTACTGAAATAAATTAACTTTTGAATTTTGTCCACAATCTCATCAATTGTGGGAATGGTTTTTGTTTTCCATTTTGCAGCTATTGCATTCTGAACAATCAAGAAAATGTGGATAAAAACGAGCCTAAAGTTGGGTGGAATCAAGTCTTTTTCTAGGGATAACAGTGCTATGTGGGGAGAAACCAATATATTTTCTTTAAAAATACTATTGATAAATATGGATACCGCTCCTCAAACTTGTTTAATTCTAGGGCAATCCCAAAATATATGGGATAAGTCTCCCTTGAGGCTGTAATCTCTCCTGCATGCAGAGGTTTCACTTGGGAAAATGTTTGCTATTTTGTAAGGAAGCACAGATGTTGGAAGAATAGGAATACTCAAACCTATTTTGCCAATCTTCTGGCGAGAATGATTTTTTCAAATCCTTCTCCCAGTTTATCATATATGGAGTTTTTTTCAAAGGTGGAACCCATATTAAAACAGTTGTAAATGTTATTGGTTTTCCAGGTGAAGCCACTATTTGTATTACTGAGTAGTAAACTCAATATCTCTGTAACATTAGAGGTCTTCTCTAAGTTCAATATAGAATTCTGAATTGACTTGTAAAAGGACTTGTCTGTGTTTCGAATATTGTGTGACTCCTATAAAACTTGGAAAGATATAAAGTTATTTCTTGCTGTTCCCCATGCAAACTACAGTCATATGAAAAAGTTTGGGACCTCTCTTAATCTTACTCTTTTTTTTTTTGTTTAAAATTGTTTTTTGCAACAGCTATTTCAGTGTAATATATATGTAATAACTGATGGACACAGTTATATTTCAGGTTTGAAATAAGGTTTATTGTACTAACCAAAAATGTGATATATGCATTATTTCAAAATTTGACAGGTGCCAAAGTATGGGCACCCTTCTGATTTTCATGATTTGAATACTCCTAACTACTTTTTACTGACTTACTGAAGGACTAAATTGGTCTGGTAACCTCATTGAGCTTTGTACTTAATAGCCCGGTGTATCCAATCATGAGAAAAGCTATTTCAGGTGTCCACTTGCAAGTTGTTCTCCTAGTTGCATCTTCTCTGAGGAGTGGCATCTTGGGCTCCTCAAAACAACTCTCAAATGATCTGAAAAAAAAAGATTGTTCAGCATAGTTGTTCAGGGAAAGGATACAAAAAGTTGTCTCAGAGATTTAACCTGTCAGTTTCCACTGTGAGGAACATAGAAGACCACAGGGACAGTTCTTGTAAAGGCCAGAAGTGGCAGGCCAACAAAAATATCAGAAAGGCAGAGAAGAAGAATGGTGAGAACAGTCAAGAACAATCCACAGACCACCTCCAAAGACCTGCAGCATCATCTTGCTGCAGATGGTGTCACTGTGCATCGGTCAACAATGCAGCGCACACTGCACAAGGAGAAGCTGTATGGGAGAGTGATGCAAAAGAAGCCGTTTCTGCATGCATGCCACAAACAGAGTCGCCTGAGGTATGCAAAAGCACATTTGGACAAGCCAGTTTAATTTTGGAAGAAGGCCCTGTGGACTGATGAAACAAAGATTGAGTTGTTTGGTCATACAACAAGGCGTTATGCATGGCGCCACAAAAACACAGCATTCCAAGAAAAACACTTGCTACCCAGTGTCAAATTTGGTGGAGGGTCCATCATGCTTTGGGGCTGTGTGGCCAATGACGGCACCGGGAATCTTGTTAAAGATGAGGGTCGCATGGATTCCACTCAGTATCAGCAGATTCTTGAGAATAATGTTCAAGAATCAGTATCAAAGTTGAAGTTACGACGGGGATGGATCTTTCAGCAAGACAATGATCCAAAACACCGCTCCAAATCTACTCAGGCATTCATGCAGAGGAATAATTACAATGTTCTGGAATGGCCATCCCAGTCCCCAGACCTGAATATCATTGAACAACTGTGGGATGTTTTGAAGCGGGCTGTCCATGCTTAGCGACCATCAAACTTAACTGAACTGGAATTGTTTTGTAAAGAGGAATGGTCAAAAATACCTTCATCCAGGATCCAGGAACTCATTAACAGCTACAGGAAGCAATAGAGGTGGGTTTTTTTTGCAAAAGGTGGATCTACAAATATTAATGTCACTTTTCTGTTGAGGTGCCTATACTTTTGCACCTGTCAATTTTTGAAATAATGCATATTTCACATTTTCGTTAGTACAATAAACCTCATTTCAATCCTGAAATATTACTGTGTCCATCAGTTATTACATATATCACACTCAAATAGCTGTTGCAAAAAAAACAATTTTTAATAAAAAAAAAAGAGTCAGATTAAGAGGGGTGCCCAAACTTTTTCATATGACTGTATAAAATCACAAATTTTATAGCTATAGAAACAGCAAAACTGATGGGGCTGTATCTGTGCATATTAGAACTTATGTGCATTTACAATTATATTCTCCAGGCCATGAAGTCATGCTCGCATCCTTCTTGTTACCTTTATTTTAGGGCCAAGGACTCTGTTAAACATTTTCAAGTCTATCAGTGTGGGACATCAATCAAGTTTGGATTCAATGAATTCTTATCTGTCAGAGATTTTATCGAACATTTTGCTAATCAGCCTTTGATTGGAAGTGAATCAGGTATGTTCCACCAGTGTATCTTGTAATGGTTTTATGAGTTGGTACATTTTTTGTCTTCCAGGATGTCTTAATACTGCGCACAGTAGTGTGGTTATTATTATTATTATTATTATATTAAAATACTATATCTAGTAAGATTGAAAGGGTTTTTGGTTTATACTGTGCAACATCCCATCTGGCAACATGCTTGGCGGTTGTTGGTCATTTTTATATCCTGTTAACATAAGCCAATCCTGCTTCCACTGATCGATCGATTGCTACAAGCTGCCATTGTTTTTGTCAGAGCAAGGCCTGTTTACATAGGACAATGTGCTGCCTTCAATAAGACTGCTTTATGCGGCACAAAAGATTATTTTGTCCAATGTATGAGCATTTTGATTGTTGCTTGGGTGATCAGCTACATGCTTAGACTGCAAGATTATTGGGAAATTAATGTATGTTCATGATTATAGTCCAGTGTGACTGAGCCTTAAAAAAATTGCAGACAGAAAATTACAAAAATACTGATAAACATTGAAATGAAAACATTAAAATGCTACAGTGAGCAGACTGTGTGACCTAAATATGCTACAATAATGGGCAGCAGTGTCTGCTGACATGTCTCCCACCAAGCACATCTGGGACATCATTGGTCGGCAATTGCAAAAGGTTGCTGCCAGCAGCGGATTTTGATGATTTGCATGCTTATTTGCATTCAATGTGTAAAAACATTCCTCCCACAACCATTAAAGGTGTTGTCCTGTCTAAAATGATAATTCTGCAGACACTCTGTGTGACTGCAGACTTATCAATCCTCCCAGCGCCCGCACTGTGCGTTGCATTGATGAACTGTTTGTAAGCCGGGAACAGACCACAATTATGTGGTATGCATGTTCCCGGCAAAACAAGACTAGTGGGCGCAGCCTCGCTCTCAATTGTATTGAGAGAGGCCATGCCCACTAGTCGGAGGCTCTGGCTGCAGTGGCCGGAATCATTCATACCATACAACTGTGGTCCGTTCCTGGTAGCAAATCCTCACAGTGCCTAATGCTTGAACTTGGAGGATTCATAATTCTGCAGTCACACAGAGTGACTGCAGAATTATCATTTTAGACCAATTCCTTTAATAACCTCACTGATTGTATGCCAAGATGTGTAAGTAAATGTATTTCTGTGTGTGGAAATCATACTTAATATTGAATAAATTGAGATATTATAAAAATGTTATTTTAATTTTTTTCATCATTTGCATAACATTAACATGTATATCGATCCTGTGATTCCACATTTCTTTTCCTTCTTGGTGTTGCAGTTTCAGTGTTGAGTGATTATAAATGAAAATTTATGTTTTATTGTCTATTGTTCTGAATGCTATACTACATTTTCCAATATTTAAAAGCCAAAATCAATATGAGATCTGATTTGGTTATGTGAGAGGGTAAGACTTGGATCTAATGGTTAAGGTTTCTCCTTCTGGAAAGTGACCTACCAGATCTAGCATGCTAGTACGAGGAGACTTAAATGCCTTCAATGCTCCTCTGGGAAATTAAAAGGGAACTCTAGGGAGATAAAAAAAAATGTTGTACTGTCACAGAGCAGATTCAGCAGGGGAGCATTGCAGGGGGTGTGGCCACAGGCTCAGATGCTCACACTATATGCTAGCCCCCTGTCTAATGTCACCCACACTATATATGCCTTCTTTATATATCACTGCTTTCCTGAGTTGACAGTGACAGCTACACAAACATACACACTCCTCTCAGCTCAGGAGAGTTGCATGGTTCTCTAGCAACAATTTTTCTCACCAGAGATGGATTCAAAGTTAAAAAAAGGAAACCTTCTGTGCGCTTAGTGTATGAAATACAACATAGCAGCTACTCTCCTCCCACAAACACAGAATTAATATCAATTTGGGGATAGAGCCTGCATAGGAAAACGTACAAAAATTGCAGGCTATAACTCAGATAGTGGCATGAGATAGTGTTATTCGTGATATACACACAAGACAGTTCAGTTGTAAAAATTACTTGAATATACAGTTCACTTTCAAAGTGCCCATACAACTTATGTAGCTGTTGGGCAAAGGCTCCATGGCTTATAGCTTCCGCATACTCTTTGTGGAAATTTACATAAGATGATGTCAGGCTCTTCTGGCAGTGGCTTATCTACTTAAATAACAAAACACATATTTCCACTTACATTATCTAGGGAAGTTCAGGAGACTCCTGTGCACTATAGATGGCCAGGCACAGAAAAATTAAACGTTCACATTTCTCATCTTGTGTTTAATTCATACTAAGTGTATGAACTGTGAAAGCCCCTGGTGCATATATCAAACATACACATAGGCCTCCATGCACATAGACTCTTCTAAAAGAATGTCCCATTTATTTCAGTATCTAAAAGAGAAGACACCTGAACATTTCTATACAGTAGAACACAAAGAAGGTAAACTGTGTAGTATATGGTTCATTATAGGGGAGTATGTCAGAGACTTGAATCAGAGGTAAATGTTGGGAAATATTCCCAATGTGATCAGGCGAGCATCATGTTTGCAAACGGACAAGCAGTTCAAGTCACAGATTTTGGATTAAATATGCAATATGCAAACATCCTTGTAATCTGGATCAACAACTACAACAATGCATTCAGTCAGAATCAAAATTCTTTACATGCAGTGTCATCAAATCATCCACAATTATGAAGCCTGTTTAACCTGTCATGATAAATGTTCCAGGCAGCCTTGAGTTTAGTGGTTAGATCACACACTTTGACAAAGTGTTTAAAGCAGTTGTGAGATCAGACAAAATCACAAAAGGATACAGTAAAGAGAAAATAGGGAGGGGGACAAGAGGTGCAATAGTGCCCTATCACTAGTGACACTTTTGTATGATGGTGGTGCTGTGAAGCTGCTCACCTGGTCCAGTTGTGAACCCCACAACTGGTTTGAAGGCGTTTTTGGAATCTATGTTCCAGCTGCTGCAGGACCTCCACCGACCACTGGATAGTGGTTTGAATCCAAGAAATAATGGGAGTGCTGGTGTGTCACGGTCCGCGCTGCTGTGGTATGGATAAACTCACCAAAGAGCCAAAAGTATTTTCATCCTTTATTCCTCCTCTCTCCTACGTGTTTCAGCGCCACACCCGGCGCCTTCCTCAGGGACATTCCTCATTCCTCCCATCATTTCTTACAAAAGGATACAGGCGGTCTGACCGACACTGCAGCAGAACTATTTTAGTAAATGCCCAGAATTTTGAAGTGTATTATACTATTTTCTAAGAAAATAGTGTGGATAAATGAAATCCTAAAAAGTGCCAAATGTTCCGTATTAATGATAGATTGCAATACTTTGCATGATCTAATTGTGCTTATTCTTAAGGGGTCAGTCCGAGACCAGCAACTTTTCTCCTAACTCCCAATGTAATATACCCCTATAATCTAAGCTATTTTATCATTTAATTCCTTTATTAATTCCCTACAGTTCCCTTTTTATACTGTCTGACATCTGTTGTTTTGTTTTGTTTTTCTTGCTTGATGATGTACCATGTGAGTGTGCCAGTGAATCCTGGGATCCTCACACAGAGCATCAAACAGGCCTCAGACACTTCATCAGCCCATCCCTGATTCAAAGAGTCACTGTGATGCTGGTTTCAGGAGCAGTGCTGTCAATTACTTCACAAGGGTCTCCAGACCCTCCTCACATCACTCCTCACAGTGCAGTGTCTCAGCCCTCCACTTCTTCCACCTCCCACAGCGCGATGTCTCAGCCCGGCTCTTCTTATTGTCTTTCTGGGCAGTGTATTCACATCTTCCCTATGTCTCACCTGTCCCAAACAAAACAACAGCTGTTAAACAGTATAGAGAGGGTATCGTAGGGAATTAATAAAGGAATTAATAAAGCAAGTATATTAGAAAATAACTTAGATTAGAGGGATATGTTAGATGTGGAGTTAAGAGAAAAGTTGCTGGCCTCAGGCTGACCCTTTAAAATATAGTCCCTAGATGCTTCAAGTCTTATTCAGACAGTGGTATTGTATCTGTATTAAAGGGAAACTGTCAGCTTTTCCAGGTTCCCAACCGACCCCAAGTCTTTTTTCAATACTTTCAAACTATTACCTTACGATACCGCAGTTTTATAACTTGACCTGTAGTATGATAATTAGTGGGCGACTAGTTATGGAGGCATTGCTTTCCCCAAACTATTCCACACTGATCATGTTATTACACCTCTGTAGGTGAGTGACATGATTTACAAATCAGCATCACCTCCAGCTATTTGTAAATCTCTGCTTACCTGACAATACGCAGGAAGCCAGGTGTACTCTATCTTAATCAGTGCACAGCGCATTCCCAGGGAGTCTGCCAGTCAGTACTGCTGGTGTCCCGCCCCAGGGCCTTGGAGTACTCGGTTCCAGGCTTGCAATTCACCGTTGGGGGTTGTCACGGGCGGCCGGTGCCCGGTTCCATGCCCTTTAAAAAGGGAGATTTGCTTAATAAAAGTAAAATGTCTCGTGACGCCACCTACGGTTCCCGGTAAGATTACCGACGCTGCTTGCTGACCTCTGGGGTGATGATGAGGCAGTTAGTTGGTAACAATCCCTGTAGGTGGAGCGGGGACCCTGGGACAGTTGTAGTGAATAGGGATTTACACAGGGAAGTAGTTCATCCAGTGGCTCTGTCTTAACAAGGAAACAAGTGTGCGGCTCCTGAGGCGCAGGCAAATAAAGATACGTCACACAGTCTTTAGCTCTGTACAGGTTTTACTGGCATGACTTCAGGCAGCTTACACATGTTACAGTCTCATGGGATCTGCTGGCCTGGATAGTCATCAGAGGACTGGCATAACGCACTTAGGACCCTCGATGGTGTGCCTGCCATTTCCTTTGTCTTGTCCCTCACTGCGCTCTCTCTCCTTTTTTCCAGCAGTGCTCGCGCATGCAGAGACCTCAACCAGCTTCCACGAATTCTCTCTGGAGGGTTCCTCTCCAGATCCTCCAGAACCTATACGGGGTCTTTTGGGGATTACGTCGGGAGTCAGCCACGACTTCCTACAGAAGCTCGTGCCTCCAGTTTGGCGGCTCGGGGATGAACACCCGCACCACTCCCGGAGCCGGTCCTCAGTTCCGGGACTGAACCCCTCCAGCCAATAGTCACACCAGGCCTGGATTTGGGCGCACCGCAACACTTGGAGCCCCTAGGGTCCCCTTCTGTCGGGAGGATTTCTCCAGAGACATCCTCCGCTGTGCTCCTCACAGCTTCAACTCTCCTCAGACTTCTCACTAACTGTCTTCCCGCTCTTCCACTAACCCACCTAGCTCCTCCCACTGGGACTGGGTCTCCCTGACAACGGGTCCACCCACGTCCCGTCTGCACTAAGGTGTGTGGATGGGTAAATTGAGGGTCCCTTATGTGACATCCCAATCCCCTAGTCACAGGAGCACCACACTCTTTTATGGGTACAGTACCCCTACGTGGCATCCCGACCAGTGGGGGTGCCACATTTCCCCTTGGTTAAACTCACTCGTCCGCGAGTGTCTTGACCCTTCCCAATACAGAGATAAATTTACATTTTTATTAACACATAAAAATAAGCAGCATGTTTCATCCCTTACAGGAGGCACTCATTCTTTAAACGTACCGGGTCAATGGGACCAACAAATAAAAACAATTCAAAACACATTTACATCCGGCCAAAATGGGGCCGGGTAACAGCACAGTCCAGGGTGGTAATTGTCTCTTTCATGCTTAGCAGTGTCCCTTCCACCACCGGGCTGTCTTAAAGGCACTGTATCACACTTTCACAGAGTCCTTTGGCTTAACCGGGTACAGTCCAGAGGCTCAACAACATAAAAGTCAAATATTGTTCATCAACACTCAAATATAACTATACACACACCGGGTTCAATGCTCTAATCTACACATTTGTACACTCGCAGGGCAAACCACCCCCTGGGGCCAATGTGCCGCTCATAGTTTACCCGGTCATGGCAGTAGAGGTCTCTAGCCGGTGCCCTTTTGGGAGGTGAGCCTCCACATCCCTCCAGCTCACAAATATCTCCTCATACAGGCCTGATTCCCGGATGAAACCCAACCCGTTGTTCAAGTTAAAGGCAGTTACCGTACTTATTTTCCTGTCCTCAGGTGACATAGGTGGTATTCCTCGGGCTCGGGATCTCGCCAAGTTCTCTTGCTCCTGGGCCCACCATCTCTCACGGTGGTGCTGCCTCTCTGCCTGGTCAGCCAAGAGCCTCTGACGAACAAAGTCTGGCTGCTCCGGGGCTGGAACCAGAGCATAATCTGGAGCTCCGGACATGGCGGCTGCACCAACTCGTCCCACCGACCGGTGAGATTGGAGCTGTCACCATCCTGTGCGGGGCCAGGGTGCCCCACCTTCCTTGGGGCTGCTGCTCACGCTCTCCTCCAGGTTGTCCACCTCATCAAGGTCCATGCCGTGGGCTGGTTCCTTGACCTAGGCCTCCACGACCACATCTGGCACCTCCGCAAGGGGTCTCCGGGACATCCTGCTCGGGCTCAGCGTCCGGACTCTCATCTTGGGCAGGCATCACGGGGGTCTCTGGCTAAACTGCTGCAGGTGTTGGTCTCTCCTCCAGGAGGACTGGCTGCGGGTCTGGTTGCTGGGCCTCATTGGCATCCTCAGGCTCACCCGGTGTCGGGCTCTTGCCCGTGCCTCTGGGCTGCTGGGCTCCCGCTGCTCAGCCAACCGGGACAGCTCAAACCAGTTATTGGTGCTCCAGCGCCTGAAGGTCCAGTCTAGGGTCTCGTTGAGTTGGCCCTTAAGCCTTCTCAAGGAAACTTCCCAGAATGTGGAATCCCACTCATGGGACAGGAGGGAAGCCGCACCCTGTTCTTCGATCTCAGAACGGCTCTCTTCCCCACCTCGCGGATCAAGTCTCTTAGTCATCTCGCTGTCATCTCTGCAGACCTGTTGACCATGCCTGTGCTTCATTGTCTGTCTACTGCCGCGCCCTTCCTGCCGCTTTGTATAATTTCCGGCATGAGCACTTTAGTCTCTGGCCCGCCCCTTTGGTTTTCCAGGGGCAATTGGGGCGAGCTTGTAGTTTCGTGCCTCTGGCATGGCCCTCCCATGAAGAGTGGCCAAGGCCTGCACATGGCACTAAGTCTCTGATCCCCCGTTTTGGGGTGCATCAAATAAAGTCTTTTCAAAACAAAGTCCAAGGCGCACAGTACCAGGTTTAACGGGGCATGGATCCTGTTTGTGACGCAGGGGTGGACTGGCCCAGGTGGCAGGGGGGCGCGGCGATACTGCAGCACATGGCGTCAGAGCTGGCAGGAGAGCTGCGGTAGCACAACCCCCCCCACCCCGTCCTCAAAAAATTCTGATAGCACCCCCTTCCCCCCCTCCCCCGGTCCTCGGCTCAGGGCTGGCAGTCCGAAACTGCCACACGGGGCCAGAGGCCCCAGTCGGCCCCTGTTGTGACGTCAGGAAAAGCTGTCCCACCCCACATTTAAAAAGGGGGATTTGTTCAATAAAAGTAAAATGTCTTGTGACGCCACCTACGGTTCCCTGTAAGATTACCGGCGCTGATTGCAGGATGATGATGAGGCAGCTAGTTGGTAACGCTCCCCATAGGTAGAGCGGGGTTCCCAGGGCAGTTGTAGTGAATAGGGATTTACACTGGGAAGTAGTTCATCCAGTCAGCTCTGTCACAGTCTTAACAAGTAGCAAGTGCGCTGCTCCTCAGGCGCAGTCAAATAAAGATACGTCACAAAGTCTTTAGCTCTGTGCGAGTTTTACTGGCATGACTTCAGGCAGCTTACAGGTGTTACAGTCTCAGGTTCTGCTGGCCTGGGTAGTCACCAGAGGACGGAATATCGCACTTGGAACCCTCGGTGGTGTGCCTGCCATTTCCTTTTTCTTGTCCCTCACCGTGCTCTCCTAATTCCCAGCAGCGCTCCTAACCCACCTAGCTCCTCCCACCGGGACTGGGTCTCCCTGACAACGGGTCCACCCATGTCCCGTCTGCACTAAGATGTGTAGATGGGTAAATTGAGGGTCCCTTATGTGACATCCCAATCCCCTAGTCACAGGAGCACCACACTCTCTTTTATGGGTGCAGTACCCCTATGTGGTGTCTTGACCAGTGGGGCGCCACACTGGCGCTGCGATTCTCATGGCTGGCTGTGTCTTATGTCCTTGCTGCTTTCCTGGGCATGTGCATATGAAGACGTAGTGCGTAAACCTGGCTTTAGCGCTCACAGTTCAGGAGGCAGAGATTTGAAAACAATTGGTGGTGATGCCTCTCTTTAGCATCATGTCCCTCATGGCCAATGGGGATAAGTGCGATTAATCTGGGGTGAAAAAATGAACTCAAAACTAGTCACTCACTAATTAACATATCAAAGGGCAAGTTATAAAAGGGATTCTATGGTGACTGACAAAGCGATAAGCCCCCAAAAGGGGATTGTTTCAAAATTGAATTAAGGCCCCATCACATACTACGATGTCCCACCGATCCCATCAACGATCGGGATCGCTGGGACATTGTTATCTGATCGCTGGTCAGCTGTCATACAGGCAGACTCACGAGCGATAAGGACCAGCGAGAACGCTGTAACCAGGGAAACATCGGGTAACTAAGCGCAGCGCTGTGCTTAGTTACCCAATGTTTATCCTGATTACCAGCCTCCCAGCGTGTGCTGTGTGGCGCTGGGAGGTCATTCATCGTTGGTCTCCCGCTGTTACACACGCCGATGCTGGCCGCCCAGCGGGAGACCAACGATAAAATAATGGTCCTGGCCATTCTTGCACGATCAACGAACTTATCGTTGGTCGTTGATACGTGTCACACACAACGACGTCGCTGGAAGTCACAAAACTGGTGACGTTGCAACAATATCATTAACGATATCGTAGTGTTTGACGGGGCCTTTAGGGTTGAATAAATACATGTTGGTTAGTTTGGGAGTTCTGGGGAAAATGACAGACACCGTTAACAGTCTATACATCAGGGATAGTAGTTGGATACCCCTAGTTCTATGGTGCAGAACATAGATCATCTCAGGGAAACTTGTCTTGGTGTTAAACTACATTACTCTGAATAATACCTCTAGACCACATGCACACATTGAGGTTTTGGTGAGTTTAGTATGTTTTTTACTTCAGTATTTGTTCCACCCTGGTTATAGCTTACAATCAGAGGGAAATAGAAACACGAGCACTTCTGCAGTTTTTACCCTCTCCTGATTTTGGCTTACAAATACTGATGTGAAATACAGAACATGTGAACGTGGCCTTAGACTGAAAATCTCTCAGACAAGTACAGTATTTGCACATAATCCAGTCCTTCAATCTTTTTTGCATTGTGGCTCATCTGTGGTGATGCTGGTTATCTAATTTCTGAGAAAAGAGAACATGGTTTGACACTGTTACACAATGCTAGGAATGTTTCTGTTCAAAAGCAAGATTCGTAGAACTTTAGAAAATAATGCAATCAACATTACTAGCTTTTATTTATTTATTTTTTTCTACTAGCAAAACTATTTTAATATGTAGATATATTCATATAAATAAAAAAGTAGATTTGTTTATATAATATTAGTACACAGACAGTTATTGGAGTACTAGTTGTGGGCCTGATGCTATCGCATTGGGAGAGCTGTGACATTACGATGGGCACAAGCTCTGTGGCGTGGGGGACGTCAGCCATCTCTCCCCCTAGTGCGGTCCCTCACCTGTCCGCTGTCTCTCTCCCTCCTTGTGCTCATTCCCAATGTCCGTACATAAATGTATTTTTACTTAACAACCTGTTTCTATGTTGTTTTTTTATTAATAAACTGTTTAATTTCCCAGTAAAAAATGTGTAGGGCTTCACTGTATTTTGTATTGCCAGAGCAGGTAAACCAAGCAGCTACTGGCTGCTAACCCCCACTGCCTGGTGTTATGGGCGCTTTACACGTTGCGATATCGGCGTCCAATTTCAATGAAGAGTCACGTGGTTCGATCGTTGGAGCCGATATCGTTCCTGCGTTGTATGGTGTGAACGTCCAATACGATGCAGGAACGAATGTCAATGCGATATCGGGGATTGAATGAGCGTGCTATTCAATGCTCCGATATTGAATGGAGATTGGAGCCGGATCTACTGTGTGACAGCCCAACTACAATGTGAAGTTCAACGTCACCCATTCACTCCCATGTTAAATGGTCGTTCCTGGGTTGGGGGGTAGACATCGTACGGACGTTGGATTCATAAATCGCAACGTGTAAACCTCCGCGATGCAGGAGAAACGTGCACTAAATGCGCGCTCCCGCGCCATTGAATTGCGATATCGCAACGATATTGAAACGTGTAAACCCCCTCAGCTTCGCTGGCAATGAAGAATACAGGGGAGCCCTATTTTTTTTTTGTTAGTTGTTCTGGGCTCCCCATGCTGAAAATTGCAGCCAGCAGCAGCTACAGAACTGGCGCCTCCATGCGTTACCACGCTCTTCCAACTGCTGTGTAGCAGTGGCAGACTGGGTAATAAAGGGGTTGTGTTGATGTCAGCTTTTTTTGGCAGCTGACATCAAGCCCTATTGCTAATTTCAGCAGTCAGTATGATAGCCAGCCATTAGCAATACTTTCAGTAGAAAGAAAAAACACACAGAGAAATCCTTTATTGTTTACAAAATAGACATCGACACCTTTTTATCCACTTTATTGGCTCTCACCAAGTTCCACTTTGATGTAATCCTGAAATTACTGTAATCTTGCAGTGAAAACGGTGCAGTGGTGTGATGTGTCATGCTGCCACCATCTTTGTATGTCCACAGATGTTGGCCCCATGAGTAAGTGCACATGCACTCTATATGCCCCCCTCTGTACTTTCTCTGCCCCATGTGCACTTTCCCTGCCAGTCCTTGTGCCATCTCTCAGCCCCTTTGCACTCTCACTGCCCCCGGGTGCTCTCTCTGCCTTCTTGTGTGTGCTCTCTTTGCTCCATGTGCTCTCTGCCCCATGTGCTCTTTGCCCTCCTGTTCAATCT